>CM035820.1:35680086-36012586 GCA_020458035.1 Magallana ariakensis | reverse complement strand
CCGAAACTTACAGCAGTGGGTAAATCTGAGCATATCATATCTTAATTCTCTAAAGAGTTCATTTGTATGGTCATATGTTAAAGAGAGAAAAAAAAAAAACAGGGTGAAGCAATTGTTTTACAAGACGTATGACGTGTATTAGAATTCTTATGACAAACTTTAGTATTTCCACAACAGCACGTTTAGAGTCCAGAATGTTCTGGACCATGTTTAGGCTATTTTTACCTTTTTTAGACGAAGAGCTATGTCAAAACATATAGGAAAATGATCAAATCTTATAGCTAAAATATTTGTATTTTTCTTTTTCTAAACATATATTTTTAGCCCAAAACACCATATTTAAAGGTTTAAGACAGATCTGATGGTTGATTTGTTGACCATCAAGTTCCTTAAGACGCAGAAAAATATATATTTAGTAAAATTATAGATTTATTTTCCTACACGTTTAATTTTAAAAATGTACCAATAACAAAATATATTAATAAAACAGCTAAAAATCATATTTTAAAATTATGTTATCAAAAACTTTCTTATTAGAATGCATTAAAGTACAAATAAATTTTATCTTTATTTTTAACTTATTTTATCCTGTGTAGTCACTCACTAAGTCATAAAATGTTAAATATTCCCTTATGGGCATAATTAAAGTTGATTGCAAAACCTATGCATGTAGTTATTTATGTGATAAACGGTGATGATAACAGCTTTTGATTTGATATGAAGAGATACATATTAGAAAACTTATGATATTAAAAAAGATAACATTCATCTAATTACAATGTGCGTATGGTTCTCTGCCGCTCCAATTGAAAAAAAAAACTTTTTTAAAAAACACATAACATTACATGTACACTACGGTCAACGCGGATCCCGTATTTTCCCGCGACACCGTGATGGTGTTTTAATCCCTTCCGCGATACACCGTCGCGGTATTGTCATCGCGGTGATCGCGGGGCAACGAGTTTACCGCGACGGTGTAAGATACCGTGACAGGATTACCAATGTACATCTGTTATATAAGTTTGACAGAAGAAATGGTTATGAAATCAGTTTTGTTAAAAATAAGATAGATGTGAGAAATATATTGGTTTTAAAAAAGGAGAAGTTCATAATTTTTTTTTATATGTTGTTTAAAATTCTAAAATTACTCTTAACATTATGTAAAAAAAATATTGCGTGTAAGTTCAATGTAGTGATTCCTGGACTGAAAAATTGATCGATCGGTCAATATGACGTACATGTGAATTTTGTTTTTACTAATAAGTTGGAAGAATACGTAGTAAATATTAAGAGTGACGAATATTTTAAGACTGCAAACGTACATGTGGGAATCGGCGCTATCTGCAGGTCTGTAACTCCCGGTCTAACGAAACAGATCTCTCTCTCTCTCTCTCTCTCTCTCTCTCTCTCTCTCTCTCTCTCTCTCTCTCTCTCTCTCTCTCTCTCTCCAGCACGTTTAAAATAATTATCCCTATGTATACGTGTGTGTATACTTATTACATAATACTTCCTGTCTGTGTGAGAGAGTAATCATGCTCTGGCCACGTGCCATGAAAAATCTGAATATCTAATACTGGGGTACCCGTTTATACTGTAGCCCCTAGATTAGTCGTATTTTTTTACATTTGAATATATGTTTTGAAATCACCAAACAGTAAACAATACATTACATTAGTTAAGATTTTTAATAGAGATTAAATGCAAACAAGGCATAATAATCATTAAAATCGTCATCATGAACACAAACTACATGTATTGATGGCGTACATCAATTAAAAACAAGACGTTTTACTGACACCTTCATAATAATCACTTGAGATGTTAACAAATCGTTACACGTTCTATTGACACTGATCAGTCCTGGAATTCTTTAATCAGTGAAATGGAACACATCACTTTGGCACAGGGGGTCGGTCTCTGGGAGGATGATGGACGTCGAAATGCTGTCTTTTTTCACACGTTTGTCATTTCTCCTCAGACACTCGTTGATTTTGATCACAATTCTTTCCCTCCACGCCTCCTCCGATTTGAATTCCGGAAAAAAAGCACATGTATCTCCTGATGATCTGCTTCCGCACGGGGTCCAACTCTTTCTTCGTTGGTTTCCCTCCTCCGTACCAGTTATAATCAAACCGGAGCTGGCCCTCACCGAACAGTTCTGGAAATAGCCTCCTTGTCAAGTTGACAGCGAAATTTCCGGAAATCCTGGACTCTCGCAATGTCTTCCTCAAGTAGGAATCTTCTAGTTGAAATTCCTCCGGAATGCCTTGTGGTGCTGAATCTGTTGGATCGTCGTCGCTTACGGATGGCATTTGGCAGATGGCACTGTTTTCACTGACAAGTTTCCTTGTCACATCAATAAGAACGTTTGTATTAGCTATTACAGTCTTTAACTGTAATTCCAGAGAAGCTGTTCTTCTGTTGAAGGCGTCGAGTTTCCTGTTCATAATGTCTACAGTTTGTCGTAGTTCCTGCACTTTCTTCAATAGGACCGGAACCAGGGAATTATCGTCTCCAGGATTAGGCCGAAACGGACGGAAACGAAACATCTGCTCTTGGAGTGGATGTCACTAGAGTCCAATGCTCCGGAAGAGGTGTCGACGGAGTCTGAGGCTCTGGAAGGGGTGCCGACGGAGTCCGAGGCTCTGGAAGGGGTGCCGACGGCTCTGGAAGGGGTGTCGACGGAGTCCGAGGCTCTGGAAGGGGTGCCGACGGAGTCCGAGGCTCTTGAAGGGGTGTCGATGGAGTCCGAGGCTCTGGAAACGGTGCCGACGGCTCTGGAAGGGGTGTCAACGGAGTCCAAGGCTCTGGAAGCGATGCCGACGGCGGTAAATACGCAAACCGCGTTGACCGTAGTGACCGTAGTGTACCAAGCACAAATTAACGCAGATAGGAATCACTTAATGTAAAAGTAAGAAAAGGGATTCGGTTCATTGATATTATATATAAAGGTTAACGAAAATACTTGACAATGTTCCATGTACTGACAGCGTGCCTGATGTCAGTGCCAATTTGGTATTTTTGTACCCGTCTGTCGTGAATGTTTTTACAACATTCAAATATGCTTCTTGATAGACCTCCTATTATTTGAATATCGATAAAATTTGAAGACAAGTCCAGTTAGATTTAGAACTGTAATTCCTAAATAAAACTCTACCTGCTATTTAGAATAAATTAATGTAGTAATACTTCTATCCTAATGGAAATATAATTCATGTAGGTTTTTAAATCATTTTTATATCCTATAGAATTATTTTACCTCCCATCGAAAAGTTTCTCATGAAATAATAATCTTTAAAGGTTAATATTTCACCTGTCGGGTGAGACACATTAAGATCAATTCTATGTAAACAGAAAAATTTGCAAAGGCATCGGTTTACTAAATATCTCGTATTTTGTTACCCTTGGTGAAAAAGGGGAAACCAACCATTAACAGTTGCTATGGGTACCGTACATTGCAAATTGTAAAGCAAAGTGTAAAAAACATTGTTCTGCACTTTCATGTATCAGGGTCCTCGTACAAACATACAATTTTAATTTTATATTTCGTGATGGGGAATCAATATTGTTAGGCAATGACGTCAATTTATAAAATCAAAGTAGATGCATTACATTGGTTTTGAATGAAACATTTATACCGTTTACTTAATTATTATATTGAAATGCAGACCCAGAGGATGACACAAAGAGGGCCGCCCTGTATCTTGACATTAGATGATGATTAATAATGTACTTTCTTCTAAAGGCACAACTTATTTTGAATTTCTAACCACAATCCTGTTTGGAAATCAGTCTTTTGAAATAACATGAATCAGAATTGGTAAGAACTTTCTGTTTCGAGGCCGGATAATTATCAGAAATCAACACATGTACCTAAATTTGTTTCTGGAGAAATTCAGTAAGACGGCAACATGCAGTTTGAATTCTCCGAGATAGAAAAAGTAATCCTTTGTACTCTTGCTTGTTTCCAAATCACATGCACCCAACAACCTCGATGCTCAACTTTTGCAATGAAATTTATTGGGTCACTTCGCCAAGATCGAGCAAAACCCCTCTGGGATATAGAAAAGGAATCGTTTGGGTCGGTCATGCAATCATGTTTCCCCCGATGTGAGAGAGACCAGCGATGTGTCGGGGTTGAAATTTGCACGATACGACCAGACTTGTCACGATGTAGGGGATGTTGTGAGTGGTACGTGATTGACAAAGATGGAGGGCTCCCCAGTAATACTAGTGATGGCTGTAAATATTTCGAGCTGGTTGGTGAATTTTAGATATATTCTTTTTGATTATAATTGTGAAAAATTAGTTTTTGTATATTTAGAATAAATTCTTAATTGAATTCCTTAAACTGGTTTTCCGAAAAAAAAAGAATAAAAAGAAAACTTTCCGTTGTAATCTATGAAATGAATTTAAAGCCTAAAACTTTTATTTCAATAAAATAAAGTATGTTGGACTAATTATATTTAAAAATATGTGATATGTTGGGTTTTTTGGCGACCGCTTTCAAATCGTAAATAATACAATATGCAGAAATTATTTTCGGTATTGTTTGCCATTAGAAATGACTGACGGAAATAAATGGAAACAACTATATATCACTGCACCAAATTTTATTACAAGCCCATTAAAACCCGAAGAAGCGTTGCTAATCAATTTCTTAAGAAAATATTATTAATAAAGTATTAATTATATTCAAAAAGGGAATAATACTAAAAAAAATAAGGTATTGGTATGGTATAGATAACCTGAACAACAATTGATCACATATAGTATTGTTCGATCATCTTATCAGCTAACATGGATTGGAAAGGATTCTGGATGCATAAAACATAATAGATTAAATAAACAATAATTTAATATATCAAACAATCAGATTTCAGCAAATAAAAATAATATATTTATAACCTTTAGAATGCACTTTAATTGTTATGATGTTTTAACTATAATTTTCTCATACATTAAGAAATTATATATGCTACATAAAATAAGTTTACAACGGTTCATTATTAAATATCAGAGTATATTAATCCAGTACGGAATTCTGATATAAACTGTTATAAACTCTCATTATTGGTTATGATGGAATATAAATTTTAAAATTTCGCATCTGTCCACAGAGCAAATATAGCGTGGATTCAAGAGGGACCAGATGTAAGTATAAAAAAAAAGAACCAAATTTACTGTCAATGTATCATTTTAGAGAATCAAATGCTTTCATTGTCAATATGTCTAGAAATTGCAATACAATAAAACAATGTTCCTTAGTTCTTTTAAAACATTACTTCATAAAAACACGCTGATTAATTCATGTCAGGTCTAATACATTGCAGGAAAAACACACAAAAACTGTTGATATTAAATTAGACTAATATGTTTTGTAAAATAATTTGTGTTATTCTTTTATAACAACATTGCATTCATATATCGTCATTCAAATTGAAATGTATTAGAATGCATGATATTTTTGTACGAAATAAAATGTCAGTATGCAGTGTCTGTTGCAAACGTTACATGCAATTATGAGAACAATTATAAGTAGTTTTCTGATGAATGGTTTTATTAGAATATATTCAGTAAGACATTCGAATCATTACTGAGAACATATTTCTTAAAATTTTGAAACAATATTGAATTCAAGTAAATAGGTTAATATTCTAGAAGAAAACGACACAGTTTTGTATTCTCCTGTATCCTGATACAACATTTCTTTTGATCTTGATATGTAGGGTATGCAAACTTGACAGCGGTAGCAAGCTCTACATACAATGCATATGGGACAGAACATCTAGCATCCAATGCTCTGGATGGATTATACGGCAGTTACTGCCAATACAGAAACGTATACAGCTCAATCAGTGAAATAAACCCTTGGTTAAAAGTGACATGGTCGGGTGCAATAACAATTTGGAGAATAATAATCTACAATCGTGTAGATTGCTGTGGTAAGTAATCTTAAACATGGCTCATTGGAAAATCAATAATCTAAGTCCTAATATTTATGAAAAATCAATATCAAGATATTATAAAGATATGCGCACGAAAGTTAACAAGACTCAACTGATTTTCATCACCCTTTTACTTAAAAAGACAAAAGATTGACATATTACTTCATCAGATAAACTACGGTACATTTTTCTCTCAAATGAAGAATGCATATTTATATGCACGAAATGTTGTATATGTTGATAACAAACAATCATATGCAACTAAGTTCGATTGCTTTTACATTGCGACATCATGTCTAGTATTATATTGAAAAGAACCTGTCACAGACTTCAAAGATAAATAGGATATTATAAGGTCATACTTTTTGAGATTTAAAAAAATCCTTGGTAAAGAGAAATAATTTTTAATCATTTGCAAACATCATGATTTTGATTTAGAAATAACATTGTCTAATAACATTATTTTCATATAATCATGCATATGAAGAAAAAAGTACAGATAATTCAATATATCTTTTTGACAGGTTACCGTTTGGTTAGTTTAAACGTCACATACCAAAACAACGGGGTTACCGGCGTTTGCGGTTTTTACCCGGGTATCTTGTCTCTTAATGGCGATCGTGTTCTGTTCTACTGCCCACCGGAAGCTCATGCTACTTCAGTAAAACTTCAAATTCAATCGAAGCCGGAACAACCTAATGATTTGAACCTGTGTGAGGTTGAAATAAACACCAAAAGTTAAATTCAACTCCTTTGTAAATCTTTGTTCCTGGTATTAATTCTCATGATTTTTCTCAGTTTACTAGTATAAGATACAATTTTAATATAATTTATTATATGATATACCACTGAAAATGTGCAATGTTTTTTTTTCAGGTCCATTTTTCACATTGATCATCAACAATGCAATGTATATGTTAAATTATTTCAAAAAGATATAACTATTCTAGAAAAAAATATCTTTAGATTGAGATTTTTTTATAAGCAAACATTAATGCTAGCATATTATACTATCGCAGTATTTCATAGGAAATTTTAAAATTTGAAAAGTCAATCGGATTTTTTTTTGTTTAAGCTATATTTTATTGGTTTGATAATTCAGAAATTTTTAGCATTTTCACTTGATTTATTTTTTATTTTTAACCCAGGAGATTTCTAAATATTGTTTCAGTAAAAACCAATACAACGCCTCGGTATACTAAAACATTTATCGCTCTAAAATTATATATTAATTTTTTTAATGTTCAATTTATTTGAAGGACAACAGAAAAGGTCGCTTTAAAACTTCTACGAATGAAAAGACTGCATGCTGACTGACGTTTTTCATACGAATTGTTAGACCATACTTAATCATCTAATTGTCTACGGACTTTTCCGGGTTTTTTCCCGATTACGACAAAGAGCACACGGCGGGTGTGACCGGTCAGCAGAGGATGCTCACTCCTCCATGGAATCTGATCCTACCCCTATCTTGGAGGTCCGTGTTGCTCTGCAATGAATTTGTATTTCGTTTTATGGATTTTTGAGATGGTTGACAGTTTGTTATTGTCATTTTTTCATTGAGACGTTAACGTATAATGGAGGTTCATTTTCGGTCGCCATTTTAGAAGTAGTAGTAGTAGTAGATTAGATGATTTAATCCATAGTTCTTTCGCTTTCTAGGAATTCTAGGATTTTAAATTGTAACTGTATGTATATATGTAACCAAGGAAGAACCATGTTCATCTCCATGTATGCCTATCAATTATAAGAGTATGACTTTTTCCGGTAAAGGTCTAAATTAAATGTATTCTTTTTTAAATTTTCATTTATATACCAATTAATTAGGAGTATATTTGTTTCGTAATTCATTATGGTATCTGACAAATTTTTCAGGAATTCTATTTAAAACTCATTTAAAAAAAATTAACAAAAAGAAAAATCATATCTTTTTTTTTTACATTTATTCAGATATAATCATTTGCTCTAATCATATTGCTCTATACAGAACATGCATGTACTCATGTTTTGAAATGATGAATTAATTTCATGGAATAAATGTACAAAATATAACATTACCAAATTGTATTTAATGATTTTGAGACAAGCTTTGAATTGAATAATCAACTATAACATTGGCTTTTGGACAAAGTGGTATTATGCTTTTTTTTTAAATCCAACAAATCCAATTTTTTGATTTTTTTAACAAATTACGACAACACATAAAATATATTCAATGGAGCTACCCTGAAAACTTTTTTTTGTAAACGTTGATATGTGCTTTATTATACATATTTTTTTTTTAAATTTTATTGGCACTTTATTAAGTTTGGTTATATGAAAAAAAAAAACGTCTTTAAATTATTCAAAACAGGCTAATTGTATCCTCTGTCATATATTTAACACAACTAAGTTTTAGGTATGCGCATCGATGAAAAATGTAAAAACACCAATATTCAAAGTAATTAATTATGACTTGTGCCAGAAAGCAATTTCTTATGAATAACGAATTAAAAGATATTTTGTATTATCCAAAACTCAAAAATGTTTTACCAATTAATTTGATGAATATGTCTCTCAAATAAAGTGATGTTGAAAAATTTTCGTTTCTTCTGAGCGTTTGTTTGGTCTGAAAAAAAAAACACCAAATGCTTGTTTGATGTACAACTTAAATTTAATAACTTAATAATAATAATGATAATGATTTTAAAAACTTCTTAAAACAGAAACGCACTTAAATTTGCGCTACGATTGTTAGATATTCAAAATATTTATGAATCTTTTAAAAAATTATGAACTTATAATAAAAATATCATCTAAAACTCCATAAATACAAGAGATAGCGCCAGTAGTACCAACGTTTGAGAAAGTGTGTTTAAAGGCTGTTATGATTTATTCGTCAACTTACCTGTATTTATATATATTTTCTTACTTTTGGATATTTTATTGGAAATCGACATTGATGGTCACCTAAAAACAAAACTTTATTATAAACGCGATTACTTCAATTCTTTCTAAAGTAAACATTCCTTTTTTATGTATCAACTACCTTCATCACCTGCATATGGTCATTTTGTCTCTCAGTGATACATGTACGCAAGGGCATGCACTTCGTATGAACAGTTTTTAAGGCGAGGCAAGCTACTAAAAACAAGTTGATAAAACAGGACTATTAACAGTCGCATATGAAGTTATATTTTGGTATGTGCTATGGTCGATACAACGTCCTTATCAGCAAATAGAATCTTTCATTGGGTCGCATGCTGACTGACGTTTTTCATACTAATTGTTACACCATAACTAATCACCTTATTGTGTACGGACTTTTTTTTCCCCCGATTACATCAAAGAGCACACGGCCGGTGTGACCGGTCAGCAGAGGATGTTCACTCCACTCCTCCTAGGCACATGATCCTACTTTTATCTTTTTGGAGGTCCATGTTGCTCTGCTTTGAATTTGTATTTCGTTTACCAGGAAATGGATTTTTGAGATGGAGATGGTTGACGGTTTGTTATTGTCATATTCCCTTCCAATTATTTTTGGTGCAGCGATTTTTCATTCAGCTGTGTGTACTACTTAATCTGTACTATGATTTTATTGACTATAAATTTGATATTAGCATCTCTCTTTGGGTTTGCTGAAAGAATTTATATAATTTCATGTAGCATGAAACAATCTGACCTTGTCATGACTATGCTGTGAGCAATATGTTTTTATGTATTCATTAAATTTATCTCCTTCATTGATTATGTGACTGTTTTGTGTTGTTTTAGCTTGATATGTTTTATTCATCAATTGATGAAATTGCATTAATCTCAATGGTTACTTTACAACCAAATAATTGCTTGTTAACTTGCTGCTGTTGATGAATCCGTACTAATCCATATTCACTATAAAGTTTATATTTTTATTTACTAGTATGACAAAAGTCTACATGTTTAAAACAGTGTTGTAACAGGGTGAAACAATTGTTTTACAAGACATATGATGTGTATTAACATTCTGATGACAAAAATAATGTATTTACATTACACCACGTTTTATTCAGATCATCGTTAAGATAGCTCGATTGTAGTGCGTATTTTTAAGTTATATTAACCTGTTTTTAACGACGAACTCTGTGTAAAAAATATCAGACAATATTTACATTTCAAAACTTGAATATTATTTATAGCCAACAACATCAAATTTAAAAGCTTAAAGCAGATTTGCTGGTCAGTTTGGTGACCATCAAGTCTCCTAAAAAAGATGAACAACACTTGTTTCATTAATAAGTCAATTATTATTAGTTATTTTTTTTTAAATGTGCCGATAATAATAAAGCGTTTTTATAAACTAGCTAACTAATCATATTTTAAAATTATGTTTTAATTACATTTCTTATCATTACGACAATCAAATACAAAAATTATTTTTTTTTATTATTTTCAATTTTGTTTAATTTTTCGTGGTTATAACTAATAACATTTTCAACGTTTTCTTATGAGCATAATTAAAGTTGTTTTGCCGCCTCTAGTTATTGATGTGATAAAAGACGGCGATAACAGCTTGTGCGGGCTAATTCCTAATCATTTGAAAGCGATACAGAATGGGATCAAAATATTTATAGAGGACTCATGGCATTAAAAAAAGAAAATAGCACTAACTGTACAATGATGTGCAAATAATTCTCTGCCGATTCGATTAAAAAAACAAAAAAAACTTAAAAACCCCAAATAACCTTATCATGAATACAACAATTCTGATAGGAATCAGTTAATGTGACGTAGGAAATGAGATTCGATCAATTGATATTATTTATAAATATCGAAAATACTTGACGATGATACCAACATTTTGCTGGATAGTCAGTGGCATTTTAGTTCCGAACCCGTCTTACGTGCATGTTTCGAAACATTTAAAGAAAATTTTAAATATATCCTATGATAGAAAAATCCAAAAAGAGGCTTTTATTTACTTAAGGTATTGATTTCGGGTAAAATATTTACCTTTAAAATAAGAACTTATCTGCTATAATTAATAGATGTGAAAATTCTACTAATAATGTAACTCCTGTAGCGTTTTTTTTTTCTCTCCAAAGTCTTACAGATTTTTATCAGAGTATCCTGTAGGAAAATGATATCTCACATTGAGTTTTTCTTTTCTAATTACATATTAATAATTTTTAAAGGCTAATTTTTACCTGTCTAGTGAGCTACATTTAAAATTGGATAAAAATTCTATATGCAACATTTGTTTGGCTTGAGATAGAATCATGCGAAAATCCGTACCCTCTGTCTCAGGATTTTTAACATTGCCATTTGAATTGCAGATTCTAAATCTTTAGGGTTTTCTCGCATAATTTTCATTCTGATGTAGTTGAATGTCAACCCGTCACAAAAGATATCTACTACATATATCTGTTGTTGAACCAAAAGACCATTTAGTCTGTTTTTACTGTAGGCGTCTTCCGCGATTTGTTTTTTTTTTTTTTTTACAGCAAACAACTGAACACTTTCATTTGAATTTTCTCGAGTTACTGCTAACGCGTGTTAGGTGTGTGCTATTTCTGCAAATCTTTTAGATTCTCTAAGATCGTTCCAAGACGGAATTTTTTCAGACGCATCTGTTTTATCTAGATACATTTTAAATATAATCCCCCACTTAACCCTTACTCGTTATGTATGCAAGCAATGTGATATCATGAACTTGTTTTCCAAACATTACCCTATAATTTTCTACTTCTTAAATGTACTCTTTGAACTCTTTAGATCTCTCAAAAGAAGTTGTTACTGACAATAAGGGTACTGTAAGTGCGGCCGTTATAGCCCTACATTGCCAATAAAAAAATTAATCTTTATCGTCATCCTCGGTTGGGACTCGGGGTAGAGGTTCACGAGTTACATACGACCATATGATATTTTATATCATGAGTGTTCTGTTTAATCTGTTCTTTTTTCTGGGGATTTTTGACCTGTTTTTGCCTTTATTTTCTTTACTCTAACCCACCATGAGAATCGTTGTTCTATTTGTTTCATTTGATTTTTATTAATAAATGCTTTTTTATCAAACCCATCATCTGTCGCCATATTAGTTGCTTAGACAAAGTTGTTTACTTCGAAAAGTAGCAAGAATCATATAGAAATAGTTCTTAGCTTATTTTCCTTTCCTACTTCGCTTTAATCGGCCATAGCACTAAGAAAGTTTGTGTTTAAGACGTTTGTTTTCTTAATCACCTTGGAGTCCAATCGTAACAACCAAGTCCAATACACTACTAAGTCAAAAAAGTACTGACATTCCCATTTTTTACTGATAAACTTAGACATTAACTGACAATGTACTGACATTACTGATAAACTTAGAAAAGTACTGACACGTTTTACTGACGGTACTGAAAACATAGAGAAGTACTGACAAGTACTGAAAAGTACTGACCCCATTGTTCTTACTCTTACTGAATGAAATTTTACCTGATTTTTTTCTTTTATGTCATTTTTCACCATTAAGTAAGCTACTTACATACAGTGTAAAGTTTATATAGCCTGATATTAATTTTGAAGTATAAATTAGGTCTCATATTTAATTTGTTTAATGTTCACAAAAAAGTTGATTAGAAAAATTGTCATAATTAAAAAAAGTGTAATAAGGGGCTTTATTTGTTACACATCAAATTGTGTTGTAAAAATAGGAAAGGGTGGAATAGGAGTTGGGTGTTTGCGAATGACTCGGAATGCCACGTTTAATATGTTCAATATGAGTTTGCATTGATTTTGAATTAAATTTACTAATAATTTAAACGGGAATTTATTTCCTAGTAAGTTAAAATGCAATCCTAATTAATTTTCTTAACTTACAATGTATAATTATTTATATTAACTTAGAGCTGTCAATTTAATCTTTTATCAATCAATGTTTTATTTTACACCACATCAAAGAACCTGAAAACACATGTTTAACAACTAGTTGATTGAAGTTAAAGTTTTCAAAGTAGAGGATGTTGACATTTTTTTTTTCATTCGGTCAGAGGTTATATAATAGCTACTGTACACAGCCCTTTTGACAATTTGCAGTGCACGGTAGCGAGATTGGGAACAATGAGGTGACAGACACACCTGTACATGTATTTATACACACACTTCTTAAGATCTGAATGGCCAGTAAGTGATCATATAATACATGTAGCTAATGTACACAGCCCTTCTTGACAATCTGCAATACACGGAGGCGAGAGTGGGAACAATAAGGTAACAGACACACGTGTACTTGTATATACACACACGTCCTAAGATCTGAATGCTCGGTACTGCTAAATAATAATGCAATATGTTGTTTTAACACCCCTTAATACCTTTCCCCCCGTTTGTCAAGTAAAGAAAACGGAATTTAAAAATTTTGATTTATCAGTTCTCAGAATTTTAAACATGAAAAGGAAGAGTTTTAAACTCGGTATATCATTTAATTGACACAGTGATATGCATTAAAACTTAATTGCTCTCTTATATTTTTCATTTTTCAAATAAAATTTAAATAAAGGTATGATATTTTTTCTAATCTTAAACCCGAAACATTGTTTTAAAATCATGCGTGTATTTACGTTACCCGATACCGGCATTTGTATACATGCATTAAATCAATTTTGAAATGTATCATTGCTTTATATGTACATGTATGAAGACAATTCTATACAATAATGCATATGGATTACTGAACTGAACATTGCACACTGTGAAAAGTAAAAAGTGTCAAAGAACGGGACTAATCCCCCTTCCGAAAAATCAACGCTCTCTCTCTCTCTCTCTCTCTCTCTCTCTCTCTCTCTCTCTCTCTCTGCATCTCTCTTTCTCTCTCTGTTTCTCTCTCTCTCACACATTATCTATCAGGAAAAAAAACAATGGCTATTATCGATTGCGACTTACATGATTTAGATATTAACTTATCTACTTTCTGCTAAATAGAATCAACAGACATTTCATTGAGACTATGTTATTCTATGCATCATTACACCAGGCTAAACCATCAAAATATAGGTGATCATTTCGATCGGTGTGTGTTTATCTGCACGTGCTAATTATGTTGTGTTATTGTGCGCTATTATAAATTACTCAGGCAGGTTATATGTGTCCTCCACTTATTTTTTCATTTTACAAATTACAAAACACGGTCATTTGTTTAAATACACGTAATAAGATATAATTAAGCGGTTTTTCAGTATACAAGTCTAACTTGATTTGTGTCAATGTGACAGCGTCAGATGTTTAGACAAAATCTAGTCTCCTCAAGCTTCAATGTAGATGAATAGGGCTAATTTCTAGATTACTGATAAACACGTTCGACCTCTGTCCCAAGCGCTTCAAGCTTACCGCGATTATAAGGATAAGGAAACACATCGCATAAATTTACTAAGTAAAATGCGCGGACCCCAACATCATGTTGTTTATGTTTTCCCGGGGGTTGGGGTGAGTAGGGGGTCTGAGCCATATTTATTATTTATGCAAATATAAGAAATTAGATTTTTCCATGGAGCGCAGCACTGTTAAGGTCTACTTTGTGGTCGCGCCGACCAGAAAGTACGGGAAATGTTAACTATGACATCACACAAAACAACAAGCCATTAAAAATGCTCAAAAAAAAGTAATTCCCGATTGTTATGGGTACGACAACATTAAACTTCATTAAAAATTACCTCTGCGCGCAACTTTTTAGTCAAATAGGTCCAACAACGTTAAATATAAACAACTGACCGATCGCAATGCACTTGTCGATGTGACGTCATACTGTAAATTTTGACACATATTATGTTTAGAGAGAGGCGGAACAATCATTTTTTTAACATGAGAAAATGCATTTTATAAATGAACGGAGCATAAATTAAAAACAATTATTATACCATTAAATCCTATTTATTATGCTTGTTTTAATCCAGCATGTATTTATTTTTCAGAGCGTGTATTATTTATTTTCTAGAGTGTTTAATGTACAAGTTCGATGTGTTTGACATCGGGAAGCCTATCTAAATCCTCTTTTTACAAGGGCATGCACTTAACAGATTATTACGATCTTTAGGATATAAGTTAAGGACATGTTTAAATTTTTAAAAAGTACTGCTGCTTTGATGAAATCTATAGAATGAATTAATAAATACGTAAAATATTAAGCGAAGGTCATATAAATTTCAACCGGAGCTCATTTCTTTGATATTTATTCTAATAAAAGATGACTCTATACAAAGCAGCAGCACTTTTCAGAATCTACTAGATAAGTAGAATTTAATTATCATTTCAAATTTTTATTCAAACAAGGGTATGCCCTTGTAATATTGAAATTTGTTTATGACCTCCATTTATTTGGGAGATTCATCAACATATATCACGTGACTGTCCATTCAGGGGACCACACTAAGTGTCATACAAAATGGTATTTACTGTGATGTTTCATTTAAAATCAAATTTATATCATGATAAAAAAAAATTACATACAAATTTAGTAAAAATAAATGCATCGTTTTTGAACGTTAAAATCAGTTGATATTTTCATAGTAAGCCTTAACAGTGCTGCGAGGGTGTAAGAGTGTGTGTGTGTGGGGGGGGGGGGCACACCCCCCGTAAATCCGTGCATGGGTAATACGGGTAGATTGAATGATAATCTAGATGTTGTTTTGGGTGATCAACTTTATTGATGTTCAGCTCAAGAGTGTCAATTTATTTTACTGACTTTTCGTTTCTAAAAAATTATCAAAACTCAAGCTAACAACATAAATATTATAAAATCCGCCAGTTTCTTTTTTTTCATCAAAAAACAAGGCTCCATGTTTCCTTCACTTATAAAATTACATATAAAATTGACATTTTTATTCAAGGAAAATGTTATTAAGAAGTTTATTAATCGTTTAATTCTTTATTACAATTAAAAAAATTACTTAATACAATTTCACACTTTTTAAGCTCTAGCGGGAGTAAGAACAATGGTGTCAGTACTTATCAGTACTTGTCAGTACTTCTCTAAGTTTTTCAGTACCGTCAGTAAAAAATTGTCAGTACTTCTCTAAGTTTGTCAGTACTTCTCTAAGTTTATCAGTACTGTCTAAGTTTGTCAGTACTTTTCTAAGTTTCTCAGTACCGTCAGTAAAACGTCAGTACTTTTCTAAGTTTATCAGTAATGTCAGTACATTGTCAGTAAATGTCTAAGTTTATCACTTAAAAATGGGAATGTCAGTACTTTTATGACTTAGTAGTGATAGTAGTTTCACAATCACTTTATTATAAATAAACAGCGTGGTCGTATATGTTTGTCAAAGTTACAAAATAAAATTTCAAAACCAAAAATAAAAATTATAAGCCCAAAAGATTAAGATCTCAAATCAAGATTATAATCAAATTCTCTAGATTCACAACCAATTAAAATTCTAACATCATTTTACAGGGGTTTATATAACATGTTACTTATTATCGACAGTTCCGACTAGTTAGTCCTATCTACGATGGTCATAAGTGAACATATAGTGTTTAAATTTCAGAATTATGTTTTGTTTACAAATACAGAAACAAAACCGCAAGAACGGTCAATTAAAGATCTAGATTATTGAGATGCAAGTTTTGAGTCTCCAAATCTCCCAATCTACGAGTCCGCGAGCTTCCCATCTGAGTATGTTACATCGCTTAGGTACAATTTTAAAAGGTCATAGTTATAGACATGCAGTAATATATATTAAAGGTTCCAAAGGTTAAATAAATAGAACAAGCATTATATTACTAGCTTGAAGTATCAAGGTTGTCGTTGCAGAGACAGGATCACCAAATATCAGAATTTGTTGACAACTTGTTTATCTATTTTCAATTTGAACTTTACTGTGACCTTAGTCCGTACCTGGTTCCATATCCTAATCTAGGACTTAGATTATTGGGATGCAAGATTTGAGACTCCCGTCTGTGTATGATGGATACAATATCTGGTTACACAGTTGAAATTGAAACCCCTCGACAACCATTGTCAACTCCCTCTTTGCGTCGGTTGACAACTGATTTCTCCGGGTGTCAATTTTAACTGTTACCCCCCCCCCAAACAGGTACTATTTACATATATATAATTGTGATCCGTAAAAAAAAGAAAAAAAAAACTTTACGCGCAAAAATCAATTCAGATTCACTCAATGTAAGAAGATAGATTTGTTTTACTTGTATTGATTGTAAAGGTTAATGAAAATACCTTACAATGCTATTGACATTGTGTCAAGTAACAATTGTAGTAAAAAGGCGGCATTTTTATACTGACCTAACGTGCATGTTTCGAAAAATACAACTATAATTCTTAGAAGACGTCCATTAGGAATGAAACATAAAGTATGATAGAAAATCCTAATTCCCTAAGAAAAAACTACTTGCTTATTGTAATAGATTAAAAATATAATGTACTTGCATCCTAAAGAAAATGTAATTATTTTAGGTTTATAGAATTTGACGTACCTCTGAATTTATTACAAATTTAAAAAGTTGTTCGGTTTTCTGAGAAATGTATACGCAAACGTTTGCTTAACAATTAACTCTTTGAATTTCGAAACCGAGGTAATTGAAGTGCAGAATAAGTGCAAACAAGGGTGATATGACAGTGTCTGGAGGACAATTTACCGGCAACTACTCAGTATTTCTTGTGAAATTTACATGTACATGTTTTTGGGAGGGCAATATAACAATTCAACTACATATTTTGTGATTATAATCGATATTGTTACATGCAGGAAAGTTAGTCAATTTTTAAGGTAAAACCAGATACTTGTAACATTGGTTTTGAATGGAACACTCCATTTTTTAAATTAAAATGCAGACTTAAAGGATAACATAAATAATATCGTCCTGCATTTTGGCAGTAGTTGAACATTAATAATACAATTTCTTCGGAGGACATAAATTAATTTGAAGTTCTAATCACAATCCTGTTAATAAATCAATATTCTGAAACAAAAATAATCAGATATGTATGAATAAACAAATGTCTTTCTCAATGTCGGACAACTATCAATTTTAAACATAACTACCTGATTTGCTTCAGAGAATTCCAATTAGAACGAGGACGGCGACATGCAGTTTAAATAAAGAATGTAATCCTTTATACTCTTGTTTCCAAATTTCATGCAAACAAAAACCCCTCTGAATATATTTTTTTGAATATGTTTATATACAGGGATAAAAACCAAAATTTATATGTTTATTACAATGGAATATCGATATGTAAGATTTTTTTTTATATAAAATTTGAGAGTTCGGACACCATAAACACCGCAATACATACGGAATTGTACATGCATTTTATGATTGCTAATAAATTTAGATATTTGATTTTTTTTAACTTAAGCATTAATTGATGTTCTTATAAAGCGAACTTAAAACAGTAATGTTGATATAAATAAAATTTGTTATAACAGATTAAATTCGTTATAACGATTTCCTAAAACTTGTTATAACAAATTAAATTCGTTATTACGGATTCATCAATTCCTTAAAACGATTTAAATTCGTTTTAACAAATTCAAGAATTCAAAAATATATTTTGATAGGTCCTATATGGGCTTCCGTAGAATACACCTGGTTAATTGTATAATATCCATAATAGTCAACTACTTGAAAAAATAGTGTTAACAAAAAATGTCATCGCTGTTGTTACGTAGAACATTTTATCGCTGTTATATCTTTTACAGCATGTTGGCTTTTGAAAACTAAATGAAAGTAGAAAATGCCAGTGTTAATTATATTTATTACATGTACGACATTTCTACATTTGCTTGATAAGGTTATATATATTATGTATTTACGAAAAAATCTAAGGACATGTGCAATTATAATTTTCTTCATTTATACAAATGACTTACCCAATTATATATGGTTTTTTCTTGCGTTATAGCCAGTCTACTTTAGACACAATTATGAGATATAAATTCACATCTGTAGGTTCACAAACTCAGACTTCAGTTAGACCCTGTCGAAAGAATACGTCATGATCTGGTTCAGACTTGCAGCTTTAGTTGGGGCAGCATCTCTTTGTCTTGGCTGTTTGCTGTTTCCGAGCTTCGATCAAGAAGATTACTGCTTATCTGATAGTGGTATTTGTTTTGTGTTTTAAGTGCCATTATATGTGTACACAAATAGAAAAAAAAAATTTCAAAAGTTAAAACATGGATTATTTTTTTCAGAAATTGATTGATAAGGTATTTAGAAAATGTGATCTGTTTAGTATTTTTGTGAGAGAGTAAATAAATAGAAAATGTAATAATTAGGTTGATTTTTGATAGTAGATTACTTTTTGAGAAAGTTAATGTTTAGTAGGTTACAAGTATAGGGTATAACTTATTAATAGATTACATATATATCAACAATTAGTTATAACGAGAAATGAAACAATGTAAAAGCCTGGAGGTGTTTTCAACAATAAATAATTTTTTTTTTAATTTACATTCTATCGTATTTATATACCTGTATTTGTTTGTAACACTAATTGTTGTATATTTTAACCAATTCATTTTGGTTGATATTTATATATTGTTTGAAAAAAAATAGAGAGGAAAAATATGAATATTTGGTCGAAACTATTTATTTAACAATTGTTTGCACCACTGTTTTGCATTTGTATAAATATGTATTTATGTTTTTTTTATCTTTTATGATTTTAGCATTCACCGCTGAAATCACAGAGAGAAACATCGGGCTAACCTATATTGAGTATGAATATACTGTCGAAAAAATGTACAAGGTAAGGTATATGTTTACGTTTCGCAGATATATTCGATATGTTCAAAGTTATAGTTAATGTATTGTTCTATTCTTTTCTGCGGATTACGTAATACAACCTGTGCTGTCAATGCTTACAACATATCCAATCACTGTTTAGCGACAAAGTACAAGTTGTGTTTTGTTCCTTTATGTGGCATTTAAAATACAAACAAACGTGCAATCAATGTTTGTAATATATAAATAATGATTGGGGTTATTACATTATGGATTATATTAGCCCCCTAGGAAAAAAATGTTGCCCGGTGCGAACCATAGGGCAATACATTTGTACGAAGGGGCTTATATCAACAATATTGCCGCGCGGGTATGATAAGGCGGCTCTTAGGTCTTTACTCAATTGAGTAAAAATTTCTGTGATCGATATGACGTCACAATAAGCCGCATAATTTGAGATGGTTGACGGTTTGTTATTGTCATTTTTTCATAATGTCATATCTTATTCAAAAAACCTGTCAATTTTAACTTTATCTCTTGTCCAAGTTATAAAAACTACAGGCGTAAAATGTCACTAGAAACTCTTCTATCTCTATCTTCATGTTTTCTGTATCAAGTATCATATTCATTGATGAAGTCACAAGCATGTTTAATATATAAGATCAATGTTGGGTGAAAAATGATCGGAATACAGTGGAAACAATGACGAAATAAGACTAATTTCAAACAGGTACTACAGATTTAGATGAGTGTCAGTTAGGATATAATCTTTGTTAACTTTCATTGTTTGATTGCCTATAGCATTGTATTTTAAAGTTTTAAAGTTGCAAATATTTATTTCCGTTACCGTTAACAAATCGACGATGAAAAGAGATTAATTGAAATGATGGAAATATTTTTCTTAGCCTATCAATATTGAAAACAAAATATAAATTAACCGGTCAATATTTTCGGACGAATTAATATTTCAATCATTAGCAATTCGTTCATGTAGAAATATATAGTGATATGCTACTTAACAATTATCGTCCAGTCTCTGTTTTACCTATCATAAGCAATTTTTTTGAAAGGCATGTTTACAATTGTTTTTATGAATATCTTAGACGATGCAATCTCATCAATGAGGATCATTCAGGGTTCAAACCTAAGCATTCCTGCAAGAGCCCTCCACAGTATTATTGAAAATTGTTACTTAACATTGACAAGGGAAAGCTAACAGTCGTTTTTTTTTGTAGATCTAAGCAAAGCTTTTGATACGGTTAATCACCATTATTACTACGCAAACTATTATCGATTGGCATAAGCAACAAAACACTTAACTGGTTTAAATCTTATTTGACAAATAGAACACAGTGTTTTAACTGGATTGGGACTCAGTCAGACAATTTAGGTATCTCTATAGATGTAGCTCAAGGACCATTACTTGAACCATTGTTTTTCATTCATAACCCAGACTGTCTACATTACTCATCAGCTCACATGTATGCAAATGATACCACTCAAGACGCATCAGATAAATGTATTGATATTATTGAATATAAATTACATAGAGATCTTATCGTTACTTTAGAATGGATGAATAAGAATAATCATACTATCAATCTTAAGATAGTAAGCATACATGTACTATCAATCTTTAAAAAAACACTATGCATGGTTATTGGTACGGAACAAAGACTTAAAAATTGTAGAAATTTATCTATTCAAGTTGACAGTGTTGTTATTGAAAATGTGTCGTGTGCAAAACGTTTAGGAGTTTACATTTATAAATGTCTCACTTGGTCAGAAGATGTTGTTGTTTTGTCAAAAAAAAACTTGCTAGTAAAATAAGTGCATTGAGTAGATTGCGTTTATTTATGTCATCAGAATTATTGTTGTAAATTTTAAGTACAATTGTTTTTCCACATTATAAATACTGATGTACTGTCTGAGGAAACATGAAGAATAAAAATTGTCTTGACAAATTGTGTAAACTTCAAAAGCGAGCCGCTAGGGTGATTTTAAACAAACATTTTACTCATCTTTGTCAAAAATGCTACAACAACTGAATTGCATGCCTCTTTGAGATTACTTTGTATACAGAACAATTATTCTTATTTTTTAAAAAGTTCTACATGATTTAGCTTCAAATTATCTAGACTTTTTTTAAATATGTAAATGAAATACATACAAGATCAACCAGATTAAGCTAAAGTAATGCATTGTACAATGTACTTCCAAGTGCAAAGACAAAATATCTTAAAAGATATTTTACAGTTTACGGTGCGCTTTTATGAAATTATTTATCTCCATTTTTAACATGTCACCCAACTTTAGAATCTTTTAAATATGCTAACCTTAGATAATATTTTCATTTGGCGTTGCAGTGATAGCCTATATTTTTTCATTGAAGGTTCTACAAATGTATGGCTCTATTTTAGGCAATTATACATGTAGTTCAAATCACATATAATGTACATTTATCTATCTCTCATAAATTTATATTTTGTATGTTCTATCAGATTCATTACTATTATTAAGGTCTTCCATTTCCAACGGAAGAACTTATTGTTAATGCTTTGATTTTTTTCCCTTATTAACGTCTTCCGTTTCCAACGGAAGACCTAATTGTTATTGCTTTGTTTCTTTTCCTCTATTATTAAGGTCTTCCGTTTTCAACGGAAGACCTTACTAATATTTCTTTGTTTCTTTTTTACTATTATTATTATTGTTTTTTTTTCTGTCACGTTTTCTCAAAAACGCTTCAGCCGATTTTGATGAAACTTTCAAATCTTATTCATGACTAAATTTGTAAAAAAATTACACGAGGTTTTTTCAATCGTCACTTCTGGTCCCGCGATATTAAAAATGTTATGTTTCTGCTTGTTCACAATTTTTCTATAAAAGTATTTAAGATAGAACTTTCAAATTTTCAGGGATGATAGAGAGTTGTCTGCTGCAGTGCCATTTGCATATCCGAACGTCCGCCGTCACTTCCGGTCGTCACCGGAAGGAAACAAAAAATTATCATTTTTCAACTTTTTTGACTTGAATTTTTGTAATGTTCTAATTTGATAGAGACGCGATCAAAAATTCAGAATATGAAATTTGTTTTAAAATCTACCAATGCATTCACGAGATTTGGGGCTCGAAAGTCCTGAAGCGAGAGTCCGCATAGGTCAGTCGTTAGAGTGGTGGACTTGTAACCAGGCGACCCGGATTCAGTCCTTGAGTGCCGAATGTTTTTTCTTTCTTAATTGTGTTTTGTTTCACGATTTTATCTTGATAAATCTATCAATCTAATAGCGACTATTTTTAGTACAAATATAGAGGTCGTTTAAAACTACCGTCAACTTCCAGTTTAGTGACAATCTTGATTTTGTCAGCAGTTATCTAAATTGAGATGCTCGTAGCATCGCCGGCATCAAGGTCATGCCGCTGAAGAACCCTTGAAATACGACCGCATTAGAGCTCGCCGGTTTAACTTTGCCGGCATCAAAAAAATGCCGCCATCTCAATTATTGTATATACACAACTTTTAGCAACCGCAGGTAGGAAATAACCGTTTACCTAACAAAACGCCAATGTTTCAATTATTCTACATGACTTTGAACGGATGGTTGTTTAATGTTTATCCACAAAAGTGGATACAGCCATGCATGTATATTACATGCATGGCAAATGTTGTTTTCAAATTATTTACATGTTTTAATTGTTAATGTACATTTACTCTCTCTCTTTCTCTCTCTCTCTCTCTCTCTCTCTCTCTCTCTCTCTCTCTCTCTCTCTCTCTCTCTCTCTCTCTCTCTCTCTCTCTCTCTCTCTCTCTCTCTCTCAGTCAAGTGATGAGCGGTAAATATCTGAAATCCGTCTCTACGATGAAATGTGGTGATAACGAACAGTGTTCAAACTCAAACGCCCCAAAAGAAAAAACAAATTCGTTGAAATTTTCTGCAGTTGTAGCCTAGCTTTTGCGTAGTTCTCTAATCTAGATTGAATTCAGGGCTCAACCCAGAAAGATGTCGATACATAATATAAAGTGTATTCCTATAAGCAAAAAACTCGCTAAGCCCACTTATTATGGTTAGCCTTTCAAACGGAAGACCTCTCGTTGCTCGCAACGAGATTGCGATAGCGTCTAGTTATTATTAAGGTCTTCCGTTTCCAACGGAAGACCTTATTGTTATTCCTCTATTATTAAGGTCTTCCGTTTTCAACGGAAGACCTTACTAATATTTCTTTGTTTCTTTTTTACTATTATTATTATTGTTTTTTTTTCTGTCACGTTTTCTCAAAAACGCTTCAGCCGATTTTGATGAAATTTTCAAATCTTATTCATGACTAAATTTGTAAGAAAATTACATGAGGTTTTTTCAATCGTCACTTCTGGTCCCGCGATATTAAAAATTTTATGTTTCTGCTTGTTCAGAATTTTTCTTCAAAAGTATTTAAGATAGAACTTTCAAATTTTCAGGGATGATAAAAAGTTGTCTGCCGCAGTGCCCTTTGCATATCCGAACGTCCGCCGTCACTTCCGGTCGTCACAGGAAGGAAACAAAAAATTATCATTTTTCAACTTTTTTGACTTGAATTTTTTTTATTTTATTATTCGATAGAGACGCGTTCAAAACTTAAGAATATGAAATCCGTTTTAAAATCGATGAACGCATTCTCGAGATTTTAGGCTTCAAAGTTTTAAAGCGAGAGTCCACGTAGCTCAGTCGTTAGAGTTGTGGACTTGTGCCCAGGCGACCCGGGTTCAGTCCCCGAGTGTCGAACGTTTTTTTCTTTCTTAATTGTGGTTTGTTTTACAATTTTATCTTGAAAATGATGGTTTAAAATGTTTTCCGTTTAAATTTTATCATAAATCAAAATAATTACAGGGTTTTTTTTCGGTACAAATATAGAGCCTGGTTAATTTCCTGCTTTGTGACGGTCTTTTTTTTTTATCAGCAGCTATCTAAATTCAGACGCTTATAGCAAAGCCAGCATCAAAGTCATGCCGCCGAAGCACCCCTGTAATACGACCGCATTACATCACGCCGGGTCGCTTTGCCGGCATCAAAGAAATGCCGCCATCTCAATGACTCTGTGCACACAACAATTAGCGACTGCGGGAAGGAAATAACCGTTCTTCTAACAATATGATTATGTTTCAATTATTATACATGACTTTAAACTGAGGGTTGTGTAAAGTTTCTCCACATACGTGGATACAGGCATGCATGAATACATGCGTTTATTGACAAATGCTTTTTTTCCAGATATTATACATGTTTGAATTGTACATTTACCTCTCTCTCTCTCTGTCTCTCTCTCTCTCTCTCTCTCTCTCTCTCTCTCTCTCTCTCTCTCTCTCTCTCTCTCTCTCTCTCTCTCTCTTTCTCACAGTCAAGTCATGAGCAGTGATTGTCTGAACTCCGCCTCTACGATGACATGTGGTGATAACGAACTGTGTTCGAACACAAAATTACGAAGAAAACATACAAAACACCATCAGAGTAAACACGGATCTAAACAATTCGTTGAAACTTTTCTGCAGTTGTAGCCTTGCTTGTGCGTAGTTCTCTAACCTATATTGGATTCAAGGATCAGCCCAGAAAGATGTCGATACTAAATATAAAGATGTATTCTAATAAGCAAAAAAATTGCTTAGCCTAGCTAAGAGCTCTCTCTCTCTCTCTCTCTCTCTCTCTCTCTCTCTCTCTCTCTCTCTCTCTCTCTCTCTCCATACTATTGAAAAAAGTCATTCTCATCATAAGAATAATTTTAAATGTTAGTACATGTATAAATATCAAAAATATTTGTTTTTCGACCCGCGGTTAGCTATTTTATCTATTTGTAATGCATTTGCATCGTTGGAACCTGATTCACTGTTGTTGCGGCGGAATGTCTTTGATGCCGCCGAAGTGACCGAGGATCGAAATACGTCACAATACGGATTTTACAATATTGGTTTGACTTTTACATAGCGTTTTAGATATCCGGTATTGGTTTTGCTCTATGTTAAAGAGTGTAAAGAAATGGTAGAAAAGAACAGCTATCTCTATAGTTTTTTTAAGGTATTTTCAAACGGAAGACCTCTTGTTGCTCGCAACGAGCGTCTAGTTATTATTATTATTATTATTATTATTATTACCTACGATATAATTTTGATTTTGTTGTTGTGCCGTCAAATTGTCACATATTTCAATTACCGTTTTTTTATATTAACATTCTATTTTAGTGGTTTAAATTTTGTAACAAAATTTATTGCACGATCATGTGACAATATGATTCTAATAATATGCTTTGAAAATGTGATTTGTAAATATATCTAAATAAGTATATATCAGTTGTGTTAACGTCGATAAGTAATTGCTTGTCACTAACATTTTTTACTCTCATTTTTGTAATTTTAAAACTATGTTCGTACTAATAGTTATTCGTTCACACTAACATGGAATTGAAACAATTACATCTCAAAAGCTTGATATTTAATACCTGGAATAACAAAAATTGATAGGAAAACTCGGCGATGTATAAATAAGTTTAACGATTAAAAATCAACTGAAAGAAAACAACTAAATGAAAAACTGCTTCATTTTGTTATTCTTTTCATAGTTTAAGAAACAAAATTAACACAAAAGATATGGAAATGCCACCTTTTTTTATAAAAAAAAAAATATAACCAGTTTTATGTTTCTTTCCTGCTCCTGCATATTTTACAGGGCGATACAGTGAATATGACACTTTTAGGAGACGGTATAGACATGTCTTGTGGACCACAGCTGCTGCAACGGAATACAAAATACTTGATATACGGTAAAAGTTTTAGTCTAAGTATATCCTCATAGAGTCTTTTAGGCATTATTCAAAGCATATGGAAACATGTTTTCTTATATGTTTTTGTTTAATTCATGATTATCTAAAACTTTTTTTTAGCTCACCTGAGCTGAAAGCTCAAGTGAGCTATTCTGATCACATTTTGTCCGTCGTCCGTCTGTCCGTCTGTCCGTCTGTAAACTTTTGTACATTTTGATCTTCTTCTCTAAAACCACTCGGCCAATTTCAACCAAATTTGGCACAAAGCATTCTTATGGGAAGGTTAATATAAATTGCAAAAATAAAAGACCGATCTTTATTCAAAGCGGAGAAAACCTCGAAACTGTAGAAAAAGGGGGGTGCATTTTTCTTCTCAAAAATTACTGAGTCAAATTCAATGTAATTTAGCATAAATAATCCTTATGGAAAGGAAAATATAAATTGCAAAAATTATGGCCTAATTCTGTTTCAAATCTGAGTTATTACGAGAATATTAATAAAGGAAATGCGTGTTTCAATCAGTTTATAGCTTCGGGTTCGGTATTCCATGAGTCATGGTAAAATGGGAAGGCAAACCCGGGCCGGGGCAAAACAAAAGATTGACAGTTATTAATATGCCGATCTCATTAAAATTTTGAAGATATGTTACGGACCAGTATATTTGTATTCGTTGTAAATATTGCTGCAAAACAATGCGTATTTTGGAATTGACGATTGACGATCTGCCCCGGCTTTTATTTTGCCCCGGCCCGGGTTTGCCCACCCATTTAACCAAGACTCGTATTTCATACTAAACGGGTCGATCTGACAATGATGAATTAGTTTGTTAATAGTATGATAATATAGAGTTCGACCATGTTCCAATTTTCAAGAAATAAAATATTGTTTAAATGTTGATTGAATTTTAGCATATTCTGGTGAGGATTTGAATACTCTCAGAATTTTGTCATATAACAATATGGCTGACATAAAGAGCTCAGATATAGAAAGAATGGAGAATTTCTACGACTGTAGATGCGAGGTAAGAACTTGAATCGATTGTTTTGATATGCTGACAAAACATGAATTTAACAGTTAGTATAATAAATTGTAATAGTTGATGTATTTATTGTTTAAATATAGATATACATGTAGATATAGGTTGAGATGTGCTCGAGTTAACAAACACATTTTTTTAATTTAATTTTTTTCGTTTTTTTTTTCCTTTTTTCATTGGGCAAGTATACAAGGATCCTAAAAAAGATTTATTATATATGATTTTTTAAAGGTAAAAAATACGGCACTAATGATTAATTATTAATCGGTAAATGTCATTTCAGATCATACATGACTATAATGCCATTTTTGATCATCGGACATACAGCGAATTACCCGAACCAGCAAGTAATGAGTGTAACTCTCCTATTGATTTCTGCGGAAGGAGTGGGTACTGTCGAATGGGTATTGAAGGCCAATGTACCTGGGGACATCATGGCGATTGTTATTACCTGTAATTAATTGCAAACCATATGTAAAAAAAATACTTTTGATTTTCCAATAAAACACCACTCCATGTCCACAATTTTAGTATGTTATCTTATATAAATTTAAACAAATGCTAGACTAATTGTTCCTGGATAAATTTAGAAGGTCTATTTCTATTACCAATTGTTCCTCTTATTTCATTGAAATCATTGAATTAAAAAAAAAGTTCTCTTTTCCGCAATACAGTATCGATCTGAAGACCCTTTGATCCGGAGGAGAGAAAATTACCCGTACGCTTTGTCGCTTGTTACTTTAAGCAAGGTAAATTATATTTAGTTATGAAGTCAATTTCGATGATGATAGACAGAAGAGGATATGGGACCCATCTTTCCATCAATATTTGATACCCAACATCAAGATGCGTAATAATTGGTTAGGATGCCAATATTTTTTTACCGAGTAATTAAGAAAAATCAGTGCTACATTTTTTATTAAAATGCATTAAAGCACTTTGAAAAAAAATGTTCACAGTTTAGTCGAAATAATTGATACTTATATTTCAATAAATCATTGTTTTAAGCCTCATTAGCTCAGTGGGATATATCGATAAAAGAATCCAATGTATGTTCAGCTAACTTAATAAACAGTTTCTCGATTATAATTTTTTTTCTCAAACATGTATGCTTATGTAGTTTGACAATTTGAAAAATTCACATATGACATAAACTTGATCGCTAAACAACAGCTTTTTACTTTTTTGTGCATCCAGCAAACTTACTTCTAATTTAGAATATTGGGTTTTGCCATAAATGAAACTGATATATATATATATATATATATATATATATATATATATATATATATATATATATATATATATATATATATATATATATATATAAACACAAAGAATAAGTCCAATGCTCAAACAACTTTCATCGATATAGATTATTACATGGCAATTTTTATATCGCATCCTATATTAGCCCGAGGTCGCTGTATATCAGCCCGAGAGCCGTCAGGCTCGAGGGCTGATATACAGTGACCGAGGGCTAATATTGGATGCGATATAAAAATTGCCATGTTATGATTTTTATTTCATATACTTATAGAAAATATTAAAGAAATAAAACCAAACATCATGTGTTGATTGATTATTGTTAACAAATCGCTCCGTGTCTATATATTCCATCTCTAATAAACTTCCCGGATTTTTTGCGCCAGCTGTTTGTATTCCAAGTTGACGTCGACGTAACTATTTGACGTCATACTCGGAGATCGGAGTTGAACGACGCATACCGAACTCTACGTCATAATAGCCGATGATTCACGGAAAGGGGTGTGATATAACATCCGAAGATTGCCGGAGAGGGGTGTGATATAAATCTTATATCACACTCCTAGGGTTTATATCACACGGGTAGGCGAATTTTCTGTTTATATCGCACAGGGCGGAAAAAGGTATATTTTCTATAAGTATACGATATATAGCGCTTTCGCTCTACCGGGCTCTTCAGTAGATTTAAACAAAGTAAACAAGAACATTTTGACGTCAATCTTGTGACGTTAGACAACGTTATACAAACATAGTGTTGAAGACGTGATATGACGTCAACACATAGTGACGTCAAAACAATAAACAGTGATAGTATAAGAGTCAACACAAAAATAATGATAACGTTGTCTTACGTCACGAGATTGACGTCATAATGTTCTTGTTTACTTTGTTTAAATCTACTGAAGAGCCCGGTAGGGCGAAAGCGCTATAGATAAAAGCTGTTTGAGCATTGGAGCATTGGACTTATTCTCTGTGTTTATTCATCTCCGGTACAAAGAAAAAAGATTTATTGGATACATACATACATACACGCCGACCACTGTGGATTTTTTTGTGTTTCAATAAATATATATATATACATATATATATATATATATATATATATATATATATATATATATATATATATATATATATATATATATATTTATTGAAACACAAAAAAATCCACAGTGGTCGGCGTGTTATAGATAAAAATTAAAAAAGAAAACACGAAAAACGTTCAATATAGCTTAAACGCTTTCATTTTAAAATCTTCAGAAGCTATATATTATATATTATATAATATTTCATATAGCTTCTGAAGATTTTAAAATTTTTATCTATCTATATATATATATATATATATATATATATATATATATATATATATATATATATATATATATATATATATATATATATACCAAAAATGGCTAACGACACGAACAATTGATATTGTCAAATTTTCGGGACAACCAGTCCCTTTTTTTAGGACAAAACAAATAAATTACATGGGTATAAAACAAAGAACACAAAATCAAGCGCTTCTACAAAAACTACTTAAAGACTGCAAAAAAGAACAACTACATTATAAACAGTTTTAGTTCACATTCTTTAAAAAAAGGTGTCGACAACGCGGCCAATCGCTCTAAAGTAATTAATCGACTGCCAACTTCACCCCTGATTGAGTTAATTAGCTAATTAAAATGACGTCCGAGTAAATAAAATGAAAATTTGATCCCCCGTTGTTAACTTGTATGGAACAATTGATTTAACTTCAAATTTTTCATTTAAGTTAATAACAGGCAGGAGTTTGATTAAAAAAGGGAAAAAAAAATAAATAGATATAAAGAAATTATAAAAATAGTTATTAACAAATAAAAGGTAGTAAAGGAAACTTATAACTGAAAGAGGCGCAGTTGACAGATTTGATAAAAATACTATATGAGTGTCAGGTGATGTAAGGCTATGAGACGTTCATTTTAGTGAAGTCCATTTGTTTGTCTGTGCATCCAGAACTTGTCCTTGCTTTTCCTCTGCGTGTCTGTCCAATGAGGATTATGGTCAATAACCAATACTCTCATGTCTTCCAATTTGTGGCCACTCGTATTAAAATGTTCCTCGACGGGCTCTTTGATTTGTTTGGTCTTTATGGCAGAGCGGTGGTTATTGATTCTTCTGCGGAGTTCACCTGTTTAACCAACGTATTGCTTAGAGCAAACTGTGTCACTAATGATATAGATGCAATTGTCTGTGCGGCAAGACGTGTTGTCAAATATCTTGTAGGTGCGACCTGTGATGGGGCTTTTAAAATTGTCCGCGTTGGTGCATGTGGTTGCATAAAAGGCGTCTGGCATCGGAACATGTTTTAAAACCCCCATTTGGCAACAGGTTGTCTAATCTTGCCCTCACTACCATGTCCTTTACGGTCCTCAGGCGTTTAAACGCAGCCATTGGCGGATCATTGAAAAGATTGGCCATTCTTTCGTTAGTGTAAAGAATAAGCAGATTATTTCTAAGGATGTTGTTGAGGTTCTTAAGGACTAGGTGATAGGTAGAGAAAAATTGAACCCTGATTTTTTTATCGTTGTATTGCAAATGGGATTTCCTGTCTTTTGTTACAATTTCATTAATTGCAGATTACATCGTGTGGGCTTTAATGCCTCGGTTACACACATGGGATTTTAATATTCTGCTCTGTTCTTCAAAGATTTCATTAGAAGAACAGATCCGCCTAATTTGGGTTGTTAATCGTTTAGGAATTTCACTAAACGTATGGGGAGGGTGGCAACTCGATGGCTTGAGAAAGAGGTGAGAATCAGTGGGCTTCGTATTGAGACTGAATTTAATTTCACCATCTTCCAGGGTTGATGTAGTATCCAAAAATAAATTTTTGGTACTAGATATCCACTGTGAATTTAATCGAATTGTTGAAGGAGTTGGCAATGGTAAATGTAATGTAATGGAATAATTAAGGCAGTCTCGGTTTTCGACCCATTTCATCTCAATATCATCTGTACTACCCTGTCATCCACTGAAAGCCACAGTATGTCTCTGTGCATGCCCCTGGCATCCATTGAATGATCTTAAATTCTTTCTAAAGGAAAAAATAGTTTTAATTATGTTTTCGGGTTTTCTTAAATATATATTTAGCAGTTTCTGATACATAAGGAAATAGAAAGCAAAAAGCATTTATGGTTAAGACGGTGTTTGGTTTTTTTATCACGTTAAATACATGTATATACCGATTAACCGCTTGATATATTATTTCATGTATTTAAACTCACGACCGTGCTTTGTAATTTGTAAAAAAAAATCTAAGTGGGGGATGAGTGCGGGAAATCTTCAACGTCTGTGCAATGTAACCTGCAAAAGTTAAAGCACAGCATAATTAGCACGTGCAGGAGAGTCACCCACCGATCGAAATGATCACCTATATTTTGACTATTTTGCCTGGTGTAATGATGCATAGAATAAGATCGTTCCAATGAAATGCATGTTGATTCTATTTAGCAGGAAGTTAATTCATTATTATCTAAGTCATGTAAATTGCAATCGATGATACATGTATTTGCTAACAGCCATTGTTTTGATTTTTTGTGATTAATTATGAGAGAGAAAGAAAGAGAAAGTTGATTTTTAGGATTACAGCCCTTTGACACTTTTAACTTTTATGAGTGTGCATTGTCAATTTTAGTAATTTAAATGCATTATTGTATAAAATTGTCCTCATGTATATAAAGCAATAATACATATAATGATCATGAATAATTTATTCATGTATACAAACACCGGTAACGGGTAACGTAACGACACGCATGCATGATCTTAAAACAATGTTCGGAGTTTCGGGTTAAAGATAAGAAAAAAAAATACATTTATTTAAATTCTGGATTTAAAAGAAGAAAAATATGAGACCGATACGGTTTAATTCATATGACTCTGTCGAATAATGTTCCGAGTTCTATGCTCTTTTTTCTCATGTTTGATATTCTTACATGTAGAACTGTTAAATCAAAATTTTAAATTTCTGTTTTCTTTACTTGATAGTCTTGAAAAGAAAGTCATCAGAGGCGTTTACACAACATATTGAATAATTGATTAGCATTACCGAGCATTTAGATCTTAGGAAAAAAGTGTGGCATCTCATGTTCCCTACCTCGCTGCAGACTGCTCTGCAAGTTCTCAAGAAGGGTTGTGTACAGTGGCTATTATATACACTGACCGAGTGTAAAAATAATGTCAAAATCCTCTCCTTTGAAAACTGTACCTTCAATCAATTCTTAGATCAATTGATATGGTGTAAAATAAAACATATGGTGGATTAAAATTAATATGATCGCTTTAAGTTAATCTAAATAATAATAAAGAATTGGAAATGAAGTTAGAATTGCATGTTAACTTTTTAGGAAATTAATACCTGGGTAAACCTTTAGTAACTTTTAATTTAAAATCAATGCAAAATCTCTCTCTCTCTCTCTCTCTCTCTCTCTCTCTCTCTCTCTCTCTCTCTCTCTCTGTGTATCTATATACACTGATAAATGTATAGAAAACACTAGTTTACATTTGCATGTATGTTGTAAATGTCCTTACCAAGGACACGGGGAATTAATAAAGGCATAATCAGGAACTTGCTATAAAAAAGGTGCTCTTTCGTAACATGGCTGCTTATACATGTATATTCTAACTGATTAACATGTTTTAGTGTGCAAATATTTGTTTAGATACACAAAATCAAATGCTAAACACCATGTTCTGCGCTTGATCTTTGTAGAAATGATTCACAGTATTTCTTATATATCTATTTTTCAAACATGACGAATTGAAATGAATTGAATTGGATTCAAACATTACGAAGTAGTGATGTTCCCTACCGCTAAATGACAAAATGCCTTGAAGGCTTTCACATCTACCGAAAATAATCACCGCCGTCACCTGAAATTTACCAACCGGTGAATCTCGAGCCTTTAGTTGTAAGCATGATTATTTAAGTACTATCAAAAATAATAAAAATATATAAATAATATAAAAAAATATATAAGAATTTTCTGCTTGGAAAGGCTGCTATTGGTGTAAGTAGGATTACCAAGTGTAGAATCAAAATCTTGTTCTTTAAAAATGCAATTGATAAAATATGCATTACAAACAGCGACAATGTTGTTACTTCCCTCATCAGCAGGGACCAGTACATACTGATCGTGGAATCTATCTAGTTCTGCTTCTGCTTCTGCTTTATTGAAAACAAAAGGACAGATGGTTTTCATTTGACCCCTCAGTCGTTTAATACAACTTTTGCAATTTGCAGATGAGTTGACATAATATATTTGTAGATGTTAATTTGGACTCACTTTGAAGACATTGTTGCTGTTGTACCCTACTGGCTTCAAACTATAAGATATATTTTAACATACATCTGATGCTTTTAACCCATTCTGACAAGGTATCAAGGTATTCTTTTTCAGGTTTTGCCCATCGCTTGGCGTAATCTTCAACATAATTCATGATATATATAATATAACGACGTCATGTGAAAATCTATGCTCCCTAAAGTTTGGTCTTCATAATAAGTGATCTTAGATATTCTTTGTTAACTAAATTTACATCACCAGTAATGACGTGTCCGGCAGGAATATAGTTGTAGGGTGAAGAAGAACACGAACACGTTGGAGGATTATTTTTCATATGTTCAATATAAAGGTCATATATGTAGAGTTTGTTTGTAATTGAAGATTTTGGAAGCAATGGTTGAACTATAATTGTAGGAAATACAAACGGTTGACTTTATCTTGAAACATGGCGGAATGCAGGACTGAATTTTTTTGCTATTAAGAATATTGCTTATATTAACAGCATCGATTCCCTTGTTGGCATACTGCAGTTTGAAAAAAATAACGTTGTGCATGAGCAGTATTTTCTTGTTGTGTAGATTTAAAAAGCCGATGTTAAGCAATATCCATAATCATAGTTCCGAGTCTGTATTCCAGTGTAGAAAAATCAAAAAGCGACTTATCCTTGACTTTTTCAAGAAGCTTGGTTAACTTTTTCAAAGGTGGTGCGAATGTAATGGAGACCTATCTAAAATCTCTCATTTTCAAGTAAAAATATTAGAAATTAGATATTTGGACAATTGACGTTGATTTAAAAATCTCAAAAAAAAATTAATATAGAATACCTTTATATTCAAAAGCATTTGCTACATTTGTGTTAAAAATTATTGAAAAAATGAATCCTACTATCGGAAACACATGATGGCAATTTTCATTGGTAAATAATAACTACTCTATTTCATACACGTATCAATCATTAAGTTCCTCACAAAAGAATCTACAATAAATTACTATCACAATCCGAAAAAGCCTTTTTATCCAATTAATCTCTTACTAAACAATGTACATTCAAAGTACTCTGTCTAAATATAAATAACATTAGTCACTTAAAACAAAACAGAAACCATAGTCAGTAAATCAGAAATCTTTTTGACTTTTAAACTACTTGAGCCCCTTTACTTACACGTATTATAGTACCCCCCCCCCCCCCCACACACACACACCACCACCACCACCACCACCACAACCACCACCATCATAACAATCACCAAAAAAATAAATGTTTTATTTACCAAAACGTCGAAACAAAATATAAAATATTTGTAATTGCGTTTATATAATATGATGCATGAACTGATAGCATAAGCGTTGCGTTTTCTCATCATCATGATTTGATGCGAGGTTTTTTTTTTGTTTTGTTTATTTTGTTTTTGGTTTTTTTTTACCACGCGAAATAAGAAAACACTCACATCAAATCATGGTAATGAGAAAATGCAACGCTCATGAAGTTAGTTCATGCATGATAGTATTTGGTATCGTAGTTACATGTAGATCACACTGTAGACGAGAGGGTTGGTGATCATCCAATAAAATTGCTTCGAGATCTTGGTGTATCAATCAGATGGATGATACATTGTTTAGCCTCATCAATAGGAGACCGTTGTAACAACGCTCAGCTTGATTATTGAATCATGACCAAAATTTGGGAGTAGGACTTGTCATATCTATCACCCCTAACTACAATTACAAGTGCAAATATTTAGATGTTTGACATCAAAAGAAATATCTGAATTTTAGAGTTTAAATTTTGTTATTGTGATATTCGTAGATTGGTTTTTCTTAAATAGGTTTATGATAATATTTCTTGGAATTACTTCTTTTCTAAATAATTAAATATATTTATACTATTATTCTCAATTCGTTGTGGATTTGAATTTATGGATGACGAAAATTAAAATTAACGAAATCCATAAAAATTGAGCATACACGAATTCCAATAATTTCGCAAATGTCATTCTGCATGTGTATCGTACTGCTAGATTCAGAGAAAGGTGACGCACCCTCAGAACTCCCGCCCCGCGAATTCATTCGATAACAATATTTTCGAAATATTTTCACAAAAAAATGTAAACACATTTATGTCGATATTGCTATAATGTATACACTTTTATTGTTCTTTGTCAACATTTTTTCTCGATATGACTTAAAACACATTTTTTTAATTATTGTTTGTAACTCTGTATATGTTAAGTCGATATAGCATATAGCACGAAAACTGATCAATTACACTACTGGCTCTAAAAACCCCTGTCCGTATGAAAATCCCGTCTTTCCCTGTCACCCCCTGTACTTTCCCTGTCATCCCCTGTGCACCCCCTGTCATTCCCTGTACACAGCCCCTGTACACCCTGTAATCTCCTGTCAGCCACTGTACACATCCCCTGTGTGCCACTGTAAGCCCCTGTCACCCCCTGGCACCCACTGTAAGCCACTGTATGTCCCTGTACATGCCCCTGACACCCCCTGTACGGTTTTTGACTGTCTATAACAGCCTTCCCTGTTATTTAATTTCAATATGTTTTTCTTAGTTCAATTATTTAACTCGCATGTGTTAAAGTTTGAGCTATAAATCAATTTTTGCATTCAACAGAGCGCCGACTCACAAGACACACCGTTATCTTAATTTTAGAAAAAAAAAATGTTTTCATTAATAATTTATTGATACTTAAATAATCATGCTAACAACTAAACGCTTGAGATTCACCGGGTGGTAAATCTCAGGTGAGAGCGGGGACTATTTTCGGTAGGTGTGAAAGCCTTCAGGGCATTTAGTCCTTTAGCGGTCGGGAACATCATTACTCCGTAATATTTGACAAATTGATATATGAAATATCGTGAATTATTTTTATAAAGATCAAGCGCGGCACATGGTGTTTAGCATTTGATTTTGTGTATCTAAATAAATATTTGCACACTGAAACCAGTAAATCAGTCAGAATGTAGAATTTACATGTAAAGGCAGCCATGATACGATAGAGCACGTCTTTCTTTTTTTTATAACCAAGTTCCTGATTGTACCGTTATTATTTTCCCGTGAATAGCAAAATAAAGCTTCAATATCTTATTCGCTTGCCTAAAAAATAATTTTAGTATTTTTTAATACATGTATGTTTCTGAGCGGCTTATTGGACCCTTGAATTGAATGTTATTTGATGTGTAACAATCATAAACAATTTAATAATTTCTAAAAATCTATTTTTCTATTCCCTTTTACTGCGAAGTGGAAGCTATCAAAAATAATGTTATTTATTGGCAGTAAACAGAAATCCGCGGCCTGGTGAGAGAGAGAGAGAGAGAGAGAGAGAGAGAGAGAGAGAGAGAGAGAGAGCTGGGGGGGGGGGAGTTTGCATTGATTTAGAATTAAAAGTAACTTAAAGTTTACCCGGGATTTAATTTCCTAATAAGTTAGCATGCAATCCTAATTTCATTCCCAATTCTTTATTATTATTTAGATATACTTAAAGCGATAATATTAATTTTAATGCACCAATGTTTTATTTTACACCATATCAATTGATCAAAGAATTTAATGAAGTTACAGTTATCAAAGGAGACGATGTCGACATTATTTTTTCACTCGGTCAGTGGTTATATAATAGCTACTGTACAAAGCCCTTCTTGACAATTTGCAGATCACGGTAGCGAGGTAAGGAAAATGAGATCACAGAAACGCGTGTACAAGTATATACACACACTTCCTAAGATCTGAATAGTCGGTCACTGATTATATAATTATGGCTACTGTACACAGTCCTTCTTGACAATTTGCAGTGCACGGTGGCGAGGTTGGGAACAATGCGGTGACAGACACACGTGTACTTGTATATACACACACTTCCTAAGATCCGAATGCTCAGTAATGCTAAACAATTATGCAATATTTTGTTTAAACGCCGCTTATGACTTTCTTTCCCAGTCTGTCAAGTAAAGAAAACAGAAATTTAAAACTTTGATTTATGAGTTTTAAGAATACCAAACATAAAATGATGGAGCTTAAATTTCGGAACATCATTTGACACAGTCATATGAATAAAACCTTATTAATCTCATATTTTTCATTTTTCGAATTCAGAATTGACGTAAGATATTTTTTTCTTATCTAAAACACGGAACATTGTTTTAAGATCATGCATGCGTTTCTTTACATTACCGGTTACCGGTATTTGTATACATGTATTAAATTTTTCATGATCTGTATCATTGCTTTATATGTATGAAAACAATTCTATACAACAACGCGTATGAACTACTAAACTAGACAATGCACCATCATAAAAGTTAAAAGTGACAAAGTACCGGACTAATTTCCCCTCCTAAAAAGTCAACTCTATCTCTATCTCTCTCTCTCTCTCTCTCTCTCTCTCTCTCATAATTTATCAGGGGAAAAACCAATGGTTGACAATAAATATCATCGATTGCGATTTACATGACTTAGATATTAAAACTAATTAACTTCCTGCTATATAGAATCAACATGCATTTCATTGGGACCAGGTTATTCTATGCATCATTACATCAGGCAAAACAGTCAAAATATAGGTGAGCATGATCGGTGTGTGATTATATGCACGTGCTAATCATGTTGTGTTATTAAGCGCTTTAACTCAGACAGGCTACATGGCACAGAACGTTACAGATTTCCCGCACTCATCTTTTACTTATATATATATATATTTTTTTACAAATTACAAAACACGATCATGGAATAAAATAAGCGGTTTATCGGTAAAATTATTTATCTTGATATGTGTCAATGTTTAGTCAGAATTATTCACGTTTGCAACAATATTGACCTATATGAAACACAAAAAAACAAACACCGTCTAAACCACGAATTATTTATGATTTTCTTGCTTTGCATTTCCATATGTATCAGAAACTGCTAAATATATACCGGTATTTAAGAAAACCCGAGAACATAATTAAAAAACATTTTTTTTTTACTTTAGCAAGCAGTTAATGACCGTACAGGGGATGTCAGGGGCATGCACAGGGACATACAGTGGCTTACAGTGGGTGACAGGGGCGTACAGGGGGTGACAGGGGCTTACAGTGGCACACAGGGGATGTGTACACTGGCTGACAGGGGATTACAGGGTGTACAGGGGCTGTGTACAGGGGATGACAGGGGGTACACAGGGGATGACAGGGAAAACACAGGGGGTGACAGGGAAAGACATGGGATTTTTATACGGACAGGGGTTTTCAAAGCCAGTAGTGTTACTAGAAGGTGATATAAATTATGTTAACTTTTTTCAAAACAATGCAAAATGCAACCCCCCCCCCCCCCAAAATGCGGACGTGCCTCTAAAAATGTTATTTACAACATTACGTGTAGCGGATGTAAAGAATTTTATATAGGAGAAACTGGAACAACTCTACGCACCCGTATTCGTATACACAATCAACCCGAGTACAGAAAAATTAAACTTAGTGAACATCTTGATATTTGTGGCCACGGGCAATTTTCAGTTTTTCCGTTTTTTAAACTCTATACGGACAACCCTATTGAACGAAGGGAAAAAGAAAAACATTTTATAAAGTCACTAAAACCTTCGTTAAATAGTTTGATATAGACTGTTTCATTGTCTTTGATTTTATTCTACTATTTATTTAACACTATATAACTTGACTCTATGATTGTTTCCTTCATAAGCATTATGACGTCATAGTATTATTGTTGACCTTATCACTAGGTAATGTAATTGCGTCATAATTTAAACGACTGTAAAACGTCTGAAGATACGAAATGAAAGCGCTAACGTTTTAAATTAGTGTTGCCTTTTTTTTCTTTTTTCATATATATAAATAAATAAAAATATATATATATATATATATATATATATATATATATATATATATATATATATATATATATATATATATATATATTGTTGTTAGGTCTACTAATGTATTTTTTCAAAAATATACAATTGCACCGAATGCCCATTTTTAGATATACAACTTTTGATATACTTGTATGATATGACAGACATACATTATTGTAGGTTTCTAAAATGTGGTTGGATATAGCCAGAAGACCTTGTGATAATAATTCCTCCGATTAAACAATTCTACTTGAATTCAAAGGTTATACTCTGCACTGCAGCTAATATGATGGGGAGAATGATTCAAGGTAATTTGAATAGTTATTTTTAGCTGGATTGTTTGTATAAAAAATGAAATACCATTTTAAATTTTGATAGAAGTTTAAAGATTCAGGAAAGAACAAAGATAATATAAATTATATTACATGAAGTTAATTGAGCATAGTACTGACTTACCTAAAGAATCAATTTTTCAGCGCTTTTTAATCTTGTTTGCAACGACTCTTGTCAATTTTATAAATAGTGATGTTTAAAAACTCTTACCCACTCTATCTTATCACTGATTGCACTTATGTTTTTATAAACACTTCAGAAATTATCCCATTATGCCTTTACAGAATAATACATTAACAAAGGAGAAAATGGAGCCGAGGTAGTAAACAGAACAACTAAGATGAGGTAAAGTTGAAAAGTTTATATTTTAAAACCCTACAGAAAAAAGAAATGCTATTGATTGATTTGTTCTCTCTGTCTCTCTCTCTCTCTCTATCTCCTCTCTCTCTCTCTCTCGTTTTATTGCATTTTTTCTTTTTTTCTTACCTATTGACCCAATTGTTTAAAATTCAAATAGATAAAAAGGACGCCTGAGTATACAAAGAATTATAAGCAAAATTACTAAATCAAAAAATCCTTCATTTTCTCTTTCAGATTGAAGCAGCAAAGAGTATCTTACATATAATTGTAATACAGAGAAAAATAAAACTTTAAGCATTTTATATCAAGTTTTTTTATTTATTAAGATGTTGCGGACAGGGTTGGTGATATAAATGACCCATATTCTTGGATCTAATGGAGGCATTGATTTGAAAATCAATTGACCAGTTGAATATGTTAATGCAAATGATAAATGGATGTTAAATCAAGCTTGATTAAGAAATCAGATTTTGAAAATTGAAATGTACTTATTTTTTAGAGGTACAATTAAATGTAAAAGTGCATCTATGCTTTGGAAATTAATGACAAAACTACTAATGAGGTGTATTTACCATCATTTGAGTTTGTAAAACTAATAAAAAGGCTAAATAAAGATAAGAGACTTCACGTGAAATTCGTGTGAGTGCTCTCTTCCCATGAATTTCACGTGCAAATTTTCACGTGAATTTCACCTGAAATTATCGTGAATTTCACATGAGGCACAATTGCCTGTGTATTGAAAAATATATTATAGATTCTTAGTACTAAGGACGACAATTGTCGTTCAACCAAGTTCACTGTATAATGGGTGAAATCGTAGAGGAGATATGGTAGTGAAACTACCATAGAATACTAAAACAAAATTGGACGGACATGCGTCTAAAAAGTAAAAGTAGAAACAAAACACTAGACGTCACGTTATATGCACAGTGAATAAAAACATGAAAAGCATGACGATTTCAAAAAGGATACATTAAATAAAACATTAAAAAAATATTTTATCTCCATTTATTTAACAACACACTTATTGTTTAAGTACCAGCATTAAGATGAATACAAACATGTTATATATTCACTACAACAATATAGTACAAAAATGACTTAAAACACTGATTGCAAATTGGTGGAGAAATAACAATGAACCAGCTATTTTATTTCAGCGATATGTTGTATATTCCACGATAGTTAGGACACTGAACACTATATTAAAAATGGATAGTCTAATATTTGATTAAAATATGTATAATACACACAATCCTTTCAAAATAAAAAAAATCATCATAGTGTTATCAAAAAACATACCTGTTTTACCTATGAACAATACGCCAGGAATCATTTGCTTAAAATAAAAAGGGGGTGGCGTTTCAGTCCCAATCAGTTCAACCGGAAGAAGGATCAGAACCTCTTATATTTACGCTACCCCGTACTTTCGATCCGTGTGTCAATATATCAAACATAGCTTTTAAAAGAGAAGTTATTCTTTTATTGCCGGGCTTATATTAATATGATCTATATTTAACTTTCGTTATATCGGGTATAGAAAGAATAGTTTTGACAATGATTTTAACATAATGCATATATTTAAAAAAAAATTTTCCCCATTTTATGTTTCAACATGGTACACATACAAATGTACACATAATTATATTACGGGCGTATTTTTAATTCAATCGACCATGGTTTACAATACACACACAGTTTTGTAATGTCATTGTTTGAGATACATTAAAACATATTCAACTATATTCAATAATTAAGAAATCAAATATATATTGTAAGAAAATACAACAAATACAAATATTTCTAGTATAAAACATCCAGAATTGAATTAAATTATGTACGAATTGTTAAGTCACCGTTAACCATTTTAAATTTGACGATCGATGAATGAAGAAACTGTAAATAATCTTCTCTTTGAAAAAAAAACCAGGTCAAATTTGATACCTGAAATTAAACAGAAGATAATATGTCTTTTATTTCCGATAGGATTCGATTTGTTGGCTTTAAGCAAGATAATATTTTACAATATTTTTCGGTTATCGACATTTCTAGAGTTTAATAAAAAACACGATGATTTATGACGAGTTAAGGTAGTTTAAGCCAAACCTTTCCCAATGATTGTGCTTTAAACAAGAGATTGGCACATCTCAAACCTATGGTTAACTCTAACCACTGGTTAATTTAACCATTGGTTAAATTCAGTATCCACTTGTTTAATAACCAGTGGTGAAAGTTGTGTTGCTCGAATTGAATTTAGCCGGTGGCTATTTAACCACCGGTTACTATTTTTTAACAAGTGGTTAGCGTCTCTTAATGCACTTACTTTGTCTGTCTGTCAATAATGGCTGAAAACTAAACTGATAACTCTTTGGACAGACAACACATAGTTTATCAATAAACAAGTTAAAACTTATATCAATCTATAAAACCATATAAAAATACATGTAATGGACTCGATATTTTGTGCACTGATACATTTAAATTGTGACAAAAGTGATATTTGTTTTGATTATTATAGACATTATACCCGGCTGAATTTTTTTCAAACTTGCACTTTTTTTCTTTAAAGATGTGAATTAATTTACTATCGACGTAATTTTGTTGCCTTCTACTGGATGTGAGCAATAGGGAGTCGATTTTCGTTACATTTATGTTTTATTTGAATAGTATGCAAATTTTTATCATTATCAAAGCATAAAGAGGGCTAATTTCATCAAATGCAAAAATGATTATTGTGTCGCTTTACCCATTCATCAAATATGCACACAGACTGTTCTTGTTTCATACGTGAAATAATATTTAAAACTTTCTGTCTCAGTTCTTGCAAATTGTTAAATCTCTGGCCGCACAAAAATGAATTAATATATACGACAGAGTCCATGGAGGCCAAGGCGCTGCATGGGGGAAGCTAAAACCACTCGAACCCCAGTAATTGATCTCTGTGTTGTCTGAGATGTAGGGGGGAAAGGCATTATCTTGGTGAAGTAAAACTTGATCAAAATGAGCCGCTAGGTATGGGCGTTTTTCTTTCGAAGTGCCTGTATCAAATCTTTCCTCAGAACCTAACAAGAAAACAAATAAATGTTAATACCGCATCAACAATTTAAATAGCATTTAATATTTTTAGTATGCAAATTAATGCAATGTTATTCCAGATTTAAATAAGTGAAACATTTAATTTGCTTTTTTCAAATAAATAAATTTAATTAGAACCATATTTATTTGATTGTTATTTGAACATATTCTTTCCGAGGGATTTTGTAACTCTTGCTTTTTTTGGTGAAGGAGAGTTAAGATTTTTCCATTGCCTGGACTGTTGTTTTGTTTCGGAATCAAACTTATATATGTAGAACCAGCTTTCATCAGTTGTAACAATCCTGTCAAAAAAAAACTTGCGCCGCCTCTGTCAATATTTTAAATAAACTGTCTAGACAATTCTACTCCCTTTTTCAAATTTTCAGTAGTCAAAAGTATTGGAGCCCTGCGTGCACAGACACGACTCAAATTTAAATATTGAGATAAAATGTCTTGTACCGTAGTCTTTGAAATTCTACATTTTTCTGCTTATTCACACACTGTTAGTCGCCGATCACCAACAATAACGCCACGAACTTAATTTTGCACGGCTCCGCAATTTCGAACTAATGGTCTTCCCTCCCGCACATGGTCCATTACATTCTCCCTTCCGTCTGAAAATCTTTTGTACCACTTGAATACTATGGAACGGCTCATATTCTTATGTTTTTCCGACAGTTTCAGAAATTTGTGAGTCTCTGTAGGAGTTTTTTCGATGCCTGCGCAAACTTGTATTACAGTTCGCTGCCTTCTCTAAAACGTCTTCTATTTTAGCTATGATTAAATCCCTTATCCAGTGGTGAAATTTTGACTAGTGGTTAAACTCTGTAGGTTCGTATCTTCTTCTCGAAATTTTGAAACGTTGTATATATCAAGTTTTTTTGGAATTTAAAAAATCTATAAGATAATAAAGACTTTATGTATTTTCTACATAATGTTTTTTTGTCATTGTTATTTTATATTTTTGTGCCATAGACACGTGCGTAGAACAATAAATTAAAAATGCATTCTAATAACTTAAAACTTAAATATTGTTTTTTATCTTTTTTAGGCATTGATTTTGGTTTTGTATTTTCCTTTGAAATACCCAAACATTTTTTATTCAATAGCTATAGATCGATTGGCGGGATTTTCAATTTACGCATATCACAATGACATAATGTTTCGACACGTGACCTAAACAACGTTGTAAATCACCACGACCCAATGCCTGGTTGTCCACCCTCATTGCAGACCACCACAATCAATAAACTCGTTTGACAAATAGTGTTGACAAACAACCGACCAGTTGGATACAAGTCAGTATGCCCTGGTAATGACAGCGACGTATACACATCGATACACATTTTTGAAATAAAAATAATGGGTAAGTCGATTTTAAAATGAACAACACGAGACATTATAACCCTGCATCGCAATAACTTAGCCCTCTTTAATATCTGATATACCGGATTAACATCTATTTTAAGGAGAATAAATAAAAAAGTTTCTCAAAGATTTAACTTCATGAACGTCATTCAGTGGCTAGCGATTGCTTTTAAAGGCTGTGATAAAAAAGATATTCTACTGGATGCGTTGACAGATGCCCAGTTATATGTAAAAGTAACCGTTGTGACGTGTTTAATGTATTAATTTAACGATTAACAAATGACAAAAGGAAAGCCAAAGTCTTTTTTTTCAGAATGTGAAGAAGGATATTATGGCAACACCTGCAATTCAAATTGTTCGCACTTCGCAAATAGAGAAACCTGTGATAAATACAGTGGGAGTTGCTATGGCAGTTGTGTCGTACACTTGTTACCGGCAAATTGTCATGGTATATTTCAATAATTGGCTATGATAATTTACATTTTTAAAACATACTTTGATTTTGCAAATGAAATAGTTACTTTTACTGTTTGTGAAGCATCCATATTCACTAAGTGTGTCAAGATGGGTTTTACAACGCATCATGTAGCGCTGAATGTGGTCACTGTTTCCATGAAGAGGTATACAATAAACATGACTGAACCGGTGTGAATGGTTGCAGTTCAAATTTCTTACCTCCTTTTTGCAAAGGTAACAACTGCTTTACTTGATTTTTTTTCTGATATCCAATTATTTTGTATAATGTCATCGTTGCTCATCGCCTTAAATCTTATTTTAAAGGATTGAAAATATAGTCAAGGTACTTTCTCGCATTTGAACGGGAATTATGGATAAAAAACAATATAAACAAATGATATAAAGTAACGTTTGAATTTAATTTATCAGTTTGATTCTGTTATTCTACCTTATGTACATTTTTCCGACAGAATGTAAAGACGGTTATTACAACAGTGCATGCTCAGGAACTCGTGGGCATTGTTTGAATGGAACAGTTTGCATCAAAGACACTGGTCATTGTCCTACAGGATGTATTGACCACTTCAAATATCCTTTGTGTCAAGGTAAATATAGCTGTAAACCTAGCTGATTATTATAGTCAATGCTATTGCAGCATAAGGAATCGGATTGCTCTTTGAGAATATATTTTAGTGATTTGCTAGTGTATGTAAAATGGGGGTACAAGTTTATTTGAATAATTATATGCGAAAAAAATATTATACGGATTAATTCTTTTGTTTAAATATTTCAGATTAAGTTTCAAAACTGTATTTCACATCTCCCGATTTTCAATTTACCATGGATAAAAAACAACGGAAAACAACGGAAAGGTTTGGGTTTTTTTTCGAAAAACATTTAATCAATTATAATTATCTAAATAAATGAATTTTAAAGGTCATTAATTAAAGGTTCTATCGTTATCATGGCTCTCATTTTAAAGAAATAATCACGACGAACAGATTCCATTTAATAATATTTGACTACATTTAATGGGGATAAATTTATCCAATTATAAATTAAGATACATCTGTATTGGATTTGATTACTTAAAAGGAAATCAGTTGTTAATATTCTGCCATCCTTTCCGGATTAACATTATGGTATACATGTTCCTAAACCAGTTATTAAGCAATCATTACAATTCAATTGTGTTTAGGACATTCAACATTTATTTTAAAAAATGATTAAAAAATGACACAGTGTGAGCTGATGTTTATTGTTTAGAATGTGAAGAAGGATATTATGGAAACACCTGCAGATCAAAATGTGGGCACTGGGCAAATGGAGAAACGTGTGATAAACATAGCAGGATATGCTATGGCGGTTGCATGCCACAGTTTTTTAACGCCATACTGTCAAGGTATATTTCAATATATGGCTATGATAAAATAAATTTTCAAAACATAGTTTTAAAACATAATTTATTTTTGCAAATGATATAAGTACTTATAATGTTTGTGAAGCGTTTATATTCATATTTATTAAGTGTGTCAAGATGGGTTTTACAATGCATCATGTAGTGCTGAATGTGGTCACTGTATAAATGGAGAGGTATGCGATAAACATGACGGAACATGTGTGAATGGTTGCAGTTCAAACTTCTTACATCCTCTTTGTCAAAGTATCAACTGTTTAATGAGATTTGTTGTTGTTGGTTATTTTTAAAGAAATAAAAAGTAGATATTTAATACTTTATTTATTTGTGTTTATTTTTAATCAAACTCACTGATAATACATAAAAACATACTATTTATATATCAACAAGATATATCACTTTCATTAATCAACGTCACCCTCTGCCTTTAATCTTTAATGTTGTTTAAGGGTTGTGACCAGACTTAAACAACACATTATGTTCACATTCAGTGTATATTGGTACAAGGGGTATTCAATTTGTCTGCACAGTCTTGGTGTGTTATAAGACAAACGACATCCAAGAATAAGCATTCAATGCTTAAATGAATTAAACTACGCTTCAATTTTCGCAGCTATATGAAGTTGTTAATACTTACACATGTATAAGGTTGGAAGACAAAATGTTTCCTAATTAAAACTAATCTAAACTTTAAAATACGATACACAATAATGTTAAAGGGATTATCAATACGTTTTGATTTCTGGACAAGTATCTCGCGCCGTCATGGCGTAACATAATGCTTCCTGAAATGATTTACTGAATTAATGCTCTCCCACGCTCTAACTAGTTAGCATGCTTCCATTGGCCAGAAAACAATTTTATTTACATTATCTGCCTAATGTTGACCTTAATACGACATGAAGAATATATACCATTCTTCTTAAATACAAATTGTGATCATTATTACTTGTTTGATGAAATTAATTTTGTTTTTTACAAGTCATGTAGTTACATACGTATTTGATATACCTACTGTATACGAAGTTATTTTTGTCCCGAGTAATTTTTGCCCTTCTATACTCGCTCACAGTTTCGTCCCGTCTTGAATTCCCCAAAATACATTTTAGTTTATAGAGAGATAATTTGAGACATTGAAAACCGCACGCTGACAACAAGAGCGGAAAGGGCAAAAATAAAACAGAAACGAATATTTCCTTGTATATTGTAGGATCAGAATTAATTGTGCATTTGTTTTATTGTACAATTTACTTGAATATGCTAACATGCCTACCAGTGATGTATTTAAGATTGCATTCCGTACAAGTACGGTCCAAATTCCGCCTTTGATTGCGGCCATTGTAAGGACGGAGGGCCATGTTCTAAAGACACTGGTGTGTGTACAGACGGCTGTGAGGACGGATGGACCAGGGACCTCTGCGTGACAGATAATATGAATATTTTGACTTGACCATATTGCTTAATTAACAAGATAAAGAATAAATGATAACTAATCAAGTCATTTTATATCTTACAGTTAAACACGTTGACACAGAAAGTTGAAATGAGTTGAAATGCAAAGGAAAATGAACAAACAGAAACGTTTTTCTTATACATTTGAAGTGTGCTATATACAATATTGTTTTACGCAGTACAGTTAAGGCGGTCAATAAAAATATCGGCGAATTTTTGTAATGAAAACACGTATACTTTAGTTCATCGGACATGTCCTTTTTAAAATCAATAACAGTCGCTCAAATGCAATATATTTCTGAAGTATATATATAATAGTACAATATTTTATGTTCATAGTGGTCACGTGATATGGCAGTCGCATGGTACAAGCAGATGTATTTGTGGTTTTGAGGTCATTTAAAAATGTGAATATTGCAAGGGCATACTCATTTTAAAATTCACAACTGAATTATAAAATAACTTGATGTTATATAGTAGATTTTAAAAAATGCTGTGAACTTTGTAAGATAATATTATTTGTTAGAAAAAACCCTAATTTATAATGCATATGTTGAATAATTTTGAAGGTCACAGTGTTAATTTCATTAAAAAATAATTAATTTGTGAGATTTCACAAGGATCTTAGAAGTTTTTAAATTACATAGCATATTTCAAATTTACATGTAAAAGTTTGTCATGATCAGATAAGTGTATGCCCTTGCAATAAAGTGATTTATTTAGGCACCCAGCTTTAAAATATACGATATTTTATACAAAACCGAGGTTGCCTCTTAATATGATGCATAATTATAACAAATTGAAAATAAGACTATATAGGTAGCATTCTACTAATAATAATGTTAAACAAAATATTCATTTATAATGTTTCGTTAATCTATGGAATTTATTTTTCATCGATAAAAAACCGCATGATAGCCTTCAATGACTTAACTTAATGCGTCATTTTGAAGCATATGACGTCATATTTTGTAGTACAGCGAGAACGACCTCTCGCTTATTTTTCAGTGTGTACGATATAACAGACATCGAAATTGTAAGTAATAGCATTCGTTGTTCTTGATTAAAAGAATAGTATAAATTAATTTTGCTAATAAATGAATTAATTAGTACTTTCGAGGTTTGTAATATTCTGTGATGTCATAATGCACATTTCCCGTACTTTTTGTCTGAACGGAATTTATTGACAGCCTTAACTGTGCTGCGTAAGTTATCAATCATTTACAAACACAATCCTTAAGGTATTTTTCGTTTTTTGCATAGAGCAATGATTGACAACAACAGGAGTGGTTGCATTAGCAATTACATCAACTGTGCTAGGAATTGCATTACTTACTATTTTCTTTCTGCTACGACACGTTTTGATAAATCAAACCAACAGACAGCGTTCAGACATCCCCTTGCCTCAAAACAAGAAATCATCGCAAACATTCACTGAATTAAGCACAACAGAGGATGTCAATGTGTACACAACACTGGGTGCAAGGGAGGAAGAGTCATCTTATGAGGTGTTAGGCGAGTCATCGAACACTTAAGCAAAAGCAATTACAGCATACATGCGACACATCCATTTGGTAGCATTCAAATGCATATATTGTACAATTTATGCATTACTAATACAGAACATTGTTATTCACTTGAAAAATAAACAATATGTTTGGGAGGGCGATTTGTGACAGGAGGTAAAAATTCTAACGTTTTGACCCGAATCCAAATAGGTCTGATGTTTCAAAACATTTAAACCAGTTAATATTTGTTTTGTTTATAATGCAATATGCTAAACATGTATCTGCATGTATTAACAGACAAACTGTATTACGTATCCGTGGTTGAAATAATGGCGCCAAATTATTCGCATTAGGCTTTATAAGGGGATTTGCGGAATTTTCACCGAAGCAGAAATCATCTTGATTTCTTAATAATCATCTTATAGTTCCGAAAATGTTTACACTGATCATACTTTCAAACATTAAAGTAAAAGTTGATAAACCTTCTTACGTAATAGTTACTCCTCAAATCATATGCTGTTGAAATGAGGACTTAAAAGGCACACACATACAAAAACCCTTTTCGTAGTTTGTATTTTCTAAGATACTTTTGTACATATTCAGAAAGGTTTGTATTTGGAAACGAAAATATACGTTACATTAAACATCGGCCTAAGAAATCTTGATTGATACATTTTGATACATATCTGTATTGAAATAGATCACATAGTTTTATTTTTTTTTCATATTGAAAAACTCCCAAATATCCTTGTATTGCTGTAAGTCGATTACAAACTTAAGATACGAATGAAAGCAAGAAAATGCGATAAATGCGATGAAAGTGGTGACTACTATATTGTACACCGTCTTAATGTGGTTTTTTTATATTAATAAACAGTAAAAGCGAAATTATCTCATGAGAAAAATTTCAATGGGAGGTAAAATTGTACCTCCCATTGAAAATTTTCTCATGAGATAATAATTTTTAAAGATTAATATTTCACCTCTCAGGTAAGACACATTAATTCTACGTAAACAGAAAAATTCGCAAAGGCATCGATTAACGTAATATCTCGTATTTTGTTACCCGTGGTGAAAAACGGGGTAAACCAACCATTTAACAATTGCTATGGGTACCGTACATTGCACATTGTAAAGCATAGTGTAAAAAAATACTGTTCTACGCTTTCATGTATCAGAGTCCTCGTTCAAACATACAATTTTAATTTAATATTTCGTGATGGGGAATTGATATTGTTATGCAATTAAATCAATTTATAAGATGAAAGTAGATGCATTACATTGGTTTTGAATGAAACATTTATACCGTTTACTTGAATGTTAAATTGAAATGCAGACCCAGAGGATGCATATAGAGGGCCGCCCTGTATCCTGACATTAGGTGATGATTAATAATGTGCTTTCTTCAAAAGGCACAACTTATTTTGAATTTCTAACCACAATCCTGTTTGGAAATCAGTCTTTTGAAATAACATAAATCAGAATCGGAAAGAGCTTTCTGTCTCGAGGTCGGATAATTATCAGAAATCAACATATGTACCTTATTTTGTTTCCGTTGAAATTCAGTAAGACGACAACATGCAGTTGATAGAGAAAGTTATTCTTTGTACTCTTGCTTGTTTCCAAATCTCATGCACCCAACAACCACGATGCTCAACTTTTGCAATGAAGTTCTTCGGGTCACTTCGCCAAGATCGAGCAAAACCCCTCTGGGATATAGAAAAGGAATCTTTTGGGTCGGTCATGCATTCATGTTTCCCCCGATGTGAGAGAGACCAGCGATGCGTCGGAGTTGAGGTTTGCACGATACGACCAGACTTGTCACGATGCAGGGGATGTTGTGAATGGTACGTGATTGACAAAGATGGAGGCCTCCCCAGAAATGCTACCGATAACTGCAAATATTTCGAGCTGGTTTGTGAAATTTAAATATATTTTTTTCGATTTTAACTGTGAAACATTAATTCTCGTATATTTGTATAATATCTTTAATTGAATTCCTTAAAATGATCCCAGAACTTGTTTTCCGAAAAAAAAAAGAATAAAAAGAAAAAGAAAAACCTTCTGTTGTAATTTATAAAATTAAGCCTAAAACTTTTTTTAATACAATAAAGTATGTTGGCTTAAATATATTGGAAAATATTAAATATGTGGGGCTCTTGGCGACAATTTTCAAATCGTAAATATTACAATATGCAGATATTATTTTCAGTTTTGTTTGCCATTTGAAATGACTGACGGAAATAAATGAAATCAACTATATATCACTTGACCAAATTTTATTGCAAGCCCATTAAAACCTGAAGAGGCGTTGCTAATCTATTTCTTAAGAAAATATTATTAATAAAAAAATAATCATTATATTAAGAAAGGGAATAATAAAAATAAAAGGTATTGGTAAAGATAACTTGAAAAACAACTGATCACATATAGTATTGTAGGATCATCTTGTCGACTAAGATGGATTGGAAAGGATTCTGGATCCATGAAACATGATAGATTAAAGAAATATATATTATTATAACAGTAACTTGATCCAAAGGGCAGGATCACGTTGAGTTGTCAGGCGCGGATCATCAGATCAAACGAGACGCGACGCGAAGCGCCTGGCAACGAGACGTGATCCGGCTCTTTGGATTAAGTTACTGTTATAATGATAAATTTATTATATACCCTTGTCGGTTTTTAAGTTTTAATTACAAAATTATCTTTTTAAAATCAATGGAATGACGTTTACTTATATAACAAAAGATTTTTAGATGAACTCTTTTAAGACGCGCTAAAATACAGTCGTTATTTTATGTGTACTACGTCATCAGTTTCAGAGAGTGGTGATACGGAATCGGAAAACCACAGTGTGGTGATCCGGAAAATCGGATCACACTCTGTAAAATTGACAGTATCAAGGAAGGAAAATTGATGGGTATATAATAGTTTAATATATCAAACAATCAGATTTTAGCAAATAAAAATAATATTATTGTAACCTTTGGAATGCACTTTCATTGTTATGATGTTTTAGCTATACTTTTGTAGCATATTAAGAAATTATATATGCTACATAAAATAAGTTTACAACAGTTCCTTGCTAAATATCAGAGTATATTAATCCAGTACGGAATTCTGGTATTAACTGTTCTAAACTCTCATTATTGGTAATGCTGGAATATACGTTTCAAAATATCGCATCTGTCCACAGAGCAAAGATAACATGGAATCAAGAGGAACCAGATGTAAGTATAAAATAAAAGAACAAAACTAACTGTCAATGTATCATTTTAGAGAATTAAATGCTTTCATAGTCAATGTGTCTGGAAATTATAATGCAATACAACAATGTTCTTTAATTTCTTAAAACATTACTTTATAAACTCACACTGATTTCTTCTTGTCAGGTCTAAAGCATTGCAGAAAAAATGCACAAAAACTATCGATATTAAATTAGACTAATATATTTTGTAATGATTTTTGTTACTCTTGTATGACCTTCCTATGCAAACAACTTAGTTGCATTCATATATCGTCATTCATATTGAAATTTTTTAGAATGCTTGCGATCTATGTACGAAATAAAATGCCAGTATGCAGCATCTCTGACAAACATTATATGCTATTATAAAAAGTAGTTTTCTGATGAATGGTTTTATTAGAATATATTCCGTAAGACATTAGAATCATTATTGAGAACGGATTTCTTAAAAATTTGAGACAATATTAAATTCAAATAAATAGGTTAATACTCTAGAAAAATCCCCACAATTTTGCAATATCCAGTATCATGATGCAACATTTGTGTTTCTTTTTTAGGGTCTGCAAACTTGACAGCAGTAGCAAGCTCTACATACATCAACAAATACGGGATAGAACATCCCACATCCAATGTTCTGGATGGATTATACGGCAGTTACTGCGATATAAAAAACGCATACAGTTCAATTGGTGAAATAAACCCGTGGTTAGAAATGAATTGGTCGGGCACAATTACAATTTGGAGAATAGTAATTTACAATCGTGTAGATTGTTGTGGTAAGTAATAATAAATATGGCTTTATAGAAAATGCATAATTTAATTCTCAATATTTCTGAAAAATAAAAATCAAGAAATTAGAAAGATATGCACCCTATAGTAAACCAGACTCAACTGATTTCCATCATGCATTCACTTAAAAAACACAACATTGACATATTTTTCCATCCGATAAACTGCGCTACTTTTTTTCTCTTAAATGACTAATACATATTCTTACAAAATTATTAGATAATGGCAGAACATCGTTTACTCATATTTTCGACTTAATCACTGTTAGAGTCAATGTTGCATCTCTTGATTACAAGCAATGTAACCTATTTCGATCCCTTTGACACTGGGACATTTTGTCTAATATCACATTGAAAAGAACCATTCACAGACTTGCAAGATAAATAGGATATTATAAAGTCATACCTTTGCGATTTAAAAAAAAAATTCTTTATAATAACATAATTAGTTTTAATTATTTGTCAACATCATGATTTTTATTTACAAATAATCATGTCTAATGACACCATTTCCAAAACATCATGTATAGGAACAAAAATATACAGATAATTTTATATATATCCTTTTATTTTGACAGGTTCTCGTTTGGTCAATTTAAACGTCACATACCAAAACAACGGGGTTACCGGCATTTGCGGCTTTTATCCGGGTCTCTTGTCACGTAACGGTGATCGCGTTCTGGTCTACTGCCTACCGGAAGCTCATGCTACTTCAGTAAAACTCCAAATCCAATCAAAGGCGGAACGTACTAATGTGCTGAACCTGTGTGAGGTTGAAATATACAACAAAAGTTAAATTCAACTCCTTTGTAAATCTTGGTTTTTGGTATTTATTCTCATGATTTTATGTTATTGTTCTCAGTTTATCAAATATGGTTTTAATACACTTTAAGGAATGATATACCACTGAAATTGTCCCAATAGTTCCATTTTCATTTCGTCAGCTACATGTCAACGTGCAATGTTTTTCGGGTCCATTTTTTTTTACATTGATCACCAACAATGAATGTTTTATTATTTCAAAAAGATAAAACTATTCTAGAGAAAAAGTACAATGTGAGAACACATACAATTTCTCTTATATTAGATTATTATAAGCGAAACATTAATGCAAGCGTATTCTACTATCGCAGTATTTCATGGGGAATTTTAGAATTTAAAAAGTCAACACTTAATTTTTTTGTTTTATTTATTTTTTCATTGGTTTGATAATTCAGATATCTTAAGCATTTTCACAAGATTTATTTTTTATTTTTAATCCAGGAGAATTCTAAATATTGTTTAGTAGAAATCAATAAACGCCTTTCGGTATTATAGAAAATTAATCGCTTGCAAAATTTATATTGATTTTTTTAATGTTCAATTTATTTGAAGGGTAACAAAAGAGGTCGCTTTAAAACTTCCAAGAATGATAGGACTTTAGTCGTTAACGTATAATGGAGGTTCTTTTTTCGGTCGTCATTGAAGAAGTAGTAGTAGTAGATTAGATGTTTTAATACATAGTTCTTTCGCTTTCTAGGGTTATCAGCGGATTTTAAATTGTAACTGTATGTATATATGTAACCAAGTAAGAACGCTCATCTCTATGTATGCCTATAAATAATAAGATTATGACTTTTTCCGGTAAATGTCTAATGCATTCTTTTTATTTTCATTTATATACCAATTAGGAGTATAATTGTTTCGTAATTCATAATGGTATCTTACTAATTTTCAGGAATTTCTAACTCATTTAAACAAATGAGCAAAAAGGAAAAATCATATCATATTTTGGTTTTACATTAATTTAGACATATTCATTTCGGTGCATGGTATAATATGCTCTATACAGAACATGCATTTACTCATGTTTTGAAATGATAAATTAATTTCATGGAATCTATGTACAAAATATAACAATGACAAATTGTGTTTGATAATTTTGAGAAAAGCTTTGAATTGAAAAATCAATTATAACATTGGCTTTTGGACACAGTGATATCAATTTTAGGAAAAAAATACAACACTTAAAGTTTTTGATTCTTTGAACATATTGCGACAGCACATAACATATACTAAATGGAACTATCCTGAAAACTATTTGTATAAACGTTGATATGTGCTTTATAATACATGTATATAAATTTTATTGGCACTTTATTTAATTTGATTATAAAAAAATTCACCGTCTCTAAAGTTATTAAAACAGGATAACTGCATCCTCTGTCATACATTTAACACATATTAGATATAGGTATGCGCATCGTTGAAAAATGTAAAAAAAAAAATAATTTTTCAAAGTAATTAATTATGTCTTGTGCCAGAAAGCAATTTCTTTAAGAATAATCAGTGAAAAGATATTTTGTATTATCCAAAACTCATGTAAATGCTTTACCAATTAATTTTATGAATATGTCGAAGCTCTCAAATAAAGTGATATTTAAAGATTTTCGTTTCTTCTGAGCGTTTGTTAACAACCATGAATACCATAAACTTCAAATCATTTCAGTTGTATTTGGTCTGAGAAAAAAAACCCAAGTGCTTGTCTGATGTACACCTTAAACCCAATATGAGATTATTATCTTAAACTTCTTGAACAAGAAACACAGATAATTTTGCGCTACGATTGTGACATATTCAAAACATTTAAGAAACTTTTAAAAAATTATGCACTCATTGACGTTTGCATAAATTCTACCTAAAGATAATAAAAATATCATCTAAAACTTCATAAATACAAGAGATGGACGTTAGTGGTTCCCATGTTTGAGAAGGTGTGTTTAAAGATTTATTTGTCAAGTTATTTATAGTTTCTTACTTTTCCCTTACAATTATTTTTGGTGCAGTTTGTTGACCCAACAACGATTATGCATTCAGCTGTGTGTACTGCTTAATCTGTACTGTGGTTATATTTTCCATAGATTTGATATTAGCTTCTCTCTTGGGGTTTGCTAAACGGATTTAGATAATTTCATGTAGCATGTAACAATCTGATCTAGTCATGAATATGCTATGAGTAATCTGCTTTTATATATTCATTAAATTTATCTCTTTCATTGATTATGTGACTGTTTTGTGTTGCTTTATATTGATATGTTTCATTCATCAATTGATGAAATGGTATTAATCTCAATGGTTACTATACAACCAAATAATTGCTTGTTAACTTGCTGCTGTGGGTAAATCGGTACTAATCCATATTCACTATCAAGTTAATTTCTTTATTTACTAGTATTGCAAAAATCTACATGTTAAAAACAGTATTGTAACAGGGTGAGGCAATTGTTTTACAATTGTTTTACAAGACTTGTGATGTGTATTAAAATTCTGATGACAAATCAAGTATTTTCATAACATCACGTTTTTTTCAGATCATCGTTAAGACAGGTGTCTATTTTAAAGTTATATTTACCCATTTTAAACGACGAACTCTGTGTAAAAAATATAAGACAATGTTTACATTTGAAAACCTAAATATTAATTTATGACCAAAAACATCATACATGTGTATTTAAAAGTTTAAAACAGATCTGCTGGTCAATTTATTGACCATCACGTCTCCCAAAAAAGATGAACAACACATGTTTCATGAAATAGTCAATTTTTGTCCTAATGGTTTATTTTTTAAAGTGTGCCGATAATTATAAAGCATTTTTATAAACTAGCTAGATAATCATATCTTAAAACTATGTTATCATTACATTTCTTATCATTAGGACATTAAAGTACAATTATTTTTTTTCTTTTTTAACTTTGTTTAAAGGGGGAACAGGGGGTTGCAGTGTAAAATTATTTGGCAATTATTTTTTTTTCACTTGCTTTTTTAAAACACATTTACATTAAGATGTCCACTACAACGTTTATCATTTTCATGACTACTTTTTTACCTTGCAAAGGAGATATTTTAATAGGAATCATCCCCCTTTTCTGGCATTATGAATTTTTTTTTAACAATTTCAATTTTCTGCAATAATTATTAAATTTGATGGAATTTATTTCCAAATCATGTTCTTTAATTTTGAGAACGAAAACAAATTTCAAAATTGTTTACAACATTGGCTTTTTTACATAGCAATATCATAATATAATGAATATATTACTGAAATCGGCACTTCAACTTTTGAAGTATTTGATTCAAAATTTGAACAAAATGTGATGGCACATAAAAAATTGGCAATGATTTTTTTTTTTAAATTTCATATATCAACCTTAGCATGTGCTTTATAACTTGTAAAATTTTCATGGCAACTTTCTTGGCATTTAAAAGAGATACTACATTAGGAATCACCCCTACCCCTTATTCTGGAATTAAGACCTTTTGTGACAAATTCTATTTTGAACCAAAAAAGTAATGCATTATTTAGATTAATCAATTAACATTAAAATATCATTATCACAGAATATATCTGATTATATTAACCGCTTATAATTTTTTGTACATATACATTTCTAAAATTAAAAATGTTAAATTTCTACGAGTTCATGTTATGACAATGACTACTTTAGAGCCGTTAAGGTAGTACAAAACAGTATCCGAAAAACAATAACTTCGGAATTCCTCGCGCAACTCAAACGTTTACGAAATACAAATAAATGACGTATGTAACGTTCTACGTGTCTTATTATGACGTCACGCCCTGCAAGAACTGTTTAAAAAATACTTTGTCACAAAGTGGGGAAGGGGGGGGGGTTAAACTTCTTTTAAAATATAACTAGTGGTGAAATTGTTTTGGTATTTACATAATATTATCTACATATACCAACAATTTACATGATAGTTTTTCGTGAAAATTGAATGATAGGAATTTAAATAAAAACGGAATATAGAATGGCAAAGAGCTCCATAATAGGGCCTTCTCGCGTATATTTTTGACTGATTTTATTGGTACAAAAATTTATCAAAGTCAATAATTATTGTTCTTTAAACGTTTAACGTTTCTTAGTCTCTTTGTTAATAGATATTTGCAAAAAACAAAAAAACAAAAACAAACAAAAAAACAAAAATGACAATAGTTTTTAAATCATGTATTCTGATGAGCCTAGCCCTTTTCTAACAGGGTGTTGGAAGCCATTGTTGTGACCTAGATTACGAGAAAACTAATGGTGGAATTTTTTTTCAAAATATATGTATACAGTTCAATATGATTAACAGTTGGTGCAATTTTAAGAAAAAATGATTTATGTGAAAATTTTACGCTATCTGTTTTGCACTACCTTAAGTACGGGGGAAAGATCTATCAAAATCTCTATGACGTCATAAGGAATAAATGACATCATAGCAATATACAATTAAATCAATTATGACGTCATAATAGAGTTAGCACAACAACGCATAATTTCAATGATAGTCACGTGATATGTGTCCTGTTTCCCCTTAATAATAACATATGCAACGTTTCCTTATGAGCATAATTTAAGTTGATTGCAAAACTTACGCCTTTAGTTATTTATGTGATTAAAGATGGTGACAAGAGCTTGTGCGGGCTAATTCTTAATCATATGATTAGATATAAAGCGATACAGAATGGAATAAAAATATTTATAGAGGACTCATGCCATTGAAAAAAGAAAATAGCACTGACCGTACAATAATGTGCAAATAACCATTCTCTGCTGCTCCGATTAAAAAAAAACTTTTGTAAAAAACACATAACCTTAACAGGCATACAACAACTCTGATAGGAATCAGTTAGCGTGACGTAGGAGGATAGATTCAATTCATTGATATTATCTATAAATAAAGGATATCGAAAATACTTGACGATGATACTAACATTTCGCCGGATAATTATGCCAGTGCCAAGGTGGCATTTTTTTTATTCTGTACCCGTCTTACATGCATGCTTCGAAACATTCATCGAAAAATTCAAATATGTCCTTTGATAAACAAATGCAAAAAGAATTTGTTTCCAATTTAGGTATTGATGTCAGGTAAAATATATACCTTTAAAATAAGACACTACCTGTTATTATTAATTATTTTGTTAATTTAATTCTACTATATATATATATATATAACTCCTGTAGGTTTTTTTTTCAAAATCTTACAGATTTTTATCAGAGTATCCTGTAGGAAAAGATATCTCGCATGGAATTTATATTTTCTCATTACATAATAAATAATAACCTTTAAAGGCTAATATTTTACCTGTCAAGTGAGTTTATTAAAAAAGGTTAAAAACTTTATACGCTATAGTTTATCATTTTTTTTTTATTAAATATAGAATTATGCGAAAAACCGTAAGCGGGTGTAAAATTATCACCTTGGCACTATCGTAATTGTATGGTAAGTGTCCACTACTTTATAAACATTCCGAGTCTTTCATAACTACTGGAAGTATGTGAACTGAAACAGCAATACATACAGGTTTAGTTGGTAAAATCTACTTAAGGTATCCGACCCATATTGCGAAAAAAAATCATTGAACTTTTTGAAGGCATATATTTGTTAAATACTCATAAATGAATGTATTTACAGATTTATTAAAAAATTTACCGAAGAAAAATGAAAATAAGGCACGTTTTTTATTGCCTCCCTCTAATTTTTAGAAATTCATGATAAATAACCTTTAAAATAATTTAATGTCATACAAACTGAGTATAATTATAAAATTATATTTATTGACATAATAAATTATTAATATAGAACAAAAGAATAGAATGTTCATTAAAAAAAGACATTAAAACTTGAAATTACAAAAAAAAAATCAAGTCAGGTTTCGGTGCAAAAAGGTTATATATTCATTTGAATGTCGTAATTTTCCAAAATACTGAGTTGGTGAATATCACAATAAGCCAAATACATTGCTAAATGTACATTCTTAAATATAATAAAGTTTTATTAAGTTTTACCATAGAATAACTGACTTCTTGTGGGATTAACAACCCTACATGTAATGGCGAATGTTAGTACATGCTGCTATTTCTACATATACATAAGTTCAGAACAAATTTGTTATAACAACAACATTTTCTCCCAAAAAATGACATTGTAACCAATATCTGTGTTTATATTGTAAGAATAAAGTGTATACAAAATAAGGATCATGACATTTATGGATTGTATATCATTTTCCTGCACTTTACTATTGACCGTGCTAATATGTGTATGTGGTTCACATATAGATGTAAAACATCCCAAGAAATAAAATGTAAAAACACTATTCTTGAAAATAACAACAAAGCTTTGGGATTATATTCCCAAGTAATCGCTTGTCTTTGGTAACCCTTGGTTTATCTAGACTGTTCTTAGCAGATAATACATTCAACAAACCATCTTCACCATCTCTTTGCCATATAAGTTGTAAATGATGCAAATTCAAACCAGATCCAGCAATGTTTTCAGCAGTTGCTGTTTTCAGTACTCCACTTGCAATAAGACAATGCAATGAATCAATATTTCTTGACTTTGTTTCATTAAAAACCTCTTGCAAAAAATGACAATTCGCTGAATAAGAATGTTTAACAAAATCTGACTTGGTCATGTCACTCTTGTACAAAATTTTTACCAACATATTTACATCATCAGTGGCATTATGTGCATTGTAAGATTCTTCACAAAAGTGTTGTGCTAAGTACTCTTGTTTATATGAACTAAGTTTTGGTACTTTAGAGCGAAACATTGAAAGTGAGTCAACAAAAGCTAATACATAGTTCAAAAATATGTCACAAATTCCTAATCGATTAACAGCATATGACAAAACTCTAAAATCAAACACTCTGCCATTGTGAGCTACCAAAATAACACTGTCAAACTTTTTCAAAAATTCTAAAAATTTGCAAAGGGCCTCTTCAATTGGAAAAGCATCTACATGTAAACCCTTCACAGTCATTGCAGTTCCGTTCCAAGATATTCCCGTAACTTTTTGTGCTTCTACACTTATTGGAATAAGAGGCTTGATGTAGCACGAAAACTTCTCTCCACTAGCCATGTCTTGGGCAGCTATTTGGGTAATATGTGGAATAAGTCCCCTCTGGACTGAAAAAAAAAATTCAAAATCTGTCTGAAGTGTCCCAATAAATTTATAGAATTGTGCGACTTTATATTTATTCTTTTTGCAAACAAAATTTTTATTACAGCTATTCAAACCTTTAGTATAAAAATATACACTTACTAAGCCCAGTAGTTTCCAGGTCAATAACGACATAGCTCACTTGCAGTGTAGATAAATTTTCAACTTTAGTAAATCCTGGCTTTGGGACAGCTTCTGGGACACTCTCTGTGTCTATATTTGGAGTCATACCCACTTCTACAGTTAAAATTCAAATTTTAAAGAAACACTTCAACATAAGGAGGTGAAAAAAACATTGAGTTTGATATAAAAGTACCTGATTGATATGTATCACCCTCAGCAGCTTCCCTGGCACCCTTCTGTGTCAACCTTTCCTGTTTCAACTCAAGTCTACGACGTTTCTTCTGTGGTAATGCAGCCTTTTCTTGTCTCTTCTGCCGTTCCACATCTTTCTTACTGGCATACTTCTCGGTAAAGTGTCCTGGAGATAGTCCATGATCCTTGAATGCCTAAAAAAAAATAGGGTTTCTTTTTTATTGAGTTTTGTCAACAAAATACAGTCACATGATTTCAACACATGCTTTTTAAAAATGATCTTGTAATCACAACATATTTTACACCGGCATTAATAATGTCTGTTAAAATTCTAGAAGCACATCTTCATGTAGCCTAGTGTAGTGACAGTATAAATGGATAGCTGCATATACAGAATGTAAATTTTTTAATAATAAACTTCAAACAAGCAGAACCTGAAACACACTGTCAAATAGAACTGAAAAAGTGAAGGAAACCATAAATTTAAATACAGGTAAGTACAGAATTCAAACATGATTTTAAAATTCGAAAGTAAAGTAACCGAGTGAAAATAAGGATAACCAACAACAAAAGAAGAGCATAACCAATGAACAAAGAACAGCTCATCTACCTCCGGCAAGTACTTGCGACCTTCATTCACACAAACAGCAGAAGCTTTAACTCTAAAATCTAGAGACTCGCTATCCCCATAATGCAGATGCTTTGGTGCTCTAAGACTTACAGCCCTGTTAGCATGTTCGCAGGCTTGGCTAGAACCCAGGTCTGAATAAAGTGCAGCATTTGCAATTACTGGCTCAAAAATTTTTTCAAGCTTTTCTTTCAAATTTTGGTCCTTCAGTGCTGCCTTGTATGGTAAGCTTCTGTGTGAATATGTCTCGCTTGGTGTCCTCTTATATCCACAGAATCTTGGGAAACACTTATCATGGTCACCAAACTGGTGTGGTACAAGTGCTTGTAAGTTTTCCTTCATGCCATCAACACTTCCCTGGTTTTTTGCAAAAATGTATTTTATACACTTAGATAAGTGTTGTATGACTTGATTACTGATTTTGGCATCCTTAGAATTTCTAAGTTCATACAGATGTTTCACAATATTTTTCACACAATGATTACGGTCAAGTTTTTTCTTCAGTTTTACACCAAGTTCAGTCTGTATTCTGGAGATTACTGTATTGTCTCCATCCCCCTCCACCACTTCTACGGGAGTATCTTCTGAGATCATCTCTTTTATTGCTTGTATTCCTGCTGTTGCCTCCATAAGCTTTGATGAGCCACTGTGGTTCCACACACATCTGTGAGGGCGAATAACTTGACCAGGTCTGTTGCGTTTCCACCACTTACATGTTGAGCATGTGCGGTGTTTGACAATGGTTTTCAAAACTTTATTACCATACTTACTTTTACTGATAAGAAATGTGTGCCCTGTATGTAGATATGATTCACTATTGATTATACATTTATCTATGCTAAATTACTAAAGAAACACCTACAATAAAGAATCATTCATACCTGTAAGACTATCAAAGCCTTTCTTCTGCCAACCATGGTCAGCACAAACAGTCATACCGGACCTGGATGTGGGCATGTATTTCAAATTTCTTTTGGATGTAATAGTTGGCGTGTTGGCAGACCTGAATTTTCTCTGGTGTCTTCCTTGTTTGAAATATGAAAAACTGTAATAGATAGCAGATTTGTTGTAAATTGGATATCAAAATGATTTGACGACAAATGCATAACAATATTACTGCTGTATGTTTGATAGTTGTATAGTGTGGTAGAAAACACATAACTAGGTTGTTAACACTTCTATTTGTTACACATTTAATGCTTTATGAAGTTGTAAAAACAAAATATAGATACATGTACCTTGTACTTCTTGGTGGTGTTTCAAATGAAGATAACTGGCAAGTTGAAACTGAATCTGCATCACCCAATTGTGCCCGAGAATTCCTAAAAATTAAATACACAAACATTGATAAACAACAATGTCAAAAGTATATGCAAAAGAAGAAAACAACTTGAAGCAAAATGTTCACATACCTATTACTCTCTCCACCCTCACTGCCGTCCTTATTTTTGGTGACGAGTTCCCCATCCTCATGATCCTGGCACACACTAGTGGTAGTTATTCTGAATATTGAAGGGTCATTTTACATTATTAAACATGCAAAATGTATTTCCAATTAAAATTATCATCGACTATAGTTCTATTACTAGTATTTGGAAACATACCCCTGAAATTCATCCTCCATGACTGTTGAACCCAGCTCTTGGTCATATGTAACATGAGTAACATCATTTACAAAGGGAGTCTTGCCCTCCTCTAAACATGAAAGCTCACTATTAAAAAAAAAGCATTGCTATCATTAATTTATAAAATAACCATATTTGAACTGCAATAACCATTAAGCATTAAATAATATACATACCTATCTCTTTCCTCACTGCCATCTCTATTTTCTTTGGTGAACTCCACATCTTGGCAAACATGTCTGAGTATTGAAGGGTCACTGTACACAAAGAAGTTTATTACAATGAAAATTGAACATGTTAATATTAATTATACATAATATGCCTAATTTAAGTTATAATTCTCTTTTTATTCTTTTAATCAATATCTATCCATTGAGACATACCCTTGAAATTCTCCCTCAAGAACTGCCAAACCCAGTTCTTTGTCATATGAAACATCAGTTACAAAAGGGGCCATGTCCTCCTCTAAACATGAAATATCACTACAATAACAAAAAACAAAAAAATAACTATAACAGATTATATTAACACCAATGATTGGCTACAATATTTCTACTTCACAAAGCGTTCAAGTACTATAAAAAATAATCAAACCTCATTTCTTTCTCAAAAGCCGTTTTTCTCGCATTTGCCATACTTTTCTCAGCAAAGTTTTCTATGATGTGACCTGCTCTCCTCTCCATTACCTTCAGGTTTTTATGAGATATATAAGGCAGATCCAGTGTTGTGAGAAAGTTATTCACTCTCTGGGGTCCTCCAAGGGTATCAATCATAGCTACAAGAACTATTTTTATTTTAATGACATGGTTTTGAGACTTTCAAATCAAAACATTGAACATATTTTTAATATTCTATTAATATTAAAGTTATCTACATCATTTATGAATCTAAACAGTACCTGCTCCAAGCTTGGTATTCACTGTAAAATTCCGCTGACCCCTTCTGTTATCCTCGGTATATGTGCTGCCATACGCAACCCTGTTGATGAAACCGCAATGGCAACATAGTATGAACAGATAGCCACCTAACCCCATCTTCATCTCTGCTTTCACGTGCTGTGGTGTAAAAAGGAGAGGACCCAACCGACAATGAGTGCAGGACTGGAGGTCGCTTAGTAGGGTAGCCCATTCCACAACACGGCGTCCCATTTTCCAGTCTTTTGTTTTGATCTTACTCGACGATCTAAGTGAAGAAAACCCGGGACAGCAAAGGTCGCAACTATCCTCGTTGTGATCGTGAAAGTGGCCAATCGAATAATTGTGGTCGATAATTATGTGTTCTTTAACACTTCCTTCGTTTTTCTTCAGGGATGGCCTACCTTTTTTCTTTTTATTAGAGGAAAATCGGCCCTGGGTGTCTCGCGGCACTATATCACTGGGGGCCGCCATTGCTGTTACTGGAGATCACGCTTACTCGAGATCCGACTTGAATTCGTGCGAATAAATTTTAATATTGATTAAAATATCATTTTAATCGTATTTTAGTTGTTTTGGACAAATAAATCCATATACTGTGTTTCAATAGTGTTTATAAGATCATTTTGTTGAAATTACGGAAAATATCGACATGATCCGGAATGTACCGACATGAAAGGATTTGTCACGTGGTCTAATATGGTTCGGATACCTTAAATAATCTACTGTACATAGTATTCTATAATTAAATGCTTAAAATTTGGATAAATGGGGTAAAGAAGCGGAGCATGTGCTTCATTACTGACATGAAGGATTTGACTAAGCAATGATTTTCCAATGTAAAATATGGACTCTCTCCGTTGACGAAAACAGAGGCGCCAAACTTATGGTTGGCTCTTTTATCAAAAAGTGCACTGTCATCATATGTAAATATTCTATTTCAATTTTTAAACAAAGGATGGATAAAAAATGGGTTTAATTTAATTTCATTTCATAAATTTCTTAGTACACATTTTTATTTGTAATTTGTAAGACAACAGATAAAGAATATATAACTGTGTAGTGATGGTTTATTCAAAAATCGAAAGTATTCAATACAGCTGATTGGCATTCATTAATTACATACAGTAACCGAGGTTTCCGCGGGTACATTTGTCTTTGATACTCATTGAGCAGAAATAAGTAGGAGCGTCTCACTGATTACTTGCTGGTTCGGTTAACCCATTAGATGGACATATTTTCAAAGGTTTCAAGGTCATAATTGATCTGAAATGAAAATAACCGATTATTGACATATTTTCTACAATTCATAACAATCGAATTTCATAAGTATTTTTGGAATCTTTGTATCCTCTTTTTAACATCATGTCACGCAGCATTCTCCTTAATTTCATTAAAAGAGAAGCAAAACAAGTTGTTCTTCTTTGATCTGAGTTTCGTGGTTTGATGTCAGACTCGTGACTCGTCGTTTCTCGCAAACTCCGTCTGTTTACGTCAACTCCTGAAAAAGAAATTGAAAGTAGACAACTCCTGCCTATCAGAGTAGCATCGTATAACACAAAATCTTTTTCGTATACATTCAGGTTAAATCTCATTTTGCTTAATATACTTAATGGACAAAATGCATCTCACTAAAGAGCATGATGTTAATAAAAATAGATAGCTTCATGATTGTTATATGCAGTCTGCTAATAAAGGAACGTTTTTAATGGCACTATCTTGTTGTTCTACGCGTACGGATTCTAAAAATAGTTCAAGGGTTAAACCCAGATGTAATGCACTTGTTCTAGTCCTCATCGATTTGTTGCATTGTAGGATTAAAAAAAAACACTCTAAGACCCAGCATTTCAAAATATACTATATTGATATAAAACATCAATTAAACAGCATGATTATTACAAAGTTTTGTCAGGGAAATTCATGAACGTTTGGAAAGTTTCAACCTAAATATATAATTTTTTGTTAATCGAAATGTACAAAGAAAATACATCAAAAATGACAATAACAAACTGTCAACCATCTCAAAAATCCATAAAACGAAATACGAATTCAAAGCAACGAACGAACGAACAGGGACCTCTAAAAGGATAGAGGTAGGATCAGGTGCCTAGGAGGAGTGAACATCCTCTGCTGACCGGTCACACCCGCCGTGTGCTCTTTGTCGTAATCGGGAAAAAAAACCGGAAAAAGTCCGTAGACAATTAGGTAATTAACTAGAGCAAAGCTCGTTGCAAAGCAACGAGTAGGTCTTCCGTTGAAGCGGCGAATTAAAATGATGATAATGTACATGGAAAGGATTGTCTTCATGGTAATGCTATAGTAGCTATACTAAACGACTAATATAAACGTAGCGATTTATCTCGGACTTGTATTAGTCCTTGTACATGTAGCAGTGCGTAACAGGTACTGTTTGCAAATTAAATTGGGATTGCTATTGGAAATTTTAAAACAAAATCTGGCGCTTTGAAATTAAATAATAAATTGAAGTCAAGTTAGTTATTAATTGAAAATAATTAAGATGAGCATGGATGAATGCTTGTTTACGTTCAAATTATTTTTGTATGTTTCTAATCCTGTGATCTCTGTACATTTCACATATGGTTTATAGCTTGATACGTGCGTGAAACCTGAAACATTTATCAGCTTTAGATTTTCTGGTAAAGTCTAAACTGGAAAGGTCCATAGGAAGAGACAACAGACCCAGACATAAATTTATCTCCATATGCTATGACCATGGCCATTTAATTACATACTTGGTTCATGGTCGCAATTGTAACACACTCTTACTCCTCCGAAATGATTGTTTCAAGTATGATACAGATAATGGCAAAGGGATAGAATTTGGGTCGGTGATGGATTAACACAGATGTCTGTTGTGACATTGACATTTCTTTAAAATGTGATAAAGCGCATTTATGAGAATATAATGTGATATCTGGCGGTGTTACAGGCTGACCACTATGCATCTGCAATTGGGGACCCTTATAAAGCGTTTTTGCATCAGCTATTTAATAATGCCGTGTTTGAACTGACAGTATCAAATTTAAAGATTTGGATTAGATTTTTATTAGCTTATGTTAATGTCATTTATAGCCATTAATGCTGCTGCTTTGGTGTCTACTGATTTGTTTTAGGAATTACTGGAGAATAGTCCGTTTACATGTAGGTGGAAAAAGACTTTTAATAGCAAACAATTATTTTTTGGTCCAGCATAATTTTTAATTATAATTAAAGTGTGCTGTGTCCGAAAAGATAAGTAGGTCAAAAGGGCGATTCAAAATATGGCGGACAACCAAAATTTATAATACTTTCTTAAAGTCCCTTTAATGGCAAAAAACAGCGACACACTATTATGAATTGACCAAGCATAGTTTTTATAACGATACACTATTATTAATTGGCCAAGCATAGTTTTTAATATATCAAGTGTGCCGAATCCGGGAAAATGTGCTGACCGTCACGAAAATTGCGTTAATTCAAAATGGCAATTCAAAATGGTAGATAGCCAGAATGATTTTGGTATTGTATAAATCATTTCTGTGAATGATAAGGATTTGATTTTAAATTTGCAAAGGTCTATACAATAAACATTGGCACGTTTGTATCCACACCTTACGATTCTACAATCTTTGATGTAGTTGCATTCTTTAAAATTTAAGGAAGATCCAGGAATAAAATCTTAAGTCATTAAAATCGGCAGCAAACGACCAAAGTTCTAAAGATTTGACATAGTTATCACTGCAGCATTGACCGGGATCTTTATATGCTTTATATTGGTTCCAAAAAGCATCCGCAAGATTATTTATGAGAACGTGTTGCGAATTAACATTGGCATGGTCTAACAGAAGAAAGAATCATCTCTATGGATGAGATCGGTGGTGATTCCTTTTCAACACAATGCTTTTTATGCATTTCTTCTATTTCCTCATCACATTTTTGCCAAACTTTGCGAGAAGTCGTTTAATTTTTAACAAAAATACAGACAAGTCGACTCCTTATGCAAGATTTAAATTGTCCCTAATAATGTCGAATGGAGCATTATTCTTATGGCTGTCTAAATCATTTTGCAAAGACTTGCTATTGTATAGAAAGCTGGACGGAATGTTGATTTGGGGCAAATTTTGAAACATGTAATCTTAGTGCCTCAGATGATATATATGTTAGAGATTTGTCTACTCTAAAGATTTTACAGGAAGAGACAGACACTAAGAATAGTTCTAATGTTGTACAATGTTCCCGAAAGGTATCCATTTGTATTTCTGTTGACACTTCGTTATATGCGTGTTTTACTGTACTTGTACTAGATAAAAGAATTATTGCCACCATTATTAAAAAATCTGTTCAGCTTAGCCCAGACCTCCTGCTCACAAATATTTTATCCCTAGCGACGCCACTGCATGCGCGGATTTAGAGGGGGTTGGGGGTCCGAAACCCCTCTAATTGGAAAATTAAAACTTACACTCATGTAGTAAATAGACCTCGGACCCCCCCCCCCCCCTTGTAAAACGTCAATGTCCATCGGACTCCGGTGTCCGAGAGACACTTTCCGAAGCCCTCTTCCCCCGAAAAAAATTGTCTGGATCCGCGCATGAATTGGTTACAGAGCAATTAACATTATTTTCTTTTAATCATGATATATTTAATTTATCATAGCATTTACCGTACGTAAGATCATACATAAAACAATTTAAGAGTTGGATTTAAATGTATCATATCGAGCTGATGAAAAAAAAAACCCACGTGAACTCAAATAATGTTAAATAGAAATATTGTTTTCAATATCTTAATACTTCATTATACCCTTTATTTTATTTGGGTATCTTTATTTAAAATAATACTGTAATTGTTTTCATCTTCCATGATAGAGACAGGATAGAGATCTGGCGAGATTTAAAAGAAACCCATTCACACATATAAAAATAAAATATAAACTACCAGGCAGCGAATTTCTATGACACTGCGTCGTGCAAGATGAGTTATAAATGTTCTGTGAAGTTGATTGTATCGATCTATATGGTTTAAAGTATTGAGTATGTGAACCACAGATCCCGTTCGTGCCGTTCAAATCCACCTGCATGGGGCCGGCTTTTCTCATGTTTACTGAATTTAAAGCTATCCCTGTAAAAGTTATTTTAAAAAATTACTAGTTCTACTTGAAAATTACATAAATTTCTTATAAGAATGTTCTATTTTGCAATTATTTGGGTTGTTTCATACAACTATAGAATTTTATCTTACAGCAAATACAACATTTTTTTCTTCGCGTCCAATAATCATTAATTGATTAAACGCATGCGTATTAGAGTTTTGGCCTAAAGTGAAATAGAATGGAAGAGTTCACTTTGGATTCGGGGAATACAGGTTAAAAGGCGATCTGGGTTTGGGTATTACATAACAGTTGGTCGCTACCGTTGAAGCACAGGAACATTGAGGCAAATGACTTAAAATTGTTACATAATTGTTTACGAAAAGCTCAGTGAGGATCAGTTGCAGAAAATGATTGCATTTAATATCCGTCTTTTGATTCATCGCTGATTAATGCATATATATAGAAAGCACTATCTTTACAATTTTGAAGTTATTAACAAATTAAAACATTAAAAGCTGTGTAAGAAGCAATACAAAATTTCTTTTGAATTTGAAATTCAAAAAAATCTAATATATTACTATTTGATGTTCAAGATTCCCATATAACTTTGAAAGAACAGACTGTACATGTTTGTACATAGGAAGGATGACAAAGTTTTAAGAAGTATCGCGTACACACGAAAGAAAAGCCACAGACCGCCTTTACGCAGCCAATATAAACAAAGGACACTATAGATGCGACAAAATCTATCTCGATCAAAATGACAATATTACGAGTAAAGGTGGATAAATAGTTCTATTACGAGTTTGTTTAAACAAAATTAAAATTCATGCTTCATCAATGCTAGACGATTTTATATAATTAATCGATCTTTACATTCTGCGAATTGAACGTCAAAATTCAAGTTTTGCATAATCAACCTATGAGATTTATTTGTCTCTTGGAAAAAAGAACTTGAACTTGTGTTTGCAGAATGGATCTTTTCTCATTGAAGCATACGCACGAAGCTTAATTGTGTGTTAGATAATTGTACCCCCTCGCGCATGATCCCCTCGACCACGTTGGATGGGTAAATGCGTGGTTTAGTGACAATTTTTTTGTTTTATGTACAAATAAAAAATTACACTCATACATGTATACGCATCTAGTCAAAAAATGATTCACTAATTAGTTTGTTCAAGTTCATTATTGATATAACTCTCAGGTTGCCGTTTTCAAGCGAACCGTTTGCTTAGAGTCCCCCCGCAGAAAATAATCAAGCGGAAAAAGAAACAAAGAGAAGTTTTAAGTTTTAATACTAGTATATAATATTTAAAACAAACATATCATCTCGTGTTGTGAAATAGATTATTTGTTGAAATTTAATATCAGTTACATGCATGAAAACTTCTCGTTTCATATCCCGAATTTATCAGTTATGATGCTTAATAGCATAAATTTACAGGTTAAGGTTAATTTTAAGGTTAAAAGTGAAAGAATTCTTTGTGTTTGCGGCTAAATAAACCCATGTACGCAAGACGCAACTCTTGTGTATTAGATAACCGCTGACCGTTAGCTATAGTCCAGCCGCGACCGATTTTCTCGAGGAATGTGTTACGCAATGCTACACACAGCTCAGAACCCAGGAATATTTGAAATGCTCGCAGTATATGACTAAAATGTGTTACATAGAAGAATATATTTTTATTCTATAATGTGTTCCACTAGAAAAGAAAAGAATGTATATATTTTCTCTTTCTCGTTTTTGAAGGATTGTCCATAATACATGTAAAAACTAAATAAAAGTAACTCATAGTCTTCACATAAAAGCTGTAAGAAAAGCATGGATACTTAAAAAAACACTTTTTGTAGTGAGTTAAAGCATCCCGTGTATGCTGGTACACTTTCAGTTTTAAATTTATATCCTTTATAGGGGCAACGACTTTTCGTTTACTTGCCAAATGAAAACATCGTCATGTTAACAAGTCAAGCTTTTTACACTCATATTACGCAATATCCGAACAAAATAATAATGTAACGACATTGATAAGATAATAATGAACAACTTTTGCAGCGAAAGGCATATCGAAATATTAAGTTTTTGAGTTATAAAGCGAAGAATTTTAAGGGTTCTAGGCCCCTAATTTAAGGGGCCAGCCCCTTTTTAATGATTTCAGATGAAAGTCCTTGACATTTTGCATATTTTTTGTTCTATATGTGTTAAGAAAATATTTCAAACTAAAAAGTTACGAGGCAAAAACACGACCAAAAATCAGCATTTTTTAAACATAAAATTTCAACTAATTTTTGGAAACTTTACATGAGGAAAATCTTAAAAACAAAACTCAGAGGACAACGTTCAAAGTGTCTATTTTCAAGATTTATGACTTTGAAACGCATGCTATGGACGGTTTCTGAGCCTTTGCGTGCACAGGAATGCCTATAATTTTTTTAAAAAGGGGAATAACTCGGTACCGGAAGTGTTGATTTCAACGATTTTCTCTAGATAGTGAGAAATTGTAATTTCCAATATGCCCTGAAAATTTGAAGATTTTAGGACAACAAACAAGCAAGATATTCGAGTTTTAAAAAACGTCTAGAAGAAAAAAAAGAATAAAAAGAATTACCAACAGAATCAGTACAAGGTCTTCCGTTGAAAACGGAAGACCTTAATAATGATCTAACAATTAGTATACACAACGTCAGTCAGCATGCGACCTAACTGAAGATTGTGTTTGCTGACAAGGTCGTTATATCGAACATAGAACTTACGAAAAGATGACTTCATACGAGACTGTTGATAATCCTGTTTAATCAACTTGTTTGTTAGTAGCTTGCCTCGCTTTTGAAAGAGCATGCCCTTGCGTATCGAATTAACTGAGAAAAAAAACCCACCATATCCAGGTTATGAAGGTATATTTCTACATAAGTAAGGAAAGCTGACTGTAGAAAAATTGAAGTCATCTCGTTTATCATAAAGTTTTGTTGTTAGGTAACCATCAATGTCCATTTTCAGTAAAAATATCCAAATATGAAACAGATGACGCAGACTCTGTGGTATCTTTATTTCAAGTTCACTGGGATATATGGAGTCGACGTAAGTATGGAAATAACAATCGTTAATTGATAATACGTCGTCGATATACCTGAATGTTGAATTGAAGGCCACAGCGAGTGATTTATTTTTTCACGTACAAGTTTTTGAATAAATTCTGCTTTATAAGAATACAAAAATAGGTTTGCTAACAACGGGGCACAATTGGTACCCATGGGAATTCTAACAGATTGTTGGAAGACTTGATTTCCAAAAACTACATAGATGTTGTCTATCAGAAACTCAAGCATCTTTTTAATGTCAACTTCAGAGTACGTTTGTGTGCAATCAGAATGGTTTTTAACAAAATAATTTTTTTACTTTTCCAATGACAAGGTAAGCATTTTTACGAGTTCCATTTTTATTGAGGAAACAACTGTCGATGATATCAAAAACCTGGATTTAAATTTGTCATGGGGAATGGTTGTATAAAGCGTTGAAAAATCGTACGTTTTGATGTTATTGATTTTGATAAGATTTTGTGACCTCAAATTTTCTATTAATTCTTTAGAGTTTTTTAGTATCCACATCTGATTCACACCGCTTCTGGAGTTTATTGTTGCATAGTACTCTTGAAGTTTTTCCTTCAGAGTAAACAGTGAGGTTTGTTAGCACATTTACTGGAACCTGCTATATACCTCTGTTGGTAAGGACTTTTGTGAAGCTTTGGAATCCAGTACAAATAAGGTAAATCAAATTCAAATCAAATTCATTTTGTTTATTGGGGATATTAAAGATATCCAAAACCGATTTATGATTTTGAATTATTTCCTGTTTGGAAAGGCTGCTATGGGTGTAAGTAGGATTACCATATGTAGAATTGAAACCTAGTTCTTTGAAAATGCAATTATTATAATGTGCCTTAGAAACAAAGACAATGTTCATACCTGCCTTATTAGCAGGGACCAGTACATACCGATCATGCAATCAATCTAGTTCTTTTCTAACTTCTGCTTTATTGAAAACAGAAGGAAAGATGGTTTTCATTTGGCCTCTCAGTCGTTTAATACGAGATTTTAATATACATCTGATGCTTTTAACCCACTCTGACAAGGTGTCAAGGCCTTCTTTTTTCAAATTTTGCCCATCGCTTGGCGTAATCTTCAACAGAATTCATGATATTTATAAAATTACGACGCCATGTGAAGGATATAGGCCCCCTAAATTTTGGTCCTTTCATAATAAGTGATCGTAGAAAATCTTAGGAAAAAAAATGATTTAGAAAATGTTGATGGAATAAATACACAAAGCATATTTACATATACTCGATATTTGTTATCGGTGTAATAAAAGAGAAAAGGGGGAATCAATATCGTATATTTGCTAAAACAATACGTGATGCTCAACTGCAAGTAGTAGAAAATTTACCTTTTAAAAACATATGGGCATATTGAATTGTATGATATATGTATGTATTACAACTAAGAGAAAGAGAATGAGAAAAAAATTTAATGGATCTTATCTTTTGTTTAAAAGGGCTACTTATCTTGGGTTATCATATCAGCAATCTATAGCAATCTGGTTCACATAGTTCTGTACTATTGTAATATGAATTTTTGTTTATTTTTTCTTAGATTTTACAAATAAAGGAATAAATAAAAAGATAGATAAATTTCTAAATATGAAAGCAGATAAAGTACCATAATAGGTAAACCACAATTACAACAGTTTGGATTATCGACTCTTTTAAACTTAAGTATTAATTAATGTTCTAAAAGAGCAAACTAATAAACTGGGGCTGATATAAATATAGCTTGCTGATTTCATAATATCCATATTTATTAACTACTGGGAAAACTAGTTTTTACACAAAATGTCATCGCTGTTGTTACGGAGAACAATTGCAAAACTTATCGCTGTTATACCTTTTTATAGCATATTGGCTTTTAACTAGAAATTGTCAGTATTAATGATAATTATTACATGTACGACATTTCTACCGATTGCTTTATATTGCTATATCTATGATGAATTTTCGACAAAACTCTGAGGGCATATGCAGTTTTTCTGCATTTATCAAACTCATCAAACTTATGACTTACAATTACCACAATGATATATGTTTTTTTATCGTTACATCCAGTCCAATTTAGACACAAGTGAAATATATAAATTAACATCTGGGTTCCCAAATTCCTACTTCAATTAGACTCTGTCGAAACAATACATCATGCTCTGGTTCAGACTTGCAGCTTTAGTTTGGGCAGCATCTGTTTGTTTTGGCTGTTGGCCGATTCCTAGAGTCGACCAAGAAGATTACTGCTTTGCTAATTATGGTGTAGGTGTTTTCTTTTAAGTGACCTTATTTGTGTGTACAAAGAAGTAGAGAGTACTTTAACTGTTCAAACATGGACTATTTTCTTTTTAGAAATTGATTAAATATGATACATTGATAAGGTATTTAGAAAAGGTGACATTTTGTAGCATTTTTGCAAGAGAGTAAAAAATAAATACAAGGTGTAATGAGTTGGTCGATCTTTTATAGTAGATTATTTTGTAAGAAATTGAATGTTTAGTAGGTTTAAATAATAGGGTCATATTTACTTACATATTATTTTGTGGGATAGTTAATGGATGAATGAAAGGTATACGGAATAAAGTTATGTTTAATTATTAGAAAATGTGGGGCATATTTAAATGCTCATACATTCATTCCTGTGTTACAAATAGCATTAAGTAGTAATAACGGAAAATGAAAAAAATATAAAAGCTGGAAGTGTTTTCAACTATAAATACTTTTATTTCTTTTCATTATATTGTATTTTGATGTATGTTTCCAATACTAATTTTTTTTAATATTCTTTGAAAATCTTTTTGGTTGATATCTATAGATTGTTTGAAGAGATAAAGAAAAAAGCATAAATATCTGGACAAAAATCATTCTTGATCAACTGTTTGCACCACTGCGTTGCATTTGGATGCATAAATATTTATTAATGATTCTTATCTTTTATGATTATAGCATTCCCGGCTAAAATTACAGAGAGAAACATCGGGCAAGAGTATATTGAGTATGAATATACTGTCGTAAAAATGTACAAAGTAAGGTATATTTTAACTTTTATATAATCGAAGTTCAATCTTATAGTAAAAGTATTATTCTATTCCTTTTTGTGGATTACGAAACATACCCAGTGCTTTAAATGCTTACAACATATCCAATCATAAGTTAACCACAAAGCAGAAGTTTTGTTTCCTTTCTTTCTGTTGCTTTCAAAATACAAAAAAGAGCATTCAATGCTTACAATATATAAATAATGACTAGGATTAAGACATTGTTGAGTATATTAGCCTCCTAAAAACAAAAACGATGCCAGAGGCGAAATATAGGGCAATCTATTTGTACAAATGGGGTTAATTTCAACAATATTGCCACGCGGGTATGATACTTTAAGCGTTCGATTGAGTAAAAATTGCTCTTGTTAAAATAATAAAAACTAAAGGCGTAAAATGTCACAAGAATATCTCTAACTGAATATATTTTCAATTTCTCCTCTTGTTACATATCATGTTCATTGACATTACAGGCATGTTTAATAGATTAGATCAATATCGGGAGACAAATCATCGGAATGCAGTGTAAACAATACCGAAATAAGACTTATTTCAAAAGATACCCCATATTTAGATAAGTGTCAGTAAGGATATAGTCAGGGTAATGCAGGATTGGATATTTTGTTGTATCAGCAAGTGTTATAGGGTAAGCAGATTTATATTGCTTGACCGGCATTTCCTCTGATATAGTGGGTTCAAAAAAGGCAACTATGTAACACTAACCCGATTATTAAAAACAATGGATTTCGCAAATATCAAAAGCATATGACCTAAACTATTTGAAAAGTGATGCAATCCATTATTTTGGTGTGGTAAATGAAGAAAACGTAGTATTTTCAATGAAATTGAAGAAGTTGGGTTGATTTCGTTTTGTTTTTTGTTGCTTTTTTTTATATAATGAACGTATTCATTTTAAGCGATTAACAATAGGATTCTAGCAGTAAATTAATTAACATGAACTAATTACCGATCAAATTATGTTATTAGCTACTAATGAACTTCGGAGTAGTGTTACAGTTTTCTATTTTCTATTAAGGTTAAATAGTTTTTAACTCTCACGTGGTACCATGTTACGACAGCTTCAAAGAGAGACTCGATTCCGAAGTATAGATGTAATTCCTAAGTGAAAACATTCATTTAATATTAATATTCAACATTGTTTTCTTTAAAACAAACAATTTACATAATGATCATAATATCTACGATAATTAAACTCGGAGTTGCCTTAACCTACCTGCGCAGAGGACACAGTCACCGTTTGTTTCATCGTATGAAAAAAAAAACAAATAAGAAATCAAGAAAGTATTCTAAAATATATTTTCGAGCATAACGATAAATTCATTTTTCTCAAAATTTACTTCCATTTAAAAATCTATTCCCTAAATATCTTTGGTATTATATTATCTCTGCTAAAATTCTGCCGCCCATACAATTTATGCTAGAAATATCTGTTTATATACTTATTAAGAATTGCAAATTCTTGGGTTTGTCATGTTAACAAACCGCCGCATTGCGCGCCAATTGTTAACTCTCATTAACCGGTTGCCTGTTGTAATGTGATCTTCTTTTAAAGTTTTAAATTATAATGTTTGAAAAACAGCAAGCATAACCAAAAGGCCTATTCATTATGTAAACTTTATTGAATGTAGAGATCTGATGATAAAGTGCTGAAACAATTATTAACAATTTATGAATACACGGTATAAAATGAAAAAAAAAATTAAGCATTTCACACAATGGAATTTACACTTTTTAGAAGGGATGTGTACTTAATTAATGACCAGAATAATTTAAATTTAATCATATAAATGATAAAGGTATCCAATGTTTAACATCGATATGTAAACACGAGAAACATATGGCGCCAACAACCTACTACAGCAATGGTCATTACCAGGGTGCTTTATGTTTTATTTTATAAACATGTTATGGCAAAAAACAAAATAAAAAAAGAATATTTCAGACATTAATGCATATAATACTTACAATTTGAGGGGACAAGGATGTAGCATGTAACATGGAAATGCGATAACAATAAAAAGGTGTAGCACTGCGGCGGGATCGCACTGACACAGTGTGAAAACATGAACATAGAAGAGTTCCACATAAAGAGGAATAACTCTCTGACTGTATAGAAAACAAACATGGCCAAGAAATGATAACTGATAGTTCCATTTCACAAATATCTATTTACACCATTAATCAAAAAAGATCAATTGGAATTATGGAAATATTTTCTCGTTGTTATTCTTAGCCTATCAATGCTTAAAACAAGATATAAATTGACAGGTCAATATTTTTCGGACTAACTAATATTTCATTTTTTTACAATTAGTCCATGTAGATATATACAGTGATAATATCATGCTGATTACGATTAAATAAAATTACAGTTCTGATGGGTTCAATGCATAGTTTTAGAGACCTGATGATATCATATTGACTGAGATTGATATATTTTTTTTTTACATTCTTAATAATGCATGTAAATACAAGGTTTTTGCATATACGATACAGCTAGCTTTAAAATACCTTATCAGTCTCAAAAGCTGATACGGATTCTGCAGGGCTGATGATTTTTGAAAAATACGATATAAAATTAACAAAATAAATATCAGTAACTTTAATTTCAATAGGTAAATTCTTGTCACTAACATTTTAGAATGTCATTATGGGAATTTTAAGACCATGTTCATTATCAATATACGTTTACACTAACCTGAAATTGAAATTTATTACATCTCAAAGGTTTGACATTTAATATCTAAAACAACAGATATTGATATTGAAAAATCGGCGTTGTGTAAATAAGTTTAGATTTATGGTGTTGCAATGCCTCAAGCATAACATAGTTTTCAAAGCTAAACATATTTCGGGGAAAAGAAATGTTTTAGCAGATAGTTTGTCTCGGTTACAGGTTGCAGAGTTCCACCGTTTGGCACCAGATGCTCAAAAGCACCCTACAGAAGTCCCGATGGATCTGGCACCAGACAACTTCTGGGCAACATTACAGAACTTGCAGTTGCAGCTTTAGCCCCCTCTACACAAGCTACATATAGCAGGGCATGGACAATGTTTAAGACCAGTTCTCTGTAACTATCAAAATAGGTTGGCCACGCATAGTGAAAAAAATAATTTTTTATGACATAATTTTGTAAAGATAGATCAATGATTGTAAAATGTAAAATTGGTTTTTGATATTTGTCCTTTGTTGCTATGGAAACAGAGAACAAACTTTCGCCCTATTGTCAATTTTGAAAAACGTGTATTTATTATGAAATGTAGTGTTTAAATATATTTACAAGTTTTAAACAATGTCAAAACAGTTATTATCTATAACTTAAGTTGAAAATCATCAAATTGCTTTAATTATTTTAATTTCAAATCTATTAGATGTCATATTTTTAATTCCAAATTTTCTAATATAGGGTAAATTTTGTTAAGTTTTTAAAGACAAAAAACAAAAAAATTGCAGCCGTTTTAATAAAGTGTGACAATTAAATATGAAAGACCAATGTGTCAATATTATAAAACATATAAAATATTGGTGGGCAAATAAAAGACGTTAAAGATATACAGACCTAAATATTCATAAATATTCAATATTCGAAGCATTTCTTGATACCTAGTTACTCCCCTTGATAAACTCTCTAGTGTCTGGAGGTGCAAATTGTATTGTAAACAAAGTGTTTTGACATTTCTTCTGTCGTCTGTTACGGTTGTTTGTTTGTTTACTTGATGAAAAGAAGTCACAAGAAGAAAGAAGGTAATTTTCATCTACAATTACTTGTTCTTGAACACATTCATAATTATCCTGGATCTAACTGTACTGTTGCAAACATATATTTTAATATTTTCTTTCCCAGGCAATCTCTTATGTAACATGATAGTCCATATTGTTTAATGAATTGTGATTATAAAATGTAAGACAGGATGGTACAAAAATTAATCAAAATAGATAATATTCAAATAAAACCAGTACTGTAGGCCAAAAAAAAAATATGACCTCCAAAGAGTAGGCCTAATTAAGACATTGCCTGTACATGTACATGTAGGTCTAGGAATTGTGTCTTTTACAGATACATACTACAAGTATTACAAGTTCCCTTTTATCTATAATTTGAATAGTGTTGGTTGTTTATTTTGTAAAATAAAATTAGGCCCTATCTGTTGTTTTTTTTTTAAAGAATTTGCCATGGAAAATGAATGAGGAAAATAAGTGTGACATCGGGAGACAACTACAAGATTCCTTACCGTGTTCAGCTTCTAAATCACCTTTAAATTATCTTGATGAAAACATTCAAATTATTATTTTAGCAGAAATTTTCTTAACAAAATCTAATTTCACCTGCAACCTTAATATTTGTGAGGATCATAGAGAACTTATTCTTCAAAATGTAACAAAACGAAAAAGGAGAAAGAAATGTGGCATTGGGGAAACTCCTATTCTCAAGTTCCATCACCAAGGGAAGGGAGCAGATAGGCATGTTACTCCAGAGATATGTACAAAGATACATCAGTCCATTGGAGTTATCATTCCAGTTGGAACGCGTATGTAACCTAGCTGATATACAATTATAGTCATTAATTATCAATTTATCATGAAAAGCTGATTTCCCTTAGTATTTATAGTGACAATGTCACAAATTATGTACATGTGTTCTGTATTGTTAATTTGAATAAATACTAAGGGAATCTGTGATAGTGTGCAGTAACTGCATGATAATTTAATTGTTCTTAAATTTGTAATTTTTCTTTCATCTATCAAATCAGCCAAATTTTGGGACAAATAATGATTGAATCAACATATTTTTAATTTCAACATTTGTGGAATAAACCTTGCTTTTTATACATTTTTAATATGATTTCCATAAAGACCATACATCTTAGCCAGTATAACACTGATGAAGCAATTATTATATAGTATGTCTTGGTTCTCTGCTGATGACTGTTCTCAGTCAATTTTTGTTAAAGACATGCATGGTTTTCATGTTTAATGCATATTCAGCAATGCCAGTACTGTAACAAGACTTCTGATGCATAATTCATACCGGTACATCAATCCCCATTTACAGCTATATGTAGACTGTGTAGAGAGAGAGTTTTAGAGAGCAGTGACATGAATGACTTAGATCTGAAGGTAAATTATTTTTTATGTTTACTGTCCTAATATGTCTTTTATGATTGGCTAGAATTTATTTCAAGAGAATATTCCTATTTATTCTAATATTCATAGATTATAACTGACTGTGACATAAGTACAAACTTTCATAAATTACAGATTATAAACAATGGAAGAACATATAGGCAATCCGTCAGGACAAATACGTCATGTATATTAAATAAACACACACTGCAATGACATCATAATCCCAGCTTTTCTCGCTTTTCCAGCAGAGCTCGAAAAACACCTCAAATGTATTATATAGGACTACATGACAACCCCCCTTTTTATAAAACTAAATATAAATATAACACATTTTATGATCATGCAGTTGAGATGTGAGCTAAACTTCATTTAATTCAATGGTATATCCTAAATTATACCCCAGAAGAGGCTAATATAAAGCTGTCTTAGTCAATATACTTAATTGATTGGAAGCGACTCCATTTTGTTTAAAATTTTAACAGCTGTTAATGTTGATACATTCAATGTGTTTTATGAGCTCTGACCAATAGGTCCAAGAAGTTGTGATTGACATCACAATATGACTTTATGACCATTAAAAAAATTATCACATAAATTCACATAAGGAAAGATATTTACAAATGTTATTATAGGTGCATCAATTTTGCTTATTCCACACTTTTGGCTGTTCACCTATTACAAATAATGGTGTTTATTGCTACATATTTTAACCATAAATAAATCATTACAGGATTCGGAGTGCTCAACTTCTGATCTTAAGAGAAAGGGAAGCAGTTTAGATGACCTTCCACCTAAAAGATCACTGACAATAGTGAGTATATTAAAAAAATATCTATTTGACATGGTTCTCAATAATTGCATACTTATATGAAAGCTATAAATAGCAAGGTATATTTGTTATATAGAACTTTATTTAGGGCATTGGTTGAATGTCATTTAATTTGCCTTTGCCAATTTGTTAAGATCTAGTAGTTAATTAAATCTATCTACTAGGCTAAAAAACAAAGATATACAAAGAAATTCAATAGAAAACTGCTTTCTTATTTAATTTTCTAATGGTTATACTAGCTGTTTTTGTCAATAACTTGTATCTTACTTTGCTAGCCAAGTGTCTGGTAAGTTATTCTCATCAGAAAACTAAAACTTGGTTAACAAAGATGAATTGTATGTGACAAAAAACCCCAATTAAGCATTGGATGTTATAGTGCATGGCTACCAGACACAATAACTAAGGGTTCAGAGTTACATTTAAATAGAAAAATAAACTCTCTCTCTCTCTCTCTCTCTGCCCTCTCTCTCTCTCTCTCTCTCTCTCTCTCTCTCTCTCTCTCTCTCTCTCTCTCTCTGATATATTAAAATAGTAATAAATGCAAATTCATGTTTGTGTAAGCTGAAATAAATAAATAGACATATGTCTATTTTAAATATCAATGAAATATATGTTCAGAATGTCATGTTTAGTTAACAAATTATTTGCAATCATATACTTTCAGCACTTTGATATTATTTGTTCTGTAGAATGTGAGGTATGCATCAAGCCAGACGTCAAGTCAGACAAGTCAACAGTTGACCAGGAGCCAGGAAACTGAGGACTCAACAGTTCAGCATGAAGAAAAATTTGAGAAACTAAATGACTTTCTGACTGTGTGTGGAGTAAGTCCAGTGAAATGTATGTTGAATAGAATGCAGGACTCAAGTGAAAGAACTCAGAGAAGATACTATGCAAAAGCTAACCAATGTGTTTCCCTAGTACTTGATACTATATTTAGTGATCAAGACTCTGATAGCATTAAACAACATCTGTTTAGTGAAGTGGAAAACTTGGAGGAAGACAAGGAGTCTCCAGAACAGTTTTTGCAAGCAGTTGCAGATACATACATGAAAGCAGAATCTTGGTGTTTTCGACGACAGCTACTATCTGTAGTTACTATTGATTTCTCCTTTGAAGAAGTTTTGAAATATATCCCAAATCTTACAAGGTATCGCTTTTACACAGCTAAAAAACACATGAAGAGAGATGGAATTGGAGCACCAATTATTCCTCAGAAGCAATACCGACTCAAGTATGAAGACAGTCAGTTGGAGCATTTCATTGACTTCATTACTTCAACCAATATTATCAAGGATTTGCCATTTGGAGAGAAAACACTTGTTCTGTCTACAGGAGAAATCATCAAGACCCCAAATGTTATAAGGAGCCTGGCACCAGCTAGTGTTGTGAGACAATATCAGCAGTTATGCAAGGAACAAAATATGGAATGCTTAGGTATTTACTTTTGAGTTGTATTCAATACATATGTACAATGCATTTCGTGCATTTGTTGTTTTCATAAATTTTAATGTTATTAGCACATATACATGTACCAGGTAATAGGACTTCTCATGATTTTTCATGCTTTCACTGTGATGCTATTGCAGAAAAATAAAATACTAAATACTGGATAATTGTTTTTAAAAATGAAATTAATTGAAACACACACACATGTATTTTAAAATAGAATATTGAATCTGAAATATAAAATGTTATTATGTTATAAAAAATATTTTTCCTTGCTTTATATTATTCTGTATTTCTTTTTAAGGAGAGAGTACTCTGTTCAAGATTCTCCAAGACTGTCGTGCTTCTGTACGTCATTCCTTAGAGGGCCTGGATTATTATGTTGTGGAGGGAGGGCAGGCATTCAGCGACCTAGAAGATGTCATTGGGGATCTTGATCTTACCATTCAAGAAAAGCAGCAGATCACTTCCAAACTTCTAGCAGCCAAGCAATACTTGAAATCTGAGTACAAGGTAAAATGCATTGAATGTCTGAAACATTCAATTCAAATGATAAATCCTTTCAAACCCAAATGTTTATGTATGACAAAAGTTTTGTCTTTTGCTCTCAGTTTACAATATTAACTAATATTTCAGATGCACATCACTTTGCAATCTCCAGTGGCTTACCACTGTTGTTCCTATGCATTAAGTGATTCGTCTGATTTCTTCCATAATCCATGCACAGACCATGAACATGACCAGGTATGCATTGACTGTAAGAATTTGGATGATACCTTACAGTTAGTTTTGGAAAAGACAACTGCAAGAAACTGGGACAACCAAGATGCATTTCTTTTCAAGGTAATCATACTTTAAGAGCAGAACTGATTTTTTTTCAATTAATTCAAGCTTTTTATCAGATTTTGATGAAATCTATTTAAGGGTCATCCACACCCTAAGAAAAGTTCTGCATGCAAACCAGAACTTTTAAATTATTTAAAGATATGGATTCCTAGCTAGCATGTGCTTAACTTGAAAATGACCCCAAAAAATCAAATTTTGGAGAAATTTTATCACTATTCGTGAAAACAAAACTCCCTGCAGTATTTGAACTGGCCAGTAGGTCAGTAGATCAAAGCGACAACCATTGAGCTACAGAGATAGACAACAAGACTTCACTTGGCAATATAAACGGGTTCATAATGGACGGAAATCACCATGTTGTGATGTACTGTCATAAAAAGTAGAAGTCATGGGGTGTCGAGGATCCTTAACTGTATATTTATAACTAGTGCATGTATTAGCATAATTGCTTAATGTCTTAAGCTTCTAGCTTGATACCAAAATTGGGTAAAAAGAATATATATATGTTCGCTTTTACAGGTAGAAAATGCTATCTCAAACATATGTGAGTGGAGATGCCATATCATGAGGTCCAAAAACCAGGAACGTGCACAGCGGACAATAACACAGTGCTTGGTTGATGGTGAAGCTTTCATAGTTGGAGATTGGGCTAAGAAATTTCTTCCCAGAAAGTACCGAGAAGGCCAGACAGATTGGTTTGCCAAAAGAGGCATCAGCTGGCATATCAGTGTGGTTTATTTGAAGGGAAAACATGACACAGAAATATCTACATGTGTCCATATACTTGAGGGTCCTTTTTCACAGGATTCATCAGTAACTGCAGCTATTCTGGTTGATACTGTTGCAAGTATCCATGGCATTTCCAAAATAAACTTTTGGACAGACAACGCAGGATGCTATAAGAGCTCCCTCACTTTCTCAATTCTTCATCAAGAGCTTGGAAGTCGTCTTCACTCATTCAACTTCTGTGAAGCTCAGGCCGGTAAAGGAGTGTGTGACAGAAAGGCATCGCATTTGAAATCTTCCATAAAGCGCTACATAAATGAGGGACATGATGTTACTTGTGCTGCAGATATGAAAAGGGTTAGTTTTTGATCACCTTAACAAAACTTGAATGTCTAGGATAAACTTTTCAAATTCAGATATTTAGTATGTCTGAATACATTGTTGCATTTTGTTTGAAGGCCATAAATTCACAGCAACATGGGCAGTACTTAGTGAAGGTTGTTAGTCCTACTGTGGTACTTGATGGAGACAAGCCCATCCGAAGTATTCCATCCATCACAAAATTTCACAATTTTGTGTTTGATCATGCCCCTGGCCTCACTGTTTGGAAAGCATATGAGATTGGGACAGGTATATAGCCAAACCTTGAAAGTTAATACTAACAATTGGTTACTACTATAGATACTAGTTAGTACTAATAACAAGTTTGTTCAGTATAAACATGGAAAAATTAAAATCAAGGTATTATAAGTTAAGTATGAAAAATATTTATTGTAAAAGTTTTTCAATTTGATAAAATTTGATACATATAATTGCTAGTTTTATTTTAATATAAAGAAAAAATATAAAGCACTGAAAATCGCTAACGACACGAACAATTGAAATTGTCAAATTTTCGGGACAACCAGTCCCTTCTTCAGGACATAAGAAAAAATATAACATAGGTAAAAACAAAGAAAACAAAATCTAGCACTACAACTAACACTACTAAAGAAACTATAAAAAAATATTAACTATATTTTATACAGTTTTGATAATCAATGTTGGTAAGGTTTTGCCAATGCGGCCAATCGCTCTGGAGTAATCAATCGACTGTCGACAGTCGATAGATTTTGTTTTCTTTGTTTTTGATAAAGTTTGTTTTTTTTTCAAGTATATATAGTTTATATTTCTTATTTTCATTACAGGAAAACAGTATCCTTGGGATTTTCTCATCCAAGGTAAAATTAGCACAACCCCTCTTAGAATTTTGTTTGATGCCAATCTTGGGGTCCCAGCAGATGTGGTGGAATCAGACACAGATTCTGATAATGGTATATTATATTATAAATAATTATTATAACTAGCAATCTTAATATTTATAATTATGTGAAAATAAAAGTACCCAGTTAACCTAAAATATCACATACATGTATATTTATAGATTATAGATTGTTTCTTGGTAAAGGATGTATGTGAGTAACCTTGAACTATCTTTCATTTAAGATGAAACAGACGAAGATGTACCAGACATTGTACATAAACAAAGGAAAGTGTTTGTTTGCCCAGAAGAAGGATGTATGAGCTCCTTCAAAACTTCGTCAAATCTTGATGCCCATCTTATTGTTGGTTGCAAAAATGATCATGCTGAATTGCGTTCCATGCCAGATATGTGCAAGCTGAAGTATTGTTCAAAACTGAGCTCTGGAGCTTTCTCATCAGCTAATAGCCAGTTACTCTCAACAGAAGTAGAGGCTGATAACTGTACCTCACCCGTGAAAGAAATGGGATGGGCACTCAAAGTCCATAAACCAAAAACTAGATTTACAGAAGACCAGAAACAGTTTTTACTGGATAGATTTAATGCTGGTAAAGTAACAGGAAGAAAAGAAGATCCATTAAAGGTGGCAGAGGAAATGAGAAAAGAAAAGAGAAATGGACAGAATCGATTCAGAAAGTCTGAATTCCTTACAAGCCAGCAAATTTCCAGTTTCTTTTCCAGAATTACAATTAAGGAGAAAAAAACGGACAGAGACGATGTATTGGCAGCGGCAGAAGAGGAAAGATTATTTCTGTTCAAAAATGAAATCTTGAAAGACCTTTCATAATATTGATGTCTTTTAATTAAGAAGTAAACAGCTATATTAAAAAGTTCATCAGAATAAGAACTTGGTTGTTACCGTATGATCAAATCTTCCAAGATACTTTCTCAGAAGATAAGTTCACATCTTGATGAACTTTTAAAGTTGTCATTTATTACATGTAGCTATGTTTATATTTGAGGAATTGTCATAGTATGCAGAATTATAAATAAAACAATTTTATGCAACAGTCTATAAGCACAACCATGAGCTTGAACAATGATCGATATGAAGTCTTGACAAGTCAAAAGTTTGCCTAAAAATTAACATTTTGCTCTAGTTTTGTTAATACATGTATAAGGAGAAATATTTTCCTTATAAATATCAATGCAACTGTAATTGTGAGTTTCATAGCAAAATTGATTTTACAGAACAGAAATGGTTTATTTATTGTATCTATCAGTATATGCTTTTTTTATACCATTGTTATTTGTATTTTAGAGTACAAATTTCTGTTGGTAGTCATTACACATATATATTCTAAATTCTACTGAGGTTTGGGTGTATACCAAAATTACATTACCATGCCTTTATTTATTATTTCGATTTGTGTTTCAAATACTGTCATAGGTAGTCATATAACTGGTATGAACTGAACTAAAATAGTCTGTATGCTGTGCTACATGATCCATGTATGAAAGCTGTTATTTGGCATATTAGTGAATCCAGATTGGGGGGGGGGGGTGATGTTCTAGAATAATTCTATTATACCTGCATTTATGATTATATTTTTTCAGTGTGTGTTTTAAACACTGTCATAGCTATTTGGATGTGAAGCTTAATCTTGTTGAATTAGAATGTCAAAGATTCTGTATGCTGCATTTCATGATCCATGTATGAATACTGTTATTTGTTATTTGGCATTTTGGCGAATTCAGGGGGGGGGGGGTGCTCCAGAATAATTTTATTACACCTTTATTAATGATTATTGTTTTAATCACTGTCATACTTGTTCAGATGTGAAGCTTTACCTTGTTGAATTAGTTATAGAAAGATTCTGTATGACACGCTACATTATACATGTACAAAAATTGTTAAATGTATTTGGCATATTGGTGAATCTAGAGGGGGGGTTGGATTGTTCCAGAATAATTCTATTTTACCTTCATTTATGATAATATTGTTTCAAACACTGTAATATTTGCTTGAAATGGTTTAATTATTGTTATAGAATGATTCTGTATGATGCTATATGATCCAAGCATGAAAACTTAAATTTGGCATATTGCCAATTTGACGATTTTTCTATTGGTTGCAAAAAACATTTGTAATTATTTGCCCATAAATACTTTTAATGATTTACATTTTATGTGGCCTCTAGTTTTAGATGATATGAGTGATATTCACTGATGATCCTGCATATTCCTTTTATTCTGTACCAACTTTATTTAATTTTTCATTTTTTTTTCAACATTTTAAAAACCATGTTTTTACAATTTTATTACTTTGTATTACAATGTTTCAAAATATTCATGCAAAATATAAAATATGTCATTCTAAAGTGTTTTTATAGTAGTTTCAAAAAATATTAGTAATCAGGGTTTAGTTTGATGCAGGGGTGTATAACAAATGGTGTAAAAAGCATAGATTTTACAAAATAGCAATGCAAAAATCGTCCATTTTGGTCAAAAATTTTGCATTCCTGTTACCATGGTAACGGGAGTTGCTGAGAAAAAAAATATGTCATGTATTTTAGTTTCAACCTAAAATGATACCATATGACAAGTTTCAAGAAATTCTGAGACATGCTGTGGCCACCCTATTTTGAATATGTTTGATTTTTACAGAGAACTGGTCTTAATACTTTCTGTGTAACATATGACATTCCAAACTATTTACCCTTTAGTATGTCAAATATAGCTTTATTTGTATCATATTTGTATACCCAGTCGTTTTCCCCCAAAACAATCTCAACTTATCTATCTGCCATAGGCTATCTACACAAAATAGCAGGTCATTCTGATTCTACTCAATTATTTTTTATTCAAAAATTAGTCGCAGGAGCATATCGGTTAGGAAATACTTTTGACATTCGACTACCGATTACTCATCAGATTTTGATTCAGATTCTTGATAGTATTTCACAGGCACTTACTGATAAATATGATCAGAAATTGTACACAGCTATTTTTCAATTTGCATTTTCAACTTTTGCTCGTATTGGTGAGCTGGTCTGTTCATCATCTGAAAAAGTTACTGATGTCATCCAATTGTCTGATGTATTCTTTGCAAAAGAAAATGGTGTGGTTGCAAGGGTTACTGTTTGTATTAAAAAATATAAACACAATTCAGCCGGCCTTCCAAAATATATAACTTTTTCTCATGGGGATTGCGGTAAATCTGCAATTGAGGCCATATTAGGGTATTTATGTTTACGCTCTAATGAGCAAGGTCCATTCTTTTTGACAAAATCAGGGGCACCGGTAAAGCGTTCATGCTTTGACAAAACTCTACAAAGATGCTTGTGCATATGCGGACTAGATAGTAAACGTTACAAGGGGCACAGCTTCAGAATAGGGGCTGCAACATCAGCAGCTGAGAGGGGTTTATCTGATGCTCAAATTAGAACTCTAGGGAGATGGAATTCTAATGCCTTCCAAAAATATATCAGATCCCACTCATAATGCACTCTAAATATTTGTCTTCCAATTTTTGAGCAAAAGTACCTGCTTGGGCTTGTACTTCATTTTTCTACTTCTTATCTTGTTACCCGCTTGGGCTGGTATCAAAACACTCTCTTTATCTTTCCTATGCTAACATTTCATTTGATTATTCCACACTTTGTGATATTCGTACCATCTGGTTTACAATGTCTTTGAAGTGTCATTGAAACTTTGGACTCTAACTTGCGTGGTCTTATTATATTCTAAGCGGTTAGTTTATAATTTATATCCATGTATATATTGTAGATGTCTTGCATGACTGTAACTATTGATCATCCTGACATGATATGTGCGGTGCAGTGGTATGAATGCATTAATTTAAAATCATGTTAGACAGTGTTACCTGCTTGGGCTGGTGACACTTTGAGATGTGTCATACTTTGTTTTCGTAGGTAGCTGTAGTTAGTTTTGAGTTGTGTAAGTCAGTGTTACTTGCTTGGGCCAGTAACTCACACTTTTTAGTATTGTATTTATCATAAATCTTTTAGTCAATTATTGTCTTGGTGACGCAGAAGAGCCTTGATGTGTTTGCAGTGGCCTTGGTGGGGTAGTAGGGAGAATTTTACAACCCTCCCTACTGGTGGCCTATTCCCCCCACCTTCTGCCATCAGTTTGTATTATAAATAATGTACTTATGTGTTTGAATGCATAGTTTACCTTGTATAATATTCTGTTGGTTTTAACATATATGCTTTTTTACAGTTACAGTATTTTGATTTTTGTTCTACTCAAATTATTGGTATGTACTAAATATGACGTACATCAATGTTTATGTTTTGATCAGGATATAATCATTTTCTGATCAATAAAATTTTCAACATGTTAAAACCAACAGAATATTATACAAGGTAAACTATGCATTCAAACACATAAGTACATTATTTATAATACAAACTGATGGCAGAAGGTGGGGGGAATAGGCCACCAGTAGGGAGGGTTGTAAAATTCTCCCCAGCCCTTAAAAACATGGAGATCAAAAAAAACTGACTAGCTCCTAATATTGACTAGAATATATTGTACAACAATCCAAAAAGAAACATATAGTAAGGGAGGTATTATGCAACAATCTGAAATAAACATATTGTGAAAAAGGGGAGGTGGGAGGGAAATTCGACAAGTCACAGACTGTACATTTTGTAGACTGATAAAACAAAAGTGACGCTATCTTTCAGCCAATCAGATTGCTTTAAATTCAGCATTACAACTGAGGGGCTCCCCATGGGGAAAACTGCACATGTTAAAGTAATGTTATTAATAGCTACAGATTAAAAATACATTCGTCTGCATAAAACCATTTATAATTATAAATTGCATTTATCGTTAAATTAACTAAAAAAATGAATAAAAACTGCTTCATTTTTTTTTGCTATTTTTATACAAGTAGTTTAACAATTTAACGAAGTTTAACTCAGAAAAGGTGGAAATGCCACTTCTTTTTAAAATAACCGGATTTTTTAGTCTCTTGAATGTTACATGTACTGCATATTTTACAAGACGAATTAGTGTGTATGACACTTTAGGAGACGGTGCATGGAGCTCCTGTGGACCACAGATGCTACACCGGAATAGAACGTACTTGATATACCGTAATAGTTCCAGTCCTAGTATATTACCCTAGAGTCTTTAGGCATTATTCATAGCATACGGAAACATATCATACTCATATGTTTGTTACATTCATTATTAACAGAAACGTATTCAAATTAATAATTATCAAACATAAAAGATACACTTTTACTTTTGTCCTGAATTCATTCTTTTAAAACCGAAAGAGAAACAACATCATGCTCTTACAGATAAATGTCAGAAGAGCATAATGATAGCAATAAAATTATGATAACATAGAATTCGATAATGTTTCCCATTTTTAAGTAATAAAATGCTGTTAAAAATATTGATTCAATTTTTTTTTTTAGCAAAATCTGGTGTTGGTTCGAATACTCTCAAAGTTGTCGCTTACAGAACCATGGCTGACTTAAAAAGCGCGGATATTGAAAGAATGGAGAATTTCTACGACTGTAGCTGCATGATAAGAACTCAAATGGATTGTTGACTAAAGATGACTTTAACGATTGGTAATAGAAATAAATATAGTTTATGTGTATACTGTTTAAACATTGGGTTAACATATTAAACATGGGTTAAAATGTGCATGAATTAACAAAAACAACTTCTTTTGATTTCGTGTGCTCGCTATTTCTTGTTTCATTGGATAAGTATGAGTTAAATGTTGATTTAATTTTACAAAACTTAAGATAACTAAATTATCATTAACATTAAATGTTAGAGCTGATAAAATTGGTCCTTAAAATGGTAAAATTTTAACAAGATTTATTTTCCCACACCAGAAGGATACAAGGAATCCAAAATATACTTATTATATCTGATTTTTTTGAAAGAAAAAAAAAGTCATTAATGAGAGATTATCATTTCAGATCAATCATGATTATGATCCCTTTTTTAATTGGCAATCGAGCGGGTTACCCGAACCAGGAAGTAATGAGTGTAACGCTCCTACTAATTTCTGCGAAAGGAGTGGGTACTTCGGACGAGTATCGAAAGCCAATGTACATGGGGAAACCATGACGATTGTTATTACCTGTAATTGAATGCATAACATATGTAATAAATACTTTCGATTCTCCAATAAAACAACACTACATGTCCACAGTTTTAGTCTGTTATCTTATATAAATAAACTTGTAGACTAATTATTTGTGAAAAAAATAGAAGGGATGGTCTTTTCACCACTAATATTTCCTCTTGTTTCATTGAAATCTCTTCAGAAAATCCTTAAATTAAAATAAAAGTTCTTTTCCCTGCAATGCGGTATCGATCCGAGGACCCTTGGATACGAAGGAGAAAAAATATCCGTACGCATTGTCGCTTTGTCGCTTGTTACTGTTGGCAAGGTGAAAAATGTTTAGTAATGTAGTCAATTGGATGATGAATTGGATAGAAAGAAGAGCATATGGCGATCTATCGTGTCATCCATCTTTGATGCCCAACATTAAGATGCGTAATAAATAGATGGACACTTAGTGATTGGTTGAGATGACCAAGTAATTAAAACAAATCATTTCTGCTTTTTTATTTAAATAAATGAACGCACTTTGAAAAAAAAATGTTCAGAGTTTAGACAAAATAATTGATAATTTTATATACAAAAATAATCGTTTTAAACCTCTTTAGCTCAATGGGATATATTTAAAAGAAACCAATGTATGCTCAGCTAACTTGATAAACAGTTTCTCGATAAGATTTTTTTTCTTATGCATGAAGGCTTACGTAGTTTGAAAATTTACACATAAAAATCAACTCCAGAAATTTGAATTATTCAAATAAGACATAAACTGGATCGCTAAAAACTGTATTTTCCTTTTTTGTACATGCAGCAAATTTACTTTTAATCTAGATCATTGGGCTATGCCAGAAACGAAACTGATTTATATATATATATATATATATATATATATATATATATATATATATATATATATATATATATATATATTGATTATAGAGATCAATGTATAATATATTTCAATTGGCTTTAATTGCATGTGCTTATCAGCAAGCATGATGTGAAGAAAGGATGCGTTAGTTATGTTTATAAAAATCAATATGATCTTTTTAAAGATCAGTGCGAGAAAAAAAAACTTAACATATCTAATGCTTATTCTTCAGTTTAAAATAATTCAATGTCTGTCAGTGTAACTTTTTTTTAATCATGAAGCGATTTATTTGATTAGAATCTGAAATGAGGGTTTATGTTGGAACACTTATAGATCCTTTAACAAACAGATGGAGAAAATTTTGTTTTGCCAAGTCTTTTTTTTTCAATATCACTTTCACTAAATTGATATCAAATCGTTTCTTTCTTCTGATCTTAAATGTTTACTCCAAGTTGCTGAAAATCATATGTTTTGGAAGGAAAAATGAGGGGCAGAAGACCTTTTTCCTGTCATCAATTAAATGATGTACTGGTAATTGACCTGTACCTTAGGTTAACCCTCACCCCTACCCCAATCACCGTTCTCAAAGACCGTAAATTAGATTCACTTGTGTTAACAAATCATCATGCTATCAACAAATTAGAAATTCAATTCCAAAATGTGTACCTTAATAATTCACTTCGAAAAAAAAAATCGAAATTGGTAAATTTTAAAGAGCAATGATTTGGTCCCGAATTTAACGCACTTTAAAAAAATTCAAAGTGGGAATATTTTTGTAAGTGCGTTGCCACATAGAAATCAGTATTGTTAGGCCAAAAGTTAATTTCAAAAATCAAATCAGAATCATAACATTGGTTTTGAATGAAACACTTATACTGTTCATATTTTAAATTGAAATTCAGACACAAAGGACGTTACAAATCGTAGCGCACGGTATATTAATATTAGCTGATCATTACTTATATACTTTCTTCTGGCATACAACTTAATTTGAAATTTAAACATTATCCTGCTTATAAACTAATATGTTGAAATAAAATACTAGCAAATCAGAAATGCATAAAACTTTCTGTCTCGGGATTCGATAATTATTAGAATTCAACAAATCTACCTAGATAATCATTCATTGATTTACTCTCTCACAAAATAACCTACTAATAATAATAACTATTCTATTTCATACACCTATTGATGATTCCCTTCTTCACAAAAAAATTACAATAAAGTACTATCTTAATTCAAAACAACCCTGTTTATTCAATCAATCTCTCACCAAAAAGTTGGGTTCAAAGTAATTTGTGTCTGCTTTATAAATAACCTTAGTCACTTAAAACAAAACAGATACCATAATCAGCAAAGCAGTAATCTTCTTGACCTTCTGACTCGCGAAAATGTCCAGCACCCAAATCAAAAGATGCAGTCACACAGTGCGATTCTTTATCCAATTGTCAATCAAAGTGCTAATGTAAGTCAACTAGAGTCATTTGAAAGAGACTAAAAATGTGATTTACTGTAGGAATCATACACATAAGATGATATTCTGTCTCTGATTCAAATATACATAACAATCATAATGATATATATAAATCTACATTTGTACATAGCTGCTTTATGTTTGATGGACATGATTTGATTGCCTGTCTTTCGTTCTCTCTTTTTTTTCTCTCGTAAATAACTGACACTTTTTTTAGAAAATATCATGTTATTTATTTTTGTGAAACTATGAAAGAGTTTTTGAGCTGGTCACACGATACGATATTACAATTACGATTTTCAATTAAAACCTATTAAATATTGTTTTATTATAGGGAAAAAGTCATTGTTGCACAACAAATCTCAGCAGAGAGTTAATTAAAAATAAGACGCACTTTACATTTTTAATCAACTGTCAAAATTTACTTTTGATATAGGTGGTTACACGCTACGATTTTAGTTAAAAGCAAATCGGTTGGCAAAAATAGTATCGAAAATTGTATACAAATAATTTCAAAAACAGCTTAAACAATATCAAATCTGTAAAAAAGATATTTAATATGAATGTGTAAAATAAAGAATGATACATCTTCATAAGTTTAATGAATTCAAGTTTTGTAATTAAAATAATAACAAATTAGAAGTTAAAATTTTTTAATGGAAAAAGAATTCTGTGTAACTATTGGGGCATTATGTGGGACGTTAAGAGATTTAACATTAACCCTCAGAAAGCAGATTGATTTATGTTATTGACACTAGAAGCAAAACAAAAATTATTAGCACCTTTTTTTAAATAAATGAAATATTTTTGTAAGATGTCTTGATCTAAATGATTTTAATTTTCCATTTTAATGGTAAAACTATTTCTTTTTCTAAAATACTCCCTATGTGTACGAACACTATTTTTGTAAGTAAAAGAGATATGTGGTTTGTCATTTAGAACACTAAAATTGCTCTACATAATGAGTTCAGTTTATCATCAGCGGTAAGTAACGATTTACAAAAAGTAAAACAACATAGAAGTTAATGTAATCTGGGACTTAATGGTAATTTTCGTCATTTTATACTAAATGCTATAACTAGCCTGACATTTTCTTTATTTTAAGTTTAATGTTAGCCGTAAAAGCAACACCCAGCCCAATTCATACTCATTTGACTCTGACGGCCGCTAAAAATGAATCTTGTATATTTTCTGTCGATTTAACGCTTTTGTTCAAATCAAACTGTTCCATGATATGTTATGATTACACTTATTCGGGATTTTCATAACCTTGAGTTATCGTTCGTACCACGAGTTATCTCTCCATTAGAGCAGGTAAAGCGCTATGTAACCAGTATGAACAAATGGTTGAAATAAGCGTTTTTGTCTTGTTAAATCAGTTATTTATTTAAATTATCATTGTAAAAAGACGATTGTGCAATTAAAGGATGCTATAATACAAAAAAACCAGATTAGTTATAAGACACTAGTTAACGTGCTGATCGAATAAAGGGTTAATCAAACAGAGACGATAGGTTAATAACAGGAAAGTGAAATTTATTTTCATCAGCATGACATGTATCCATGTCTTAGAGTGGGGGTAGCTCTTTCATTCAATACTTAATAGGAATTATTTTTAGAAGTTCCCGTCACAGGTTTAATAAAAGAGCTATCCCATTAACATTCAACGAATAAGTGTAAATCATTTTAAAGCCTTGGTGTGTTGATTATTTAAATTCTCGATTTGAAGTAATTTTTTATCACTTTGTTTATTTTGAACTATTAAAGTATACCTAAATTTCTCTATCTAAACCTTCTTAATAATTAATTAAAATACACATTATTAAATTTTCATTCAAATGTTATATACATGTACTTGGTTATTAAATTACTAATTGTGTGAAAAATACAGAAACAGCACTTCTTAAGTTTCTTTTTAATAATTTTGATATCTCGTTTTAAAAAAAGGAAGCCATTGCTTTTTTAAATGTAGTAGAAATTGTAAGCTAATGCAGTTTAGTGCAAACAAATTTCAAAAAAATAATCACGCTTGGTAGATTCATCCTTTGCTTTCCTTACTTTCAAACTTTGTCAATACTGATACTGCATTTTCAAATGCAGAGTTAAAAACCATTACAAAGTGCAGAAAAAAGTGCGTGTGTCCTTATTTGTTTTTAAATACATCATATATATTTAATATAAAGTAATTGGTATAAATGCCGCTATTATTATTATCAATACTGGCAATTTCTAGTTTACCCAAGTCTTCAAATGTGAATAATGCTGTAATTTATATAACTCAGAGATATTGGGCAACTGTTCAACATGATGAAAGCGATGACATTTCGTGTAAACACTTATCTAGTTTTCCCAGTGCTTGATGATTATGGTATTATTAAATCAACTAGATATAATTATGTCAGCTTCACTTTGTAAAGTTCGCACTTTTAGAACAGTAATATATATTTTTTTTACTGAACGTAGAAAAAAAAATCGTTAATCAACAGATGCTGTATATCATCTTAACTGACCAAAAACTCATACTACTTAGATATTTATAAGACACATATACAACCTTGTATCTATCGCGGTCGTCTTGCTGATAATTGATAATTTTAAAATTGGTACATACATGCATAATGACTTAATAATTATGTGTAGATTCTTGGAAACGTCAACAAATACCCGAACTATCAAACTCCATGAAAACAAATTTTACATACCGAGATCCGTTTGCAATAAACACATCACTCATTGTTGATTTTCACCCCTGCTCTTTGTTCCTGTCTTTTTTCTTTTCATTGTGAATTGTAGGATTTATCCACGTAACAGAAAATTGTCTTTGGGGTTTTGTAACAATAACATCCACTATTCAGTTTCAATGCGTCGGTCATTAATGTTTGCAGTATTACAATCTGCGGACATTATTGATGCGGGAGACGGTGCTTTTGTTTCTGCCGCAATCCACTGAAAGCATTCATAAATTTCATTCATCAAATTAAGTTAAAAATCGATATTGTACTTTAAAATGTTTGTCTGCAAAATATTTTTTTCCGGTTGATATTTACTCATCAAGACCAACATGAAATGTAGGTTTACACGATGTGCACATATATTGTTAATTATACATATAAATAAATAGAAATTAAACATTTTCAGAGATCCGTGTATGTCATTGGATCTGGGTTCATTATATATGTACGATGCATGTTTAAAAACAAGTCTATGTGGTTTTGAGGGATAGATACCTGAATGATTAAATAAACATCTTATGAATATAAACAATGTACCTACTTTTAAAAATAAAGAATTTTGAAAAATTATAAAATGACGGTTATTTATTTTATCCAGATATGCAAATCCGTTCTCTAGATACTTATCCAGAAAATAAACGACACCTTTTAGACCGCCATATTTTTAAAAATTAGAAAAGCATATTGTTTTACTGAATACATTCTCTATAAATATCAAATCAAGTATATATATATATATATATATATATATATATATATATATATATATATATATATATATATATATATATTGATTGATTGATTGATTGATTGATTTCTTATACTTTTGGAGAATTTTCATGCACTTGAAAAAATAAACAATAAACAATCTAGAAAGTTCATTTAGCCGTATTTGTGTTATCTCAAATATACTATCTAATCAATAGTCTTTCGTTTTTAGGATAAATCAAAAGATATCAGATTATCAATACGAACATTCGGTCATACCGTCTATATGTTTTATTAGTTAACAGAAATAATTGTTATATAATAAAGTCACGTTGCCAATTTAATTTGTAACTTTTGCTTGTTGTGCCGTCAGATTTGCAAGACATTTACAAGGCTTTTGAGACGAAACTGATTTCACACTATCAAAAGGCAATATATTTATTCTTAAAGTCACTGAGGTTATTACTTCGTTCCCCTCCCTTTGTTGTCATACAATATTAATTCTGCGAAATGATATCAAAATAATACTATATACAACATTTACACAAACAACACATTATTTTTTATATGTATTCTTGTGGTACAATTTGGTCCATTAAATGTGTTTTGACAATCCTTTAGGGTTTAATTTTAGCAATCTAACAAACATGTTCAAATTAACATCAATCAAACAACAGATGCACGTAAAACTTAATTCATTAAGCATTTGTTCGCCTATTCACTGAGGAAAAAAATGTATCTGTGATTAACCCATTAACTCTTTAATTACTACGATATCTACGAATTTGAACAGGTTTTATTTTACTATACATTCGTAAAAAAGATAAGGAATGCAAATAAATATCATGAACAAAACAATATGATATGGACCAGAACACTATGCTGTTGTATAGGTGACTATAGAAACTCCCATAGTTTATGATGCAGTGTCTTACATATCTTTAGAAATGGATACATTTTTATTGAACAAACATGTAAAGATACAAGAAGTATTTTAAGCAATCATCAGAGTGAAAAGTGTTTAAATCGGGCTCAATGTTGTTTAAACATAAAACTTTACCATAAAAAAACTATAATAAAAAAATGGCAATGTTTAAGGATTTAATGTTTTTCTGTCTGACGAAAAATCAGACATTATGTTTACAGATCTTTTTTTTTTAAACCAGAAGACCACGGAATTCTAATTCCGTCATAACTGCGCTGAACAGATGTTATCTTTGATTAATTTGATATAATAAAATGCCTAAAGCACAAATCAGTGCATCGTATTTATCAAAATTAGTTACGTTTACCACATAACAGATTGGCTTTATCTTGTGTACAACCAGTCCAATCCAGACACATGTAAACGATATAAATTCACATCGAAAGATTCCCAAACTCAGACTTCAGTTAGACCCTGTCAAGAACACATGATGATCTGGTTTAGACTCGCAGCTTTAGTTGGGGTAGCATCTCTTTGTTTTGGCTGTTGGCCAATTCCGAGAGTCGATCAAGAAGATTACTGCTTTGCTGATCATGGTATGTGTTTTGTTTTAAGTAGTATATTTTTCGTAAGAGACTAAATGAATGGAAGGTGTAATGAGTAGGGCGATTTTTGATAAATTGTTTTGTGAGAAAGTTAATGATTTATTTTTGTTTGGAATAGGGTTATATATATATATATATAAGTACATTACTTGCGGGAGAGTGAATGAATGAATGAATGAATGAATGAATGAATGAATGAATGAATGAATGAAAAGTATTCGGAATAGGAATACAGTAATATTAAATAATATTAAAATGTGGAAAATGTATGACAAACTTTGATGCTCAAACATTTATTCAAATCTTAAAAAACACCAAAAAGATAGTTATAAAGCCAAATTGAAACAATTAAAAGCTTGGAAATATTTTGAAACTATTTATATTTTTGATACATTTCGTTGTGTCGGATATTTTTAAATGTATGTTTCTAATTATGAATTGGTTTGTATATCCTTACAAAATCTTATTAGTTAATATTTAAAGATGTTTTAAAAAATGCATCAGTATCCGGACAGAAATCATTATTAATAAATAGCTTGCATCACTTGGTTGATATTTGCATTGCATATGCATAATTTTTTTTTTCTATTTTTTTTATGATTTTAGCATTCACGGCTGAAATTACAAAAAGAAACATCGGTGAAGACAAAATTGAGTATGAGTATACTGTCCAGAAAGTGTACAAGGTAAGGTTGATTTAAAAGTTATCAGATCCAATCGATATTAAATCGATTATAGTATTAAATATTTATTCTCCTCTGTGCCTTACGTAATAAAAAAATGATATCAAACCTTATAATATACAAATATTAGATGGGGTTAAGGACTAAATTGATTATATTAGCCACCGAGGAACGAAATAGTACCCGACGCAAAACAGAGGACAATATATCACCAGTTACGATATGATTATAATAATTTAGAATATCAGTAGTGTCAACTTCAACAAGTAAATTCTTATCATTAACATTATGTTCTAATTCACCCATTCAAAGAAACATTAAATATTTATAAACTTTATCTCAAAACACAAATATAAAGGAACAGCTCGGCTGCGCGAGTGCAACAAACTTTTTCATTAAATCATATACACGTACAGTCAACACTTTGTTTTCCTTCATTCAACATAGGCAGCAGATTCTCGAATGACAGGTAACTTTCGATACGCCTGAGTAACTTAAACGACCAATCAGAGATCGGATATTAATATAACAACAACATTCAAACACGTGTGACTCGTATCATTTCGAATTTTATTACTATGTACCTTGTAAATATACGTTTCCACTAATATAAAATTTAAATGTTACATTTCAAAGGTTTGATACTTGGAAACAGAAAAAATGATTAGAAAAAATAGTGTTGTATAATTAAGTTAAATATTAAAATTAACTGAATAAAAACCCTATTTAAATACTATCTAATTATGTTGTTCTTTTTTTAGTTCAACAAACATATCTAACGCAAAAAATATCAAAACGCAACCTATTTTTCGAAATAATCAGTTATTTACGTCTCTTTGCTCTCCTGCTGGTTTTACAGGGTGACACAGTGAGTATGACACTTGTTGGACACGGGAATATGAACTCTTGTGGACCCCAGACGCTAGACCTGAATACAAAGTACTTGATATACGGTAAAAGCATCATTATAGGATCCTTTGGATATTATTCAAAGCATTCGTAGGCACTTTATCCTGATATATTTAAATTCCAAATATTTTTTGCATGTAAAGTGTGTGGAAAACTACTGCAGTTAAAATACCCTAACACACAAGGGGTACTGAAGGTTAAATGATGAGTTTTGTTATGACGTCACAGACGTTGAACTCTGTTAAAGTGCAACGTCCCAAGCGAAAATCAAAGTTCACGCTTAGGGCTGTTACAGGGGCTCTTCCATTAATTTGAACTTACCCTTAGGATAGTACAGTAATTTTGAGGTATATAAATCACATTTTCAGACAAGTCAGGAAGTAGAAAGAACTATAGATATAAGCATTGAATGCTTATTTTTTTTATACAAAGCTATAGCTAACGCGCGGTATTTAATTTGTCTGAACGGCCTGGTGTGTTAAAGGACCGATGATTTCCAAAAATTAACATTTAGTGCATAAATGTTTCCTACATTCATTATTAAATGAAACATATTCAAAGTAATAATTATCAAATATCTCAGTTACGCTTTGACTCTTCTCCTAAATCCATTCAGTTTAAATCAAAATTTTACTCATTCAGAGAAATGTCAGAAGAATGAAGGTAACAAAACTGTGATTACATAGGGTCAAATCATGTTTCCCTTTATTAAGAAACCACATTTTGCTTAAAAAATGTTGACGTAATTATTTCAGCAAAAACTGATGTTGACTCGAATACTCTCCAAATTGTCGCTTACAAAAATATTGTTGATGTAAAGAACTCGGATATTGAAAGAATGGAGAAATTCTACGACTGTAGCTGCACGGTAAGAACTTGAAAGGATTGTTTTGATGTATTGTCAAAATAAGACTTTAACGATTGGTAAAAGAAATAATTATATGATGATGTATAAACTGTTTAAAAATTTATATAGGTTAAGATGTGCATGAATTAACAAAAAACCATAATTATTTTAATTAAAATATTGTGTGTATTCTTTTCTTTTTTTCATTGAACAAGTAGAAATTAAGTTAAATGCTGATTAAGTTTCACAAAACTAAAGATAGATAATGTTGCATCTGGTAAAATTGGTCCTTTTAATGGTACAATTTTAACAAGATATAGTTTGCCACACAAAGAGGATACAAGCTCCCAAAATATACTTATTATATCTGATTGTTTTGAAAGGTAAAAAAATGCGTCATTAATCGGCGATTGTCCTTTCAGATCAATTATGACTATGAAGCCTTTGAGAATAGACCATCCAATGGGTTACCCGAACCATCAAGCAACGAGTGTAACGCCCCTACTAATTTCTGCCAAAGGAGTGGGTTCTGTCGAATGAGTATCGAAGGCCAATGTACCTGGGGAGACTTTGGTGATTGTTATTGATTTTGTATTTAATACATTCAATTCACCAATAAAAGATCACTAAATGTACAGATTCACATATTTTAGCATGTTATCTATTAATATGCAATGGAAGAATATTTGCTTAGTCAAATTTCTCATGCTAGTAATGAAGCACTTGCCACTGTAATTCTCCAAATTTAAGCAATTAACTATAAAAATATGTAAACTAGATTAGTTATCCAAGATACCTGATGAATAAACTAAGAGAGATTGATTAGGACTAAATACTTTATTATGGTTTGGCGTTACTGGCCGCAGTGACTTTAGGCTACCAATGGGCTGCCTCACAACAATTCAAACAATACAACAATACGTGACGGCCCATCAATAGGCTCATTGCGCAGTGGGTGAGCGCAAATGCACAAACGTCACAAAATATAATATTCTGTACAGTGGGTAAGCGCAAATGCACAGACATACAAATGACAAAGTTATACACAAGGTTTGTGCGAATGGGTAAACGCAAATGCACAAGTTTCAAAGTTCAAAACACATTAAAATTGTCAAAGTTCTTGTGCAGCAAGTATGTGCGCGAATGCACAAGCATGAATACACAGCATTTTTAACACATTAACAGCATTATAAACACATTATATTGACAGTAAAAAACTGTATCCTATGATAATTTGAATGATTGCACTCTTCCATTGGAGTTGGGGTGCGACGATAGCGCCACTTGCAAGGGTCATGAACTTTGGTGATTGTTATTGATTTTGTATTTAATACATTCAATTCACCAATAAAAGATCACTAAATGTACAGATTCACATATTTTAGCATGTTATCTATTAATATGCAATGGAAGAATATTTGCTTAGTCAAATTTCTCATGCTAGTAATGAAGCACTTGCCACTGTAATTCTCCAAATTTAAGCAATTAATTATAAAAATATGTAAACTAGATTAGATATATATTACAAACTTGGAACATGTATGCACTGGTGTTGCAGTTAACATATCTATATTTTTTTAGAAAGACCGAGAATGCTTATAAAGTATTGAACAATGTGCCGGATAATTATATTAATGCCAAAGTGGCATTTTTGATGTAGTTTCGTATAATTTAATGTATACCAAATAATAGATTATTGCCTAGAACGTATAAAACACTTTTGTTATTAATGTGTCTCACCTGACAGGTGAGATTTTAATCTTCAAAGATTATTATCCCATAGTAAAATAAAAATTTCCGTAGGAGAAATTATTTTACTTCATGGCATTACATGCGTGCATGAAAATCCGGTAGGATTTTCAAAAATTCCTATTTTATGTAGGATAAAAGTATTTCCTACATTAATTCATTCCAGACAACAGGTAGTGTAAAGATTAAGATTTTCTATCGGATGTTTTAATTATATGAGAGTTCTCTTCAAATCCTTTCGGGATTTTTATTCTGTTATGTAATCCAAAAAAACCTCTAGTATAATTGCCTTTTCTATGGAAAAAATATTTTCTTTCCTTAGGGAGTACATATCCCACCTTATATCAACAGAAAATGATTAAAAACTCATTAGCAATGGTCCATTACATGACATATTTGAATTTTAAGAAACATGCACGCTAAGTGATTCCGATCTGAGTTGATGTATGAAGGTTGATGTTATGTCTTTTAAGATTTTTTTTTTAATCAGAGAAGCAGAGAACCATTTGCACTTTTTAAAAAGATGAGTGCTATCTTTTTTAATGATAAAATCCTCTAAATATATTTATTTTATTATGTATATATTTATATTAAAGTGACTTAAACACGATTTTCGATCAAAATTCTATTTTCTGTTTTTTTTATGTATAAAACGGTTTAAGGTAGAGACGGAGAGTAATCACGTGATCGACAGATTTCGCTAATTAGCACGAGCTGTTTTCCGGATTTCTGAACGCCGTCAGATAATTATTTCCGTTTACCCATTATTGTCTGTCGAAACAAAATGGCCGACGGGGCAGACGATTCAGAGTCGAAACAATTACCACGAATAAAAGGCAAGTTTGCAAGTCGTATAAAATCATGGCGGTAATCTAGATTAAAACATATGAACAAGAAAAGAGATTTAGGTGAAATTGAGAACGACCATGACTACTGTTATGACAAAAATGCCGCCTGTCCACCGGCCCCATCGCCGGTCCATGTGCCTGACGTTGCTTTGCATTTGGATGTCGAAGACCACGATTCAGAAGATATCAGATGGTATGATGGAAGAAGAATTGTGGAAATTAAACATTTAGCCGATCAACTGTATTGTTGTAAATGCCGGTCACCTTTACACCTCTCTGACATAGTGAATGAAACAAGATATGGACTCGGCAGGGGTCATACTAAAACACGCCTGCCGACGCCTGCCGGGGAAAACACGCCTGCCGAGAGAAAACCACACGCCTGCCGTTTACCTGATGGATAATTTTAATATTTTCTTTGATATTTTATTTAACTTAACTAAATTAATGATCATAATAACAAAAAGTTGACTTTATATTGATTATTTAGCACAAAATTAGCAAAAATGTTCAATGTTGGTAAAGATAGATAACTCTTACGTAGAATCCATACGCCTGCCGAGGAAATCTAGACGCCTGCCGTTTATTTGATGGATTATTATAATTTTTTCTTTGATATTTTATTTAACTTAACTAAATTAATGATCATAGAAATAAAAAGTTGATTTTATATTAATGAATTAACACAAAATAAGTAAAAATCGGGTAAGCAGCTAGCTCTTACGAAGAAATCATACGCCTGCCAAGAAAATCTATACGCCTGCCGTTTATTTGATGGATTATTTTAATTATTTCTTTGATATTTTAGTTTACTTAGCTTAATAAATGATAACAGAAATAAAAAGTTGACTTTAAATTCATTAATTAACACAAAATTAGTAAAAATCGGTAAAATAGATAACTCTTACGCAGAATGCATACGCCCGCCGAGAAAAGTACACGCCTGCCGCTTACCTGATGGTTGATTTTTAATTTTTTCTTTTATATTTTATGTTTTCTAACTAGATAAATGATCAGATTAATTAAAAATCTACCATATTTCTTAATTAACACAACATGAGTAAAAATCATGGGTAAATATACGCGGAATCCATACGCCTGTCTTGAAAATCTATACGCCTGCCGTTTACCTGTAAATGATTTAATATTTTTCTTACGTTAGTATTTTATTTTACTGTACTAAATAATAAGCATAGATAAAAAGGCTTAAGAAAAAAAATGCGAAGGACTTAAAACTAAAGGAAAAACTCTTACTTAGAAATCTTACGACTGTCGATTTAATATGCACGCCTGCCATTTTATTTATGTCATTTTTATTTGTATTAACTAATTTATGAATTACTTTAGATTGCTATAGATTTAACATTTTGCCTTATAATTATGTTCAGAACTTTACTTATTGCTGCAATTGATTCATTATATTACATGAAGTCGGGTGATACGAGTATGATATAATCCGTATGTCATTCCTTTTAAGTTTGACAAAGTTTTGTTTTCTATCAGAATATAATATTTTGATTAATATGCCTGTCACTGAAGCTTTTTATGATAGAAATACAGGGTAAGATTTATGAACATGTCTATAGATACGAAACGCCAAAGAAATATACTTGTGTACGCTTTTACGCTTGTCGAATACATGTACCTATATTAATGCATATGATTTTTTTTCATAATTTTTTTTTCTTCAGTCAACTGTGTACATAATCATAGAATAAGAATTAAATAAAAATGCGTGTGTTGTAAAGAGGGATACTATTAATCATTATCATAACTTTTTCGCCTAACGCAAAAATTGATGATCTTGTATTTCCCAACAATATTTCATTTAACTTTACCAAGTAAACGAATAAAGACCTAACAATTAGATTTTAATGATATTAAAACGTAACTCGAAACATGTGTGCATACAGAATATTTTTTTCAAGGGGGGGGGGGTATTCACGTTTGTCCGCGGGGGGGGGGGGGTGTCAAGGCAAATTTTTGGTAATTTTACTAGTACTTAAAAAAAAAATGATATTTTCCAGGGGGGGGGGGACTCTCCACCACCACCACTTCCGTAAGAAATTTGAGTTTTACCAGGGGGGGGGGGGGACTCTACACCCCCTCCCCCCGTGTAGATCAGCTCATGAAAAGCATGAGTGAAAATCATTTACAAAGCCAAAGAAAAATTCTTACGTCTACCCCAAAAAATTAATGAATGGTAACTGATATAAATATTTGATGGACGTTTATGAGTTATACTAACATATATTTGTTATTAATCTGTTATTGTTAGCAAAAACATTGATATTTAAGTATCCTAATCTACGACAACTTACTGATCACTAGGATCGATCTATAAAACTGTTCCACGATCTTTTGGTCTATGGACCAATCCTATTTTAAAGTTTTTCTAAATACTGGATGAAAAATCGTGTTTTAAAAATGTAAACCAACAAAAATCGTGATACCAGTGGTTTCCTATATATGGAAACCCTTATGGTAAAGGAGAGGGCTTAAGAAACGTGTACATACGTGTATATAGTTGTTTGCGTGTTAAAGCAAGAAATCAAGCTGTTTTCTTGCATCTCTATCTCTCTCCCTCTTTCTTTGTCTCCCCTCCTTCTTTCACTTCCTCTATCTTTCTCCGTCTTTTCCATCCACTGCCCTCTCTTCTTTCTCTCTTCATCAACGGGAACAATTCAAACATCAAGAGAAAAAAATACTAATAAATGTAGTTAAACCTGCGTTCAATTGTTCAAGTACAGTCATGTATTTTTCAATAAAAATATAGAGAAAACTGTAGCGAGTCGGTAAGCGTGAGACATTCACATTCTAAATGTTCGACATCTGAACGTGATGTTTTTTTTCAGTTTTAATTGATTTCATATTTAAGAAAAAAAAAATTTCTGAGTCATAAATGAACACAATATTCTATGCAGATCGGTTGTCTTTGAACTTAATGATCGTAAAATGTCTTCATGACAATTTTGATCAACCATTCTGATCATAATTAATCGTAGGTCGTGAAAGGTTTTGATAAAAAAAAAAAAAGAAGAAGAAGAAGAATGCATGCACGCATTCGTAATTATTATTGATTCTTCAATGTATATAATTCATATCATACGGCTTACAATATCATTCACTTCACTATCCCTCAAACGGTTACACTCAGTGTTTTGTAAATAGGAAAACGGAACCACAATCTGAACATGTACATACTGATTAATGTATTTTTATCTCATTTGATTACAAATCATGTACTAATAACAAAATAATTTACTCATTATTTTCTTTGCTGTAATATTTTGGGCGAATCGGGGTTGGGGCTACATGTCCAAAGATAACTAGTGATCGTTGCTCTTCTGATACACGTGTATACACGTGTTAGTTTCTTGTGTATTCTGTGTGAATTGAACGGTTTTTTGTCTCTTAAGAAACAATAGACCTTTACCTACCTGTATATTGGAAGACGACCGTGAAGCACACCTTGTACACAAGCCCCCCCTCTCCCTCCCTCCCTCTCTCTCTCTCTCTCTCTCTCTCTCTCTCTCTCTCTCTCTCTCTCTCTCTCTCTCAAATGTTCTAGGTGACTGAGAAAAATAGTTATGAACGAGTCGATCTACCTAAGTATGTCTTAAGATACTATGTATAGCCTATGAACTTACACCTAATTATTAACCCAAAAGTATTATTAAAACCTTGCAGTCCACTTTAATTATTCCAGTTGATAGAGCAAGGTCGCTATAGCATGGTTTCTGACTCTTATTTGTATTTTTATGTATCTATATGAAATTGAAGAATAATACCACTTTATCCTTATATATGTATATATCATGTACAAGCACTTAATCAAAAACTATTTCTGATTTATAAGCCATCAGTTTTTAACTGGTCAAACTTACGTCCCTTCATAAAACGTGTATAGTCTATTCATAACCGTAAACATTTGTGTTACTATCTTCGAGAAGCTTATAAAATACAGAAAAACAAAGCCTATTTGTAGGGGAAAATATCATTCATTATTATTTACGAAACAGTCCAGGTGTATAACCAGGAATATTGACATGATTTGAATCACTTTACAACGTCAATCATTGAACCGGGGTGCTTTTTTCTCCATTAAAAATTGAGACCAAAAGTCGTAAAATTTCAACCCGGTCACATTTTTAAAAAGCTTGGTAAAATTAAACGAACTTAATACTGATAACCTCAAAATAAAGCATACACTGAACATGTAGCTGCAATAATGATACCGGTATATTGATTGTGTTGAATATTGAATCAAAGTACAGCTAGAGTTCTGCTTTGATTTGGTAATTGAATGCTCTATAACTCAGCCTTTTTCTTCTATGAACAGAATAAGTCATCACTGGAAAGGTTAAGCGTGTATTGGGTTTCAAAAGTGATTCAGTCTATGTTAGATTTTCTTGTTAGAAGAATACGGTTTTTTAATATTCAAACTGATAGCCCCCCCCCCCCTTTCCCTTGAATGGAATAATTATCCGCTACATTGATATCATGCAATGTAAAATTTTGCAACAGGTTTATGAATGACCTGACCTTTGATTTTAAAAACGCAGCGAAACAGAATCAGAATCTAGAGATTTAGATATAGTTTGGTGAACTAGGCAGTGAAAGTCTTGAGATGAAAAAGTTTTTCAAGATGTAAACAGTTACACACATTGTACAGAACTAATTGTGTACGAAAATGTAAATGCACTTTGCTTAAAAAGTCTAACCTTTCCCCATATACATTTACTAAACTTAATAATTTTGGAGCATAAAATTAATATTTATAAAATCTGGAATGCTTACACAAGTACGTTAGCCTGTTTGTTTTAGAAATACATTATATAGCCTTCATACATGGAAAGAAATAAAATTGTCGAATTGCATCTTTTGAATTGATTGAGTTGGTGTAAATATTAATTTACATTACATGTCTTGAATTTTGTATTTACATGTTCACCCAACACAATATTTACAGTTTGACTCCAAACGTATGTCTGAACTTAGTATAACAGTGCATTAATTATATATATTCACATCAGTATACTTTCCTTCTTATTTCAGACACCACTTTTAGATCGTATGAATATATAACATAAAATATTTTGATTATACGTAAAATACATGCATATTTTAAGGGTTCTTCGAAAAATAAGAGACCATCTATAATCTTAAAATTCGAGCAGAGACATACAAAAGTCATGTATATAACAGATAGTATATACGTCCCTGATTCGAGTTTGTAATATATTTCATTAATTGCAACGAAAGAAGAAGGGTATGAAAACACTGGTACAGTATAACGATAACTATGTAAAAAGCTGAAGTTTTTCAAGAAATAAAATAAAAGACATATGATTAAATCGACAGGCGTACAACTCAGTGTCTCGGCAGGCGTAAGCAGTATAAGAACTCTCTGTCTTCTTTACAGACTTTGAACATTTTTAATAATATTTTTCATTAAACAGCGAATACAAAATAACATTTTATTTCTTTGATCAAGTATTTAGATAGGAAACATAAAATATCCAAGAAAAAAAAAAATTATCCATCATATAAACATGGATAAACGGCAGGCGTATAGATTTTCTCGGCAGGCGTATGCATCCTGCGTAAGAGTTATCTATTTTACCGATTTTTACTAATTTTGTGTTAATTAATGAATTTAAAGTCAACTTTTTATTTCTGTTATCATTTATTAAGCTAAGTAAACTAAAATATCAAAGAAATAATTAAAATAATCCATCAAATAAACGGCAGGCGTATAGATTTTCTTGGCAGGCGTATGATTTCTTCGTAAGAGCTAGCTGCTTACCCGATTTTTACTTATTTTGTGTTAATTAATTAATATAAAATCAACTTTTTATTTCTATGATCATTAATTTAGTTAAGTTAAATAAAATATCAAAGAAAAAATTTAAATAATCCATCAAATAAACGGCAGGCGTCTAGATTTCCTCGGCAGGCGTATGGATTCTACGTAAGAGTTATCTATCTTTACCAACATTGAACATTTTTGCTAATTTTGTGCTAAATAATCAATATAAAGTTAACTTTTTGTTATTATGATCATTAATTTAGTTATGTTAAATAAAATATCAAAGAAAATATTAAAATTATCCATCAAGTAAACGGCAGGCGTGTGGTTTTCTCTCGGCAGGCGTGTTTTCCCCGGCAGGCGTCGGCAGGCGTGTTTTAGTATGACCGCTCGGCAGCGTGTTTAGCATTATCTGCAAGAATGACTTGTGTTGCCATACGAATCAGGTGTCAACTGGAAAAAGGAACAGCAAAGGTGCTTTTGACATAAACACCAAAGTAGCCATTGGTTAGTATTTAGAATCTGATCATTATTTTTCACCATCATTTTTTGATCACGTACGTACGTCTGATTTCAAAGATTCTCTTTTAATATAATTGGGGCACATGCATACATGTACTTCATACATACATGTACATACATAGATTTATAGGTCAAACAAATCCAACATTGTGTATTGGCATTATTAATAATTTGTATATAACCTACCTATAGTAATCTTAGTTATTCTTAATATGCATTTTTGAGAATAATTAAGTCATTCGCCTTCCTCTAAATTAATAGTATAGTCGAGTACTATGCATGTATACAATAAGTTTAATATAACTTATAACTTATCTGTTTTTAATTATGGGTATATTTGAAAATAATTTAATCATCAAACTGTACAAACTGAAAAAAATCTATAAAATTTCTTTAAAAAAAAATTAATTATGACAAACTGTATTTATCATTATTGATACATGGTTTTTTTTCTCCTTTTTTTATCACAAATGAATTACTTTTACAGGCATGATTCATTCTGGAATGGGCCCATCTCATGTTGTTAGTTTTTTAAGTGCATGCAACATCCCACCAATAGACCCAAGTACAATCAAGAAGAAAGAAAAAGAAATTTATCCATCTTTTAAAAGGCAGGCATCAGAGTAATGGAATAATGCATTAGCTGAGGAGTGTGAAGTCGTTGAGCCAAATAAGCTTGAGTGCAGTTTTGATGCAGGGTGGCAGACGAGGGGGTCTGGGTGGCAGTATAGTAGTAACTCAGGTATGTGATAAACTGAGATGTATTCCGTTTTATGTTTTATATGAATTGGATACAAGAAAGTTTACACTATGTTACAGTGGGATAATGCTTCATGTAAGGTCTTCATGTCATTGAACAACAACTATATTCTTCAATATGTACATTTCCTGTCACCTGTGAGAGGCCTTGTTATGACCATATACAGTTACATGTGTATATTTTATATTACATGTATTAATTATAATCAAAAAAATGTTTACACTCTCATTTTAGTACTTTATGAATATGTAAATTTTTGCACTTGAGGATAATATAAAACTGCATATCTCCATATACAGTAGTGCAATATTTATTACCAGTGCATGATTCTTTTATAAGTGACCGGTGTGTTTAATAGTTTGCTGATAGTGCAGTCAGGAAGCATATTGAAAGTGCATAAGCCAAACATCCCCCTCCCCCCACTCTGAAACCTGTCCTTGACATCACATTTGTGACATGAAAAGAAAAATTTGATAAAATCTTTCTGTGACGCACAGAATTATTTATTTACTTACTATAATTTTATTTCATGTGCATTTGATAAAGAAGTTAATCATGTTCTAATGAATGACTGTCATAGAATTGCATATTGCGCATGGTGAAATACTGTATATGTATACACATGAGATTGCATTTTAGGACATGTTAGTCTTGTTGGAGTACAAACTGGAAACATTCTTGACTTTGATGTGAGAAATAAGAAGTGCAGCACCTGTCCATATTACTGTGGAAGGAATGAAACTGTCCCTAACCACAAACTTAATGTAACTCAAACTGGAGAGGTATATTCATATATTTACCTTCCACATACCTATCTTGTTTGTAAATGGGTGAGTGGAAATCACACTATAACACAGATGGGAAAGTGAAAAAGATTAAATGAGCTTTATTTTTATACAAAAAATGTTGAAAACTATTGAAGTGATGATTGTTGTTGCTGCTGCAGTGACTCTTTCATTTATTTGAACTTACCCTAAGTGTGGTACATTAGTTTTGCAATATGCAATTATCTGTATATCAATATTTAAATGCGTGTTTAAAATTCTTAAAACTATAAAACACATTGACTAATGATATAAAATTTGAAGCATTCTTATGTGAAATTTATTAGGATCCAGCAAGGCCATGGAACCAGACATGGCCTCAGCCATGTTGAGGAATCTTCGGACCCATAGATATGAGGTAAACACGCTTCATGGAGACAGTGACTCGACAACAATGGCTAGATTAAAACCAGAATTTAAGGATTTAAAGAAGAAAAATGACAAGAATCACTTTAAGAAAAATCTCTCAAAGGACTTCTACAAACTTTCTCAGACTCATAAAGAACTGAAGACAGCAGGAGTTATTCCATATTTGACTCGGTGCTATATGTACCCAATCTCCAATAAGTGTGCTACACCAAAGGAACTTGCCAATGAGTTGGAAGTTATTGTGCCCCATCTATATTGAGACCATAGCCATTGCCATTCAGCAACATGGTGTACATACCACAAATCACCATCAACTTACAGGTAAGATTGTTTATATTTTATGATTTTTTTTTAAATTGATGTTACATAAATGAAATATTATTAAGATGTACTATATATTTATTTAAATACAGGAATCTAGATATTAAGACAAAGAAAACAAAATTAGTTTCAAGGTTGATAAATGTTTCTGTAAAGATACCTTAAAATTATTCTAAAGAAACACGTACAGACAAAGTATGGTATGTCATACCGATGAATATTTAATCAATATGTACATCTCTTTTATTTAAGGTACAAGCACCTACCTCAAGGCAAATCACTTCGCAATGAAGCTTTAAGAGATGAGTTGAACGAGACCACTAAAAGGTTACAGAAAAGGGCATCAGAGTTGATATGCATGGGCTCAACTCAAGCAAATGAAAACTTCAATAATAATGTTGCGAGTAAAGCACCTAAGAATAGGTATGACAATCTTTGGAATTAAGTCTTAATGTCAATAACAGAAGCATTGTCACATTGATTTTACTCTGTTTTAAGGATTTCAAACTTTATAAAAATAAACACACTGTATGTCAAAATTTGTCTCATATTTGTTTTTGTACAGGTCTTATGGAAACACATGCTCTTTCGCCAATCGAGTATCAGCTGCAGTTTTACAAAAGAATATTGGATTTACGTCTGTCAGTAAGGTATCTAATTAATTATTAATTTTCTTTAAGGTAATTGTTTGAAATGAATAGATATAGGCATTGTTGCTTGTTTAAATCCTCATGGCTGCTTGATCTATTTTGTATAGACATCTCTCTCTCTCTCTCTCTCTCTCTCTCTCTCTCTCTCTCTCTCTCTCTCTGTTATACCAACATATAAACCATGGATACACAGGTGTGAAATGTTCACTTAGTTTACAAGACGATGCCGGGATTCAGAAAATTTCTCTCGCGAGGGTTTGGGGGGGGGTCTGAGAGATAATTTTGTCTCTATATGTCTCTCTCTCTCTCTCTCTCTCTCTCTCTCTCTCTCTCGCAGTCAGCAAGTATGGTAGTTACTTTTATTTTACCATAGAATTGCAATACCTCATATTGTATATATACAATTTACAGATCAATGAAGATGCAATGATATCACCAGGAAAAGTAAAACAGATAAAGGGAATGGTAATGGACAAAAGAAAGCTGTGGCATAAAAGACAGAACTCAAAAATAACTCAAAAATGCAGACGCCTGCTGTTAAAAGTACGTACATGTCATCAAAATCTGAACATCTGAATATGAATTTTAAATCAAAGGTATTCAAAGATTACAGAGCTCAAGATGAGGCATCATCTTAATGAGACCACCATTATCATTTTAATCCATAAACATAGTTAATGATCGATCTATATTACAAAATTGTGTTGTATGGTATGATACAATATTATATCATATGATATTCTATAATGTCAAATGAACAATATAGTACATGTACTGTATGCTATAATATCGTATCATAAAATACAAAATGTATCATATATCATATTATACAATAAGATATTGTATTTTATTATATGATGTACACTATTAAACATTTATTGCATGATTGTGATGGAAATTTGCATGAAGATTTATTCCCAAATGGAAAATCATATTTCCTGAGGGCAACGCCCGATGGAAATATGATTTTTCTGGCGGAATAAATTTTCATATTTCCCAAACGTTCATGCAATGAATTGTTTATTATACCGAACGACAGGTGATAATTTGTATACATTGATTTTTAATTGTTTTTCAATTCAAATAAAGCAATAACATAGTTTAAGATATAGGCATTGATTTCCTATTGTGGTGATAATATGTCGCATGCACGTGCCAAAACCCAAATGTTGTCATGAAAATCTATTTTTAGTATATTGCGGTTTATAAAATTTCTATTTTAAGTATATTAAGGTTTTAACAGAATTTATATATTACTTTTCAGAAAAAGAATTTCCAACAGGAGACAGTGAAGACTGTAAAGGAGGGACAGACGTATCAGACCAACACAAGTGCTACAACGTCTCCAGACATTCAAACGATTCCATCCATTGCAACTCTCTCCAATGGGACAACATTTGTTGTTTTCGACATTGAAGCAACAGGGTTGTCATGGTCCTCTGATATTACACAGCTTTCTGCTTATGATGGCAAGGATTCCTTTAATGTTTACATTGATCCGCGCATGCCAATAAGCCAAAAAGCAACTGAAATCACAGGATTGTCTTACTGTTTCCAAAAGAATCAAATGTATCATTATGGAAAAGAAATAGACAGTGTTCATATCCATCAAGCCTTGCTTAGTTTTTTAGATTTTCTTAAATCAAAGAGCTGCCCTGTCCTCATAGGGCACAATATCGGATCGTATGATGTTCCAATTTTGTCCAGATTACTGGAAGAGTTTGGACTTTTGGCTGCATTTCTACAGTTAATCAGTGGGTGCATAGACACTTTAAAACTATCAAGGAAAGTTTTCTCCAAAAGTGAAATTCCAAACTACAAACAGTCCACTCTGGTTAAAGCAATTCTTGGAAAGGACTATGATGCACATAATACCTTAGAAGATGTGAAAATTTTATTCCAGTTGTTTGAAGAAAAACTTCACAGTCATTGCAGGAATATGGACATATTTCCCTTTAATTTGGTGAAATTGGAAGCCAGCTATGCATCAGTGGTTTTAAAAAAGAAAATTTCAAAGGCTGTAGCAAGACGGCTTGCAAACTCTGGACTTGGTTTGAACCATTTACATCTTTCATTCAAGAGAGATCAGAATGCAGGCGTTAAAAGTATTCTTCAGGAACGTGGTTTTAAAGGGAAGACCATACGTTGCATCCAATCTTTCTTTGAGGACACACATTCAGAAGAATAAGATTGTTTAATTCTGAAATCCAAAGATTACAAAATATGTGTATAATTTATTCATACTCAGCCTTTAATTCTGATGTAGAAAACAGAATGTTGCAATTACTTGATGAATCTTGAAGTACTTGTTTTGAAAATTCTTCAACTTGATAATCATGATTGTTTGTAGACATGATTTTTTAATGATTCAATCATTTATAAATTATAAGATTAATCTAAATTCTGTACATATTAAAGTCAAAGTCTTATTTTATAAAATTAGTATATTTTAGTCTATTTAAACATTTCCTTCATTTTTTAGGTGACAAACAGTGTAGTTATCTCAAAATTTGGAATGATTATTAGATTTAAGTTTTTAAGTGCAAAAAGGTCACGAATGCAATTTTTTTGGTTGGATGAGAAGTATTTGTTTTACTAATAGCAACTATTGCATTTTAAATGATTTATTACACCAAATTTACATGTATTTGTAGTAAAGTTTCCAATCAATTCTTTGTATTTATAGTTGATAACAGTAATTCTTCAATAATGCATCTAGTGTTGAACAGGGTAAAGGTGCATAAAAGTTATGGCAGCATTAGATTGAACTCCATTTGGGAGTATTATTTTTTCATAAGATTTAAGATATATATTGACTTACTGTATTGGGAAGTAAAATGAGAAATTTGATGGATATTTTTTTCTCAATCAAATGAAAAGCATCACTTTATATATATTGCAAATCTGATAATTCATGCAAATTTGACCATATAGCTTCAGTAAGATGTTTCCAATTTTTCATGCATAGCTTGCCAAATATAAAAATGATATCAAATTTTAATACATATTGAAGGACTTTTGAACATATATAAGACAAATGATCTTATGTGTTCCAATAAAAGTTTTACAGCCATTCTTATACGGTCGTATGCACTTATTTTATCTTACTTTTTCTGTTTTTAGGGGCTGTAGGAGGTCATATTGAAATTACCTAATTCTCTAAAACTAGCTTGAGGACTTTACCATATACTCTAGCATAATTTAAAACAATGTTTCAACTCATACATATATAAAATCTAGAAAATTTCAAAGCGTAGTTTTTTTGGTGCAACCTATCAATCTCTACCTTAATTGCGCATTTTCTATGATTAACCAAAATTTGAATGTTAAAAGTCAATTTATAAGAAAGCTACATGGGTAATAATTCATTGTTTTGTAAATAAAGCTCGAGCCTTATATTTGTTTACAAATAATGTCAAGTATGGAATTACCATTTCTTTGACAAAAAGACACGTGGGAAACAAAGTTAACTGATTCAATGTGTTTATGAATAATATCATCAACAGAAGAAAGCAACATTTGATTTCAACATTTGATTTCAAACTTTGTATCTTGCTTTTAATTCAAAAATTGCCTTTCAAATTTTGGCAAAGCATTAAAAATACACTTATTTACCATTCTTAACATTAAAAAATGGAACAAAAATGTTGAGCTCAAATCATATCTAGGTCCCTTTTAATCACATGATACATTCGCACAAGCTGTTGTCATTACCTTTTATCACAACCATAAATTACTAAAGTTTATGTTTTGCAATAAACTTTAATCATGCTAAAAACGGACGATTCAATGTTATGACTTTATGAGTGACCACACGGAATAAACCAACTAAAGTTAAAAATGAAGATATAATTTAATTGTACTTTAAAGCCCTAATGAAAAGACATTTTTTTTAAACATGTTTTTATAATGTAGTAATTTAGCTAGTTTATTGAAACGTTATATTATTATTGGTATATTTTTAAAAATAATCGTTATGGAAAATGAATTTATATTAATTTTATTAAACATTTGTTGTTTAATAACATATTCTTAAGGAAGCTTCATGGTCAACTAATTGACCATTAAATCTGCCTTAATTGTTTAAATATGATGTTTTAGGCCATAAATTGTTTTAAATTAGTATAAACAAATAAGATATTTTAGCTTCAAAATTAGAACATTTTCCTATATAATTAAAAAGAGCACTTCGTTTAAAAGACGTTAATATAGCCTAAATGGTCACAACTATCTAGCCCTCTTAACGATGATCTGTTAAAAATGCGATGTCGTTAAAATACTTGATTTTGTCATCAGAATTCTAATACACATCATAAGTCTTGTAAACAAAATTATTCACCATGTTTCTTTCTTTAACACTTAGATTTTTACCAAAAGTAACAAGATATAAACTACATGGTGGATTATGATATGATATGTTAAAATTCACCTAGTAGTTTACAAGCAAATATTTGGTTCTATAGTAACCATTGAAAAAAGAAACTTTTAAACAACCAATGAATCAAAAATATAAAGCAAAACAGTCATATAATCAATGAATGAGATAATGAATGTATAAAAGAAAATTGCTTATAGCACATTAATGACTAGATTAGATTAAAAAATGTATGCGCGACAAATCATCCCCATCCTTTCAGCAAGCACCCAGACAGTTGCTTACATCAAAGCCATGTAAAATAACATCAGCGAAAATTATGCATTATACACTGCCGAATGTATTATTGGTGCTGGCTTATCAAACAGCAACAAAAATAATTGTCAAGTTCTAAATTATAAATAAGATTACAGGTAAGCCGTGACAGCCTAGATTTTAAAGACAAGCGCACTTTTTCAAACGTTGCTAAATTTAACGTCCGCCTGCTATATTTGTGTATTTTTTTAATATTCTACTTTAAGGTAGACTTTACGAAAACGGCAATGAGTGCATAGTTACGACTGTGTTCTGATCAACGACAAGAAACCATAATAATCTCAATGATATTTATTTCTTGTTGAGTTTAAGGTGTACAACTGTTTTAAAAGTTTTCGGTATTTTTATATGTAAAAAACAAACACCCAGAAGAAACGAAAATGCGGTAAACATCACCTTATTCGAGAGATTCGACATATTCATCAATTTAATTTGTAAACCATAAAAAGATATTTAGGAAAAGCAAATATCTTAATAACTAAAGGTTTGTGCCAGCAGAATTCGAACTGCACACGTATAAAGGGAACGGTTAAAAAAAAAGAATGCTGCGTTACTCCAAACAACGTACGTTAGGCATTGGAAACAGTGACCAAACGTTCAGCAACCATAGAAAATAATGATTTACTCTTATTTATTGATGAAACTTAAAATTGAAAGATTTTAACATTAAAACACTTTAATGTTTTGTGATAGTTATTTGCACAAATGCCAGGGCAGATTCAAAAAAGGACGTTCATAAATAGGTTTGTAATGAAAAGATCGGTTCTTTTTTCTTTTTTTTTCGGAAAAAAATGCATACCCGATCATACATACAATAATTCTTTACAACATTGTAAATTAACATTTCCTCGCAAATTTCATAAACTCTTTCATTCATGTAAATTGCAATTAACTGTGTTCTTTGTGCACTCTAATAGAGGCGATGTCTAATGATTCGTGTCTATGTTACACGCAACCTCTGTTTTGAATTGTTCATTGATTTATCACTAGCTGTCATTGTTTTGGAAAAATGTCAAAAATATTTTTATAGCGAGAGGGGTGAATTCCCTAGTTTTAATTTAAACTGACTGTTAAAAAAATATCAAATATAGTCTTTTACGTAATGTAAATGATTTATATAAAACTCTTTTCTTTAGAGTCATGTAACAGCACACAAGTGTTTCAAGAAAGTAAGGAACTTCCTAGTGACACAGTAACATGTTCGTTTTTCTGAACTTTTACATGCACTCTAAATTATCCTAATATGCAACCTGAAATCAAAATTCCCAACAAGCTTTCTAACCGCCTTCCAGATTGAAATTCATTTAAAACTGTATCTATGTTTTCCTAAGTACAATTTGTTTTGATATTTACCAATATTAAAGTTAGAATATTTTCATTTGCATGTTTTATAGAATGTATCTTACACATTAATCACCACATAACCTAAATTATAATCATCAATCTATTTATTCTTTACTTTCCAACCATTATGAGCTTAGTTATGCACACTAGTTCAAAATAAAGTTTAATTATCTCAATTTAATTTAACTTATATGGATTTGACTCTAATAATGATTATTTGGCCAGTTGAAGTTTCCAAAAATCAATTAAGCCTTGCATGGAGCAACTTCTACAAAGAGATTGGACTCGGATGACCACAAACAGTACCTAACTACCGTGTGTCCCGTGTAAAATAAAAGCTATACAACATATGTTGAAGATAGACACTTAGATATAAGTTGTTATATATATATTTATATATGTAATGTATTCAAAAAACCTTTGATGACACAGGTACCGTATATCAGGGTTTTTGCTTTTTTTTCGTGCGTCACAAAATTTGCGAAAATGAGGGGATTGTGTAACTTTTTTTATTAGCGTCAGTCTAATTTTGCGATTTACAAAGTTTCATATAACTATCAATACTGGATACGATATTTTCGTATTTAATATTTTGCGATGTAAAAAAGATCGGTAAAAAGGCAAAAATTAGATCATTGCGAAATTACCAGATATACGGTACTTTTTTGCACTTCGGAATAGTTTTGAAAACTGCAATTTTTTTTTTTCTGTAAACATTGAGTAGTTGAATAATTAATATAATACATGTTTGATTACAAATTTGTGAAAAATATCTCTCTGCAAGGGAATTTAAAGGGAGTTTGACTTATAAAAATCTGAATTCAGCTATTGTTTTATTGATGATGTTTTACTAGTAGTTATTCTAAGAAACTATTCCCTAAAGGCCTATATTATTTATTCCTCGCCCATAAATATTAACAAACTGAACTTGCGCTGCATTTCCGACCAAAACCAAGTGCAATGTGACAATTTACACACTTACAACTGGAGTTGTATAATTGCATAAAAGTAACGACACGCTAAATTATTTATTTCTGTAGAGAAATCATAAAAAAAGTAAATACGTGTTCTTCTTTTAATATACCTGGTATAGTAAGAGTGACAGTATCCTCTTTTCAATTACAAAAGAAAACGTTGGTAGTTTATCTTTAAAAAATTATGTAAACCCAAATAATTTTGGTAGATAATAAGTTCTGAAGCTACATGTATATCTTTGTCGAAGAATGCTTGCAATCCTTTGGATAACATGAGTGAACTAAGAAGCAATATTGTGTTTTGTGTTAATTTGACACACGTTATCCAATTGATTTAAAAGAATGATGCGTTAAAAAACATAACCTGTATTTTACAGGATTTTAATTTTTGCGGGATATCAATATCAATGCCTAAGGTATCTTTCACGCAGTTATTACATACTGAATTGTAGTTTGTTTTCACTATGAAGACACCGTAACATTACCATGTACTGTTTTTCGTTGTTTTGAAAATTTATTAAATAGGTAATTTAATAACCAGTTCATCAAAACTGATTCATATGGTGAGCCGAATAGCAATATGATGGAATAAATTTTAAAAAACCCAATGATTACGAAAAAGAAGCATTTCAAATTACAACTTTAAGTGAAGAAAGCTACATATACTTGAAATATTGCACTTGTAACAATATACGTAAAACAATGAACATGTACAGATACACAGTATGCTCAGCAATGAGTATGTAACAAGGCATATTTTAAAGCCACATTTGACGGTTTTTTCAAGCAGTTTTTAGAAGAAGGTTTAGTTAAAAACATACAATTAACCTCCGATCTAGCAGGATAGTAAGGTGTTGAATTATCTAAAATTATTAGGCAACCCGTTTTAAATTGTTTCAGATATTTTGTCACGGTTTCATGGATCAGACCAGATTGTTTTATTCTACCTGCTCGGTTCATTCATTGACAAATTGTAGAACTTTGTTGAATATAACAGATAAAAGTTGTAATCTAAGTAAGACTAACCTATTTGTAGTTAGATCAAGATAGTCTGACTAAACATAAAGACGCCATATATATTTTTTTAAATGACCAAAACACTCTTGCATAAATAAGCAGTTGATTTACTGCTGTCACATTTAGTTTTTATAAAACTATTCAAATGTTCGTAGTTATATGTAAATACTACAGTGTATTTCCCACTAACAACTGTCATAGGATTAATTATTTTAGTTAATTATTCATCATATTTGCGTTCATTCATTTCAACATTTCATGTTTTCATTTCCCATTGGTAAATTGTTTTCATTCACGCCGCTTCATTCATTCATACAATCATTCATAGTAAGATAGTAGTACGAGAGGTCACGTGGTTGCGTTTGGCGGGTGGATCGGTGAATGAATGGGTGTGTTAGACTGGTATTTCGGGTTTGAATGAGTGAGTGCGCATGTCAATGTATGTAATCTAATTTTTAGCACGAACTTTAAGAATTAATATCACGACGCCACCCAAGACAGACGGTTGATGTCTGCTTCATAGCTCGTCAACTCGACTAACTATTTATTTTATAGTAGTCCTAAATCGCTGTTATACTTGGTGAGTTATTTTAATCAAATATATGTTATTTAAATACTATCTCACTAAAGATAAATTTAATGAATGAATGTAGAGAATTAGTGTTTTATTAATATTATAAGTTGTATATGATTATAGATCACCTGTGGAAACCATTTATTCGATAATATTCAAATACAAAAAATTCAGCGCCATTTCCACAAAAAGGCCTTGGAGTTCTTGTTCCCAAATGTAGCACAGAAAATATATATCAGCTACCCCTTGACACAACAATGAAGTAAATGCATACATAAATGTGAAAATAAATCATTTTAACAAAATCTGAAGTAAATAGCGACGAGTATTGCCCCTCGATGGAAAATATAAATGCCGCAAAGATACAAATGTAATTTGCCACCAAGACAAATTTATACGCTCCAATATATCAATTTAAAGTACCTTGTAAACATCGCCATTTTGATAAGAACCTAACAGATTGTGTACTGCTTGGTACCTTGCAAGTAAGTAAAGAAAGGATCATTCAATTGAACGCCATGCTGCATTTCCAGCTGCTGAGGACAACCTGTATCGCGTTGCTGTGGTTGACCAGCATCCTTCCGCAGTCGTTATATGACAGTGATTTTCAGCAATACCACACATTAAATAGAGAAAGCAGAGAAATCTTTGTTGAAGATACACTGGCTAATTTGAAGGAAAAGACTTTAATTCAAATTGGAAGAATGTAACAGCAGGCACAATTCAACTGTACATGCTTACTCAGAGTTATTAAGGATGGTCAATAAAAGAATAATTCCAAATGGTACTTTTTAAAACAACTATTACTTTGCTTACTATGATAAATTTCATTTAAATGTTTTAAACTTTTATATGAAATTTATTTTATCGATAATTATGTCCACAAGGACAAAAATTAAAGTTAGACAAAATCAAATTGTACGGGATTTGTGAGTGGGTAAATGTTCACGTGCAAAAACTTACAGTAAAAGTGGTTAGATTGGTGGTATGGATGTATGACGATTTTCAAATCTGAAAGAATTGACGAGTGGTTGAATATTATACATTTTCCTAAATTAAGAAAAGAGTTATATTTCTTTGTTTCAAATGAACCGATTTTTGTTTCTTTGTTTCCTCACTTTGTACACACAGAGAGAGAGAGAGAGAGAGAGAGAGAGAGAGAGAGAGAGAGAGAGAGAGAGAGTTATCATTGTGGTTTCTTTATATACGATATAGATCATGGCCCATTGACTATTAAGGAAATCGTGCCAAATCATTATTAAAGGTTAGGTTTTTTTCTCCAGTAAGCATGTTACGCTGATTAAAATCGACTGGGCCAAAACCTTGGCGCCCAGACTCGACCGTTTCAAAGACCCATAGAAAAAGTTCTAACTGAAAAAATTAATCATCAAACTAGAAAAATGACAAACAGTTCGTAGCAAGAGCTTTTACCGCCGCCTGAATAAACAGCAAAATTTGAAAAAATTTCTTGAAATTGTCACAATTACCCCTGCTGATCTGTACGTACTGTAACTATGTTTTGATTATTTTGATTGAAAAAAAAATAAGTGAGAAGAAGAGTTTGTTTGTATAACACCTTTCAGGTTGAACAATTGCCCGATAAAAGAAAAACACCGATCGATAAACAAATTTTATTTTTAACGAGTTTAATTTTAAATAACTTTAAAGGGGTATGGTCATGATTTTGGTCAAATTATATTTTTTTGTGTATATTACTTACAATAATTTAGGAATGCGTTTCTAATGATAAAAAAAAACTTTGAAGATACAGGGCTCACAAATCTTTGTCATGTAAATAAGGCTCGTGCCCTGTGTTTGTTTACATGGGTTCAAAATATCAGTAAATAATCTTTTTCAGGTTCATTTTCTATCTTCTTATTCATTCTAAGCATACATAAACAACTCATAACATTTAATACATTCATTTTAGGTCTAAAACTGGAATTTTCGCTAAAACATTTAAAATGTAAACAAATGCTTTGTTTACATAGCAAAGAATTGTCAGCTCTGTAACTTGCTTAAAAGTCAAGAAACGACACTTCAATTTTGGTTGCCTATTAAAAATCCCTTACAAAAACAAGACAAAAAAAAAAACGAGAAAACAACAGACAAAAGGTTGGTACAATTGAGTCTGCATTCCGCCCCATCGTCTGTAAAAAACGCAACTGTATCTGACAAAAGACCGTCAAAATTACAACGCACAAGTAGTTCCGATACGGAAGGTCCCGCCATTGATATTTCCGACGAATTGAAACTTATACACCAAAGTTTGTCGGAAATCGGAACATCAATGGTAAAAAACGACGATATAAAAAGCATTGTTAGGACGATTGTGTCTGAAATCAAAGGAGAATTAAAAAATGAAATCATCAAAGAAGTAAAAGAAGCGCTTACAGACGAACTCACATCTACCGTTACGGCCAAGGTGAAAGACGAGTTTGATATTAAGATTGACACAAAAGCTAAAGAATTTGAATCCTGCACCAAAGACATTTCAGACGGAATGAACATGGATCTAGATGCCTTGAAAGAGAAATTCCACGAACATCTGAAAGAATTGCGATCTTTAAAAGAAAATTTGAAGCAGTATCAAACTTTAACAGAAACTGCATATACATTGGCCCATCAAAACCAGCAATATTTCCAAAAGAACAATATCAAGTTCATGGGATGGAGGGAGAAAGGACAGGAAAATCTCCGAGATGATCTCTGCACAATTATGAAAGAAACGGTAGGAGTGATCATCGACCCTGCCGACATCTTGGAAATTCATCGGATCCCGGGGGAACGTGGAAAAATTCGGCCTGTCATCGCCAAATTCAAAAACACTGAGGCAGAAGTTAATTTGATTAAACACAGATCAAAGCAAGAAGTGAAAAAGAACTTTATTATGTTTGATCATATTACTTAACAAAATTCACAACTTCTTCGGCGATTAAACAACGACCAGCGAGTTCAAAAAGCCTGGTACTTCAACGGGAAAATGTTCGCGCTGGACAACCAAGGAGTCCGACACAAATTTGATGTACTGGATTCGGTGGACATGAAGTTTAAAAAACTCTAAATCATAATTACGGGAGCATCAATTCGATTGGGATCAAGGACAAAGAACAATAACTGATCGGGATCGCCATACCAAATAAATGACCGTTACGTGTGCCTTGATGTGTGAATGTTTATGTATGTGTGTGTGTATGTCAAATTATGTGCTGGTAAGTGGTTACTTGTTTAACTCGAAGTTATTTTCTACGATGTTTCTTTGTACTGTTCTTTTTCACTATTTTTCACAATGCCACAGTCAGATAGTATTACAATAGCTACCGTAACGGTGAACTGTCAGGGGCTTGCAACTCTAAATAAACGTAAAGATGTTATTAATTACTACAAACAAAAACAATATTCTATAATTTGTTTACAAGATACACATTTCATACCTGAGCATGAACCGTTTATTGAATCTCAGTGGGGTTATAAATGTTTTTTTAATTCATACTTGTCAAATTCAAGAGGAGTTTGCATACTTTTTAACAACAATTTTGAATTCAAAGTCCTCAGAGAAAAAAAGGACACAGATGGTAATTTACTTGCATTGGATCTAATTATTGAGGAAAACAAGGTAACACTTATAAATATATATGGGCCTAATATGGACACCCCTAGTTTTTATGAAAATATAAGGGACATTTTTTTAAGAATTCGACAATGATTATTTCATATTATGTGGTGATTTTAATCTAACTCTAAATCCTTCGCTTGATACTTTTAATTACACTGGAATTAATAACCCTAAAGCTCGTAGTAAAGTTTTAGAAATTATGGAAGATTTGCAACTTATCGATTATTATAGAGTTCTAAATCCAGATAAAAAAGTCTACACATGGCGTAAGAAAAATCCATTGAAACAAGGCCGTCTTGATATTTTTCTTATTTCTAATAGTGTGTCAAATTTAGTTGAAAACTGTTCTATTAAACCAGGTTACAGGTCAGATCATTCCATTGTTTTGCTCGAGTTAAAATTTAATCCTTTCACCAAAGGGTGTGGGCTTTGGAAGTTTAACAATACTCTTTTGTCGGATAAAGAATATGTTGTAAAAGTTAAAGAAACTATTCAGTCAGTCAGTAGTCAATATCTAGACAATATAGAGAGTTGTGATTTTCAATGTAAAGATGGTATTGATGAAAGTCTTTTTTTTTTTGAGGTGTTAATGATGGAAATAAGGGGGGTAACTATCTCTTATTCAACATATAGAAAAAAGGTCAGAAACAACACTGAAAAAATATCTTGTTCAGGAGATAGAGTATATGGAACCAAATTCTACTGTTGATATTAATACTTTGGATGTAAAAAAAAGTGCGTTAGAAAAACTACGCAAGGAAAAGTTACTCGGGCATATGGTAAGGTCTCGTGCCCATTGGTTGGAGGAAGGCGAAAAACCTTCAAAATATTTTTGCAATTTGGAATCTAGGAATTATTTAAACAAAACTATAAAAAAAATTGAAGTTGAAGGTATTGGAATAGTATATGAACAAGGAGAAATATTAGATTATGTAAAGAAGTATTATGAAAATTTATATGCAAGTGTGGACACAAATTTAGTAAAGATTGATTTAGATAATATTATTTTTAATTACAATTCACCCAAGTTAGAAAATGAGTTGTCAAATGGTTTAGAAGAAGTTTTTTTTAGAAAAAGAGGTATTAAATGTCATTAAACATATGAAGAACAACAAATCTCCTGGAAGTGATGGGTACACTGCCGAATTTTTTAATTTTTTTTGGAAAGATATTAAAAATTTTGTTGTACGAGCCATTAACTGTATATTTTTGAAGAAGGAACTCCCCATCTCACAGAGACTTGGAATTATTTCATGTTTGCCTAAAGGTAATAAACCTAGACAGTTTTTAAAAAACTGGCGACCAATCACTCTTTTGAATGTTTTGTATAAGATTATTTCAGGGTGTGTTAGTTTTAGAATCAGGAAAGTTTTAGATTATTTAATATCTGATACACAGTCTGGATTTATGAAGGGAAGGTACATTGGAGAGAATACTAGATTTATATATGACCTGTTATCTTACACTGAGTTCAAAAACATACCGGGTCTCTTAGTACTGATAGATTTTGAAAAGGCCTTTGATTCTATGTCGTGGTCATTCATATACCAAGTCCTTAAATATTTTGGCTTCGGCGAGAATATTATTCAGTGGATTAAGATCTTAAATACAAACTTTCATGCTGCTATTTTACAGTGCGGCCATTTATCACAACAGTTTGTCGTACAAAGGGGATGCAGGCAAGGAGACCCTGTGGCTCCATATTTATTCATCATGTGTGCAGAAATCCTAGCAATAATGATTAAACAAAACAAAGACATTAAAGGTATTTTTATTAATGACATTGAACATAAGATATCACAATATGCTGATGACACTTCGCTAGTCCTTGATGGTTCACCCAAATCCCTTTTCGCAGCTCTAAAAACCATAGAATTTTTTTCTAGTTTTTCTGGTCTTAAAATAAATACATCTAAGACAAAGATTATTTGGATTGGATCAAAAACATTTTCAGATCAGGTTTATCATCACACAAGATGGAAATTGGATTGGGGGTCAACAACATTTAACCTTTTAGGAATTCAGTTCTCGGTAGAGCTTCATATTATTGTCGATATGAATTATAATTTACAAATTCCAAAAATTATAGCTCTGGTTGAGCAATGGAAACGACGAATTCTTACTCCCATAGGTAGAATTACTGTTATTAAAAGTTTGCTCATTCCGAAACTAAATCATTTATTCATATCACTACCAAATCCAAAAAAAGAAAAAATTGCATACCTTAATAAAAATTTTTTTGAATTTTTATGGAAATCTAAGATTGATAAAGTTAAGAGGTCAGTCATTACTCAGGATTATTCGTCAGGAGGGTTGAAAATGGTTGATATTAACAATTTTATAACATCCCTTAAGTGTTCATGGATAAAAAGGCCCACAAAATCACACAAACCATGGATGGATTTTTTATTTACCATTTATGGAAATGATTTTTTACAGATGCTGTTTGATTTTGGTGATAGTTTTGTAATTGAATGTTTACACAAGGTAAATAATGATTTTTGGAAAGATGTGTTAAATTCATGGTTATGTTTTATTACTACCTTTAAGGATCACCCAAAGGCAAAAGATAATTTTTTAAATACTCCAGTGTGGTACAACTCAAACATACACGTAGCAAATAAATATGTTTTTATAAAAGCCTGGTACAAGAACGGTGTAAAGGTTATACAAGATTTTTATGATGAAAATTGTAAATTTTTAGGTATTGATGAATTTAAATGTAAATACAATCTCAAGGATATCTGTATAATGCAATACAATAGTGTAAAAACAGCAATTTCTAAGTTTCTCAAAATGTCTAATATTGACAGGACTTCTGCTAAAAGAAATCCTAATCCATGTATACCATTTTTTTTCCAAACAGTTATACCCCACGAAAAGTGCACAAAAATTATTTACAATGTTTTGAATGAAAATGTGGTTGTTCCAATTGCTGTAACCAAATGAAAAACAGATCTAACTGATTATATTGTTGAAGATCTTACTGTATATGACATTTTTAAGACTTGTTTTAAAATTACCAAAGATACTTCTGTACAATGGCTTCAATTTAGAATTTTACACAAAATTCTTCCAGTTGGATACTACCTTTAAAAAATTAATATCAAAAGTAATGACATATGTGGATTCTGTAAACATAATGTGGAAACGATTATACATGTTTTTATTTCTTGTGAGAAAATACATACCCTGTGGAGTGAACTTAGTTTATATATCTACAGAAAGACCTCTGAAAGAGTTGGATTTAATATGTCTAATATTATACTTGGCCAACATCCTTTGTCGTTTCATAACAAAGTCATTAATTTTATAATTCTTTATATGAAACAATATATATTTTCTTGTCTTATGTCAAATAAGATTCCATGCTTGATTGGTTTCCTTTGTCATTTAAAACTAAAATACAATATTGAAAGATATGCTGCAATACAAACTTGTAAATTACAATATTTTGAAAAATTATGGGACATCTAGAAAGGTATCGTTGATGCTGACATCTGATCTATTTTCAATATGATTATTTTTTCTATTTCTCTTTTGTTATTTAAATTATTTTTTTTTTTTTTTGTTGTTGTTGTTGTTGTTTTTTTTTTGTTCTCATGCAGGCAAGTAACCACTAAATAATACATTTAGGTTTTTTAAGTGTGTGTGTGTGTGTGTGTGTGTGTGTGTGTGTGTGTGTGTGTGTGTGTGTGTGTGTGTGTGTGTGTGTGTGTGTGTGATTGAATATCTGTTCTGTATGTTTTTGAAAAAGAAATAAATTATAAAAAAAAAAATCCCTTACTGAAGCATTGTAAACATTAAAATCGAAAAAAAAACAATTTTTTGACGAAAATCGGAACATGCTCCTTTAATGCTGTTTTAATTTTTCACCGAAATTTTCAGTTCGGGATCGAGATGTGCAAAATTAAACGAAATCAATAAGATAGCTATGGTTGCATATCTCTGCCCCTCGTGTGCAAGTTATTTTTCTATCAAATATGTCGACATGCAAGATAAATATGTTGACATGCAAGATAACTATGTCAACATGCAACATAACTATGTTGACATGCAAGAAAATTGAAATCAAATAAGAATTATAAAAAATCTCAAAAAATCTCAAATATCGCCCACACGTGACATCCAAGATGTTAGATGCTACCTATTCATGTGGACATGCAACTTATTTATGTCAACATGCAACTTCTTTATGTCGACATGCAACTTATTTATGTCAACATGCAACTTACTTATGCGAGATAAATATGTTGACATGGAAGTTATGTTTACATGCGAGATAAATATGTTGACATGCAACGTATAAGTTGTATTTCAACATACCTAAGTTATATGTCGACATAAATATTTTGCATGTCGACATAAAGAAGTTGCATGTTAACATAAATAAGTTGCATGTCGACATAAATATGTTGTATGACAGCATATTTATTTTGCATGTTAACATTAATAAGTTGCATGTCGACATAAATAGGTAGCATCTAGCATCTTGGATGTCACATGTTAGCGATATTTGATATTTTTTGATATTTTTTATAATTCTTATTTGATTGCAGTTTTCTTGCATGTCAACATAGTTATGTTGCATGTTGACATAACTATCTTTCATGTCAACATATTTATCTTGCATGTCGACATAATTAATAGAAAAATAACTTGCACACAAGGGGCATAGATATGTCACCATGTATAACGAAACAAATTGTGTTTTGAAAACGACAACTTCCAAAAAAATTGGCGAGATGAAACTTTAAGGAATAAAATCATTCGTCAAATTTGCATATGTTTTCTCCACGTCACACTTTCCACTTTTACAACAATTGATACAATGTACATATGTATGAAGATCGCAATATGTTCTCCGTTGATACAATGTATCATCGCTTATGGCTGATGAGTATAAGTTAACTTTGCTTAGATAAACTAATTAAACTGTGGTGCGTAAAATCGTTATATTATCATTTCTACCTCATAGACAAAACAATTGATGAAATATGCACCAAACAGCCACATTTGGTTATGAGGAGTCCAGATGATTGCCTTAGATATTACAATTGCTCTGGAAAGGATTTTTAGCTACAACTTGGTTTTACCATTTCGTATTTTGGGCAGCGAAGCATAAACACGAGTGTCATTATCCATTCCTCTACTCTGAAGAATCAATGCAGTGTGAAAACTACACTACACTACAGTAAATTGTGGCACAAGAAAAGATCCGACTTGGGCATGTGAGTACATGTTATTGCACTGTATCATTAAATATTTTCTTGTTCTGAAAACGTGTGAAATATTATTAAAAATAAAGTACATACACGATTTTTTCATTCATGAACACGTACTTTTTGTTTTTTGCCCCCTCTTTTTATTATATCCCATAGGTTATTATATTTTCAATCCGAACCTTGTAATGAGGGATAAGCACATGGGAATAACGACCCCCAAATTACATACTTTTTTATGTTTTTGTTTAGTTTTTTTTTTGGGGGGGGGGGGAGCTCAATGGTAACATAACAAGTAGATGTTTAGTAAAGTACAGATACTACTTGTAATTCGCAAATAGTATAAACCAAATCAAATTTATAACCATATGTTCGAATAGTGTTATTTTTTATCAATCAATTTATATCAAAATATTTTATTATAATTTTGATTAGAATGTGCTCGAATCAATTCATTTACCCCACAACTAACAGAAACAACTATTATGATAAATTTACATTTTTTTTCCTTTTTTCCGAATAGAAAGCAATGTATACGATAGACGTAGTTAATGTACAGCTGTCCTTTCCCCAATTATAACTTACAGATATTACCCTATATATTTCACAATATAAATGACGCCTAGACCATCGCATAAACTATCAAAATATACTAAAATATATAAGTATAGCTTAAAAGACAATAAAATACGTTAAAATCGAGAATATATGAGAGACGCACGTGGTTCTAAACGACAGTTCGTCGTTTACACAGAAACAGCTAAAATGGTTATCGCGAGAGTTGTAGCAATGATATACATCTTAGGCCTATGTGATGCTTGTAGCTGGATTCCAAAAGTGGAGCAACAAGACTTTTGCTCCGCTCACTTTGGTAAGTACTACAGTTTTATACTACGGTTCAATCCAATAATAAGGAACAATTTAACTGCAACAGATAGACACAAACTCATCAAGTGAAAAATGCAAAAAAGGTAAACGTATTTTTTTTTTTTATTAAAAAACATTTTTTTTTTTCAGTATTTGAAGCTGAAATATTGGAAAGAAAATCTGAAGATGAAATGATTGGTTATGTGTACGACATTCGGGTGAAGGATGTTTTCAGGGTGAATTTTTGTTTATGTTTATTCTGAAGTATGCAGTTCATTGCATTTTTTGCGTTTTCAAGCACTATTTATCAGTATGTTTAAAACTTTTTTAAACCGTTAATTTACAGAACAAATACAGCCAAGTGGGCGTTAAAGGATTCAAAACCATCCAGGGAGATGGGTGGGGCAGTTCTTGTGGGCCACAGTTGTTAGACGTATATTCCTCATACATTTTGTACGGTAAGCCTTGGTCACACACATGGTGGAGGTCCAATGCAAGGCAAAGCTTTCGGAAATTTCTTTTAATTTGTGATATGGTTTTTTTTTCTCTCGATTCCATATCCAAATTGTTGTTAACATTTATAAATCGGGAACACTTGCAGAAATATAAAACTTTTATTTTCAATCCTTAAAGTAATATTTTTTTCTTACTTATTAGGTTTATTGCTGACTGTTTAGAGAATTGTTTGGGGTCGGTAAAGTCCATAGAAGAAGAGGCGAAGCCAAGCCTGCTATGGACTTTACCGACCCCACATATTTCTGTAGACAGTCAGTAACAAACCTAATTAGTGTTTGTTTTGTCGAGGACCTAAAGTTTGATATGTAAACGAACAAAAGATAATATAACAATTAAATTCATAGCTTATTAATTCTCTTTTTTTTTCGTTCATCGTCAGTCGTCTGCGCAAAATTGGATCCCATTGTAGGATCGTAATATTACGTCACGGGCAAAGGGGGATCACTCTAAATATTTTGGGGCTTAAAAATTAAAGGTATGGTTGAACGTTTGTGTAAAAAATCAGTTCAAATAACGATACTTCCACCATGTTGCCGTATAAATTTTGACGCTCGCCGTTTAAAGAAATTTGTAAGGCAATCACGTGACGCGTTTCATCTAATGACGTCGAGACATTCTAGACCAACTACTTTTGACAAGACAGCACTCTTTTATTATAATGAAGTGAAACAGTAAAGAAAGTCACTTGTACAATTGAAAAAAAGCAATTGAAGCTTGGCGGAATAGAACCACTTTCGTTGAACTCACAGAGCAGTTGGAAATTTGAAAACAAAGCGATTAAAGTCCACTTAGGCATTTTCAGAGGAAATTCTATCGCAGAATCAGATTCAAGAGCATAATAATTTTATTCGGACATTATAGAGGAAAGCTTTTCTAATTTCTTTTACGGAACAAAACGGACAGAGAAGCAGAAGTTAAATTGGAAAGTGAATGGAATAAACACGAAAGGTCTGTGATATTGCGTTTGCGATTTTGATCGAGACATGTAATAAGAGTCAGAAAAGGTGTGTTTAAGCGTGACTCGGTTAGTTTGAATACAAAGAAAAAGTTAAGTAATGACCCAGATTATTCATGCGCTACTTTGACCTCTTGACCCAGGATGATGTTATGCAGGAATAACAGCGGATTGCGCAAACAGTGTTATGTAAAAGAAGACATTTGCTATTGTAAATATTTGTTCGTATTTGCTATTATCTACATTCTTATATGTCCTACAGTTGATGATATAGAGGGAGAGCTCCGCATCTTCAAGTACGAAAAAATGATGTTTGTGAAAAAACCTGATATCATCCGAATGACAAGGATGTATGACTGCTCATGCGAAGTAAGAAAACATATTAAGATAATTATATGTTATTTACTTATTTTTAACAAATTTGATCGGTTAGTTTAAAATTATTTTTTTTTATTTATTTTGTTTTTAATTTTGACAGTCTCAATATGAAATAATCAAAATATCAAAAAGTATTTTTTTTCTGTCAGTAATGAATATTAGCTAATTTACTAAATTGTTAAAATAGGTTTGGAAATCTCATTAACCTTATTTGATTACATTGATTTCATATTTTATTTTTATTCATCAACTATTCAAATAACGTACATGTATATCGAATTCGTTTCAAGTTCATGCAAGCATGGTTAATAATCCGAAGATATATGATATTAGTCAAATGTCGCCCCCATATTTCGCCATTTTTTAAAAAGTGTTTCAGGTACATTAATTAAGGTCTTCCGTTTCCAACGGAAGACCTTACTATTATTGTGCTTGTAAGATTATTCTTATTAGGGTCTTCCGTTTCCAACGGAAGACCCTCTTGTTATTCTATTGATTATTTTTATTATTATTATTTTTTTTCTGACTTTTTTCGGACGCTATTACTCGTGAACTACTGGACCGATTTGCATAAAATTCGCAGGACAGATAGAACATCAAAAGTACTTGAGGTTATTAAATTTTGGGCTGATGACGTCACTTCCGGTTTGAGATTTTGAGGGTTTAGTGAATTTTTAAGGACCATTTTGTCCACCTAACTCCTCCAAAACTAATAAAGATAAAAACATGAAACTTTCAGGGATAGTAGATGAATGTCTGTAGATCATTCTCTGGGTTTGATATTGTGGAAAATGCGCAAGGCGCCGAAGCTCGCCCGAGCTCGAAAATTGGCACCAAATTTTTTCACGAAATTTTTGCACATTTTCTAAATTATTTCTGAATGTGTAAATATTTTGTTAAGACATGTAATGCAAAAGTTGTTCAGATTTACACGCTCTTTCATTTGATATCATAAAAAAGGGGCTGGCCCCTCACATAAGGGGCAAAGAGGGCTCTAAAGAATTTTATTAATAACTCTTTACTGAAAAATAATTTGTTATCAATTATAGAAGCAAAAATGTTTATTGTGCAGCTGTTTATCTACATAGTACCATACTGAAATCATATGTTCCGTAATTAGGGGTTTTAAGGGGCCAGAAGTCCAAAACTTTGATCATTTATATCTGAAAAAGGAGAAATATTTTGTGAAGCATTGTAGAAGAAAAGTTGCTCAAAATAATGTTTTGAACCTTATGCTGCCTTTAAATTTTTGGTCTTTGTCCCCATTAAGGAGTTTAAGGGTCGGCCCCTAAAACACATTTGTTCAGATATCTCTAGAACGGTTTATTTTTGCGAGACCTTTCATTTGATATCAAGAAAAAGGGGCTGACCCCTCAAATTAGGGGACAGGAGGGCTACAAAGTCTTTTAATAATAACTATTTACTGAAAAATAATTTGTTATATATTATTGAAGCAAAAATGTTCAACTTATTAAGCTTAATTTAAATCTGAAATCCGTTTTAAAATCGGACGATGAATTACAGAGATATAGGAGTTTAAAAATTGATTTTTCCAGAAATTTTGATTCCACATTCGTGTTTAAGAAAATAGTTTTTTGTTCAAAGTTAAATTAACTCGTACCTAGAATGATTCGATATTTGTTAAGTCGTTCTTAAACACATTCGGATATTTTTTGTTAAGTCGTTCTTGTAATCGGTAAGGTTTTTGTTAATTCGTACTTAAAGTCATTCGGATTTTGTTAAGTCGTACCAAGAATTATTCGATTTTTTATATCTTTTTGTTTAAATTATTCCTGGTATTGGTTTAAGAGCTCTGCTTTTTACAGGAACTTTTAGCTTTTCTTTCGACATTAACGGAAGACCCACTCGTTGCTTTGCAACGAGCTTTGCTCTAGTTATTAGGGTCTTCCGTCTTCAGCGGAAGACCCTTCTATTATTCTATTGTTTCTTTTTCACTTTTCTTATTATTAGGGTCTTCCGTCTTCAGCGGAAGACCCTTCTATTATTCTATTGTTTCTTTTTCACTTTTCTTATTATTCTTATTCTTTTTTTTTTTTCTTACCGATTTTGTGCAGGCGATTTCTCAGAGATGGCTCGACCGATTTTAGTCAAATTTTCAGGGATGATGCCCCGTCATATGAAGTTTGTACCTCCGTAACAGTTTTTCAAAATTCACTTCCGGTCGGAAGTGATCGTCGTTAAACGATTTTTTAAAAGTCAATTTTGTCTGTCAGGTTTCTCAAAAACGAGTAAAGATGTAGGACTGAAATTTTCAGAGATGATAGATCTATCTTTTTTCTGGTGCACCTCGGTCAAGAGAATGTCCGCCGTCACTTCCGGTCGTCACCGGAAGGAAATTTAAAAAAATTAATTTTTCGACTTTTTTATTTTTTGTTATTTTTCTTTGAACTTTTTAAAGTTGATAGTGACCCTTTTACTGATTTAGAATATGTAATTTGTTTTAAAATCGATCAACGCAATCTCGAGATATAAAGCGTCAAAGTCCTGAAGCGAGAGCCCGAGTAGATCAGTCGTTATGGTCGTGGACATTGCCCAGGCGACCCGGGTTCAAGCCCCGAGTGCCGCAAAATTTTTTTTTTGTATTTTTTGCGGAGACTTACGATTTTATGTTTAAAATGATGGGTTTTATCTCATTTATTCAAAAATCGGACGGAAGACCCACTCGTTGCTCGCAACGAGAACGATCTAGTTATTATTAGGGTCTTCCGTTTCCAACGGAAGACCCTCTTGTTATTCTATTGTTTTTTTAAGGTCTTCCGTTTTCCAACGGAAGACCTTATTGTTTTCGTTCGGTTTATTTTTCCCTATTATTTTTTTTCTTGCAAATTTTGTGCACGCGATTTCTCCAAAACTACACGGCCGATTAACTTGAAACTTTCAGATCTGATAGACAATGATCTGAACCTTATTGCAAATTTTTTTTAATGATGACGTCACTTCCGGATTTGAGATATATTCAATTTAACGATTTTCAGAGGGTCGGTTTGTCCAGGGGTAAACTCCTAAACGATTTAAGATATTGAGTTCAAAATTTCAGGAATTGTAGACGAAAGGTTGTAGATCTGACATGTGGTATTTATGTTGTTCTCTGACCAATAGCGCCGAAGCTCGCCCTAGCTCGAAAATTAAGGTTAAAAAAGCGTCATAATTTTTCCTGATTTTCGTCGAATATCTATTTTCTCGATAGTATTTTGTTAAAACATATAGAACAAAATTTTTTTATAAAATCAAGATCTCTCATTTGACATCAAGCAAATTGAGCTGGACCTTCAAATTAGGAGCCTAGATCCCTTGAAAGTTTTCGCTCTATAACTCAATAGCGGTTAAGATTTCGATATGGCTGTCGCTGGAAAAGTTGCTCATTATGTTCTTATCAATGTCGTGTCAATAATATTTTGTTCGGGTATTGCGTAATATGAGTGTAAAAGGCTAGACTTGTTACCATGTATCTGTTCTCGTTAGCATAGTAAACGAGGTCTTTATGCGTAACTGACATAAGGCTACCACAGACAGTTACCAGCTTACATACGGGAAGAGATACTATATGTTTAAATTCTAGTGAAATACATTACGGATAAAGAAAATACTTCTATGCAATGCATTCGTATACTGCACAACATTTAAAATCTAGCTGGATTCCGAGCTGTGTACATGTATGTGAACAATTACGCATCCGATAACTCGCCCGCGGCCGAGAAAATAGGTCGCGACTGGACTAGCTAGCGGTCTGCTGTTATCTAATACACAAGATTTGCGCCTTGCTGTGTTGCATGGGTTTATTTATTTAGATGCAAACACAAAGAATTCCGATTTTAACGATATATTAAAGTTTAAAAAAATTAAACCTTAACTTACGAAGTTATGCTGTTTAGCTTCCTTATTAAAAAAATGATAGGTAGTATAACTGTCATTGGAAAAGGTGTTCTTTGTGATCTTGTCTATATGTTATAAAATAGTTTTATTGTTGGAAAATAAAATTAATTTGTTAAATTGCAAACGTTTTAAACCAACCACGTTGTGTATACACTTACATAAAACATCCCTCGCACATGTGGCCGAGGAGATGCCGCGCTAGCGGACAAGCTATCCACGGTAGTCTAAGACACAGGCTTCTTGTGTTTCTGTGTGATGACACATGTAAATGTCCATTGATTCTTTGTGTAAAATAATTGTTTTTAATCATATTGGTTAAAGATCATGCATCTAACCTTTGATTTAACACTGATTTAAATGATAGTGTGTAAAAAAAAGTCACCAATGAATATAATACTACTTTTTACAAACAATCGTACGAGTTGAAAAATAAATACATTTATCCGTGTCTATTTCTGACATTTTGCTGCAGAATTTAATTCATTCACACTACACACTTCAACAAATGTAAAATATATACACACCATGCCTGATCCAACCTATCTTTTTTGTCTGTAATCTGTGAAGATTAATTTGCATAACAAAATATTAGAGGTCTTTTCTTTTTGAGTTATGAGAGAGAGAGAGAGAGAGAGAGAGAGAGAGAGAGAGAGTTAAGCAATGTGTAGGGAGTACAGCGATTTTTGAAAATAAAATTTAAAAGCGTTCAAGATAAGGCAGTTTAAATGTTACAATAATACATGTGTGCGGTAGGTGCTGACACGATAAAACTAACCGATGCCCAATAACACCGAAGAATTTAAGAAACCAGTGGTGTAATATACACATGATTTTCTAAACAAAATTTGTTTAGATTCAGGCCGTAAATAATAGCGGTCACATGCACTATCGGTGTAACCTTTTCTGAATGGTCGCGCGATTCATTAAAAAGCAAACTCATTTATGATTTCATTCTTTATTATTCTGTTAGAAAAATTGTTTAAAATATTCAGTGTATAAGTTTTGTTAGCTCTAGATTCGGGCAGAAGGGGAGCTAGCGAGTAGAGGACACATAATGTCATTCAATTCTTCTTTATATATCAACAAATGAATTTAACATTTTAAAACAAAGAAACCATTTCTGTGAACTTTGTTACACTTACTCACTAATTTTTATTAGATTTAACGGCCAAATCCCTTGGTCTCATAATTATCACTTGTCTCGCCATTATCTGCATGCTCAAGTCTCCCGCTAATTTAGACGGTGTTGACTTGTACATGTACAAGCTACATGTAATAGGCGTTGTTAATTCATAATGAGATAAGTGGTTTTTTAATCAATTAAATGAATAAATTATGGTGTTATATCAGATAATAATTAATATGTACTTCAATTATCTATTGTATTACTGTTTCATTAATGATAATATTAATTTAATAATGTGTTATGACATGTACTTCAAATAATGTTTTATATCGAACAAAAACTCTTAAGGATATTAATTTCATAAATATCGTGGTCTATTTACTTTACATTTACATGTATATGTTTCATATACATAATGTGGAACATCACGGGGCGAACCATCTGAGAGCGAATCAGATCAGGAGGACATTACATGTTTACGAGTAAAACATCCCGTTATATACCACAAGTGATAGCTTTCCAAAAAGCTTGCCTGACTAAACAAAATTATTCAATGAAAGCATATGCATGTATCAATTTGGCTATCTTATAAGGAATGAATTTTAATTTTCTTTGCTGATCATAAATTCATAAACGGAACGTGCAGATTCAAGAAGAAATTTCAGTCTTTCTTTCCATCTAGTGCATGTACATGTATATCACTTGAAATTAAATTTATTTCATACATTCTAATTAATCGAGGAATCAAATAATTTCATGTAAGCTTGAAAGCGGAAGATAAAGCAGTGAAATTTTCAAATTTTATTTGTTATAATTAAATGCAAAATCAACTGAAAGGCATTTGTTTTTATTTCCCATAAGAAATAGGAAAGGATATTCAAGCACATACAACATTGTTTTTGAAAGTGTGTAGAGACAGCTTCATCCGAAACATCCAGACAAGCAATTGAAAAAAAGGTCAATTCTCAAAATCACGTAAGAAAATCCTAATTGTAATTCCAATTCAATTCAATTAGAATTTCTTTTTTTACATGCTCCGACAAAAGTGGAGGGGGCGGGCAAATTCACGATATTTCTATTTTTTATTTAAAGTTAAGAAAAGTTTCTGCTGCAAAAAAAGGAGTAGCAGCCCCCCCCCCCCCCCCGCCGATGCTACGTACACACGGTGTGCTCTGGAGTATTCTCATGATCCCAATTTGGACTAATCGGCGCGCAAAAACTATGAATGGGACATATTATGGCGCGAAGTCCTGCTTTACCATTCACGCAACGACTGAGGTTTGAATCATTCAATGAACTCATCCATTGACATAGATCTATGGGGAGGAGGTCAAATGACGTTTATGACATATGTTTTGTAACAACTACATAATTATATTATACTTTGGATCGGGTGTTTAAAAAATAGTTATCGAATGAACACACAGACTTGACGGCAATTTAATTCCTCCAGTAAATATTCCAGCTATATGAATATATGCATGTGTGTATTTAAATCCAAAGTGATGATTCTTTGGTAATGATGATAATTCAATACCAATTATTACTTACAGTTCCGTAATAGACAATATGTAACAACTTGTTGCGATGACCCCCCCCCCTTCCCTATATCCACCGTTCAAATATGGCCATATGGCTACGACATTACACACGTGCATGGTGAACAGCCCTTTTACTTGAAAACTCTTGTTTAGCATATTGTGATTTAATAAATCTCTATATTAGTATATATTATATAAACAACTGTATAAAAACGGTGATGGTTATACCAAACGAAATGCTTCTGTACAGGTTAATTTAATATGATTACATTTTACGTACGGGTTATTTAATAAAGATGATGTCATGATCTAAGTTAGCAAGGGACAGTTTCGGATTTTTGTAAAATTAAGAATTGCTGTATTTGAAGGCTTATGAGTGTTGCTAAAATTCATGAAATGATTTTTAATGATTATCATTAGTTAGAGGGATGTCAATTGTTGAAATTGATATGCGATATGTAGGCCCCATATGTTAGGTACATGAGAATCAGAAGTAAAATGCGAAACTTGCGGCTATGACTGTTGTGTTGACTTAACACAGTGAAATCGCAAGTTACAGACGGGAGGTAAAATAACACGAAAAGAAGGTGGATGGGACATTGTAACCTATACACCGGTAAGTTTCTGACATGTGATGGTGCAACATGCACACGGTACAGAAGGTCAACCCTTTGCAGGGAATTAGCTGGGGGAGGTCTAAAAAGCTGAAAAATCATGAAGAATTAGCAAAATGTGAAAGGGTCAAAATCTCATAAAAACCAGTATGTAGAAAATTTTACAGGTTTTGACTAGTAATTTTCTTCAGAAAGTGGTAATTGGTCTTATAAAGATATAAAGAGTGAATTAAAGGTATTTGTGCTGAATGGGAACTGAGGAAATTCTAGTTACAGATTTCCGAAGACACGCATCCTCTGGCTACAATGAATTGTATAAAAAAAACTGTCCCGTGCCACCTTCAAGACTACATGGTATTTTCAGATTTCTCATTTAAGTGTAATTTTTTAATGGATTTTGTACCATAAGTAGTATATTTTGTGAAAATGGATGATTTTTGGCTATAGATGTCATTGCATAATTTATTAGCAGTAATATACAAAATGATGTACTTAACAATATGCAATCTTCAAAAATTCGTTAAACGGCCCCTAAAAGATGATAAGGGATCGGCCCCTAAAACGTTCTTTCCCATATGTCACAAGAACGGTAACACATTTCTAAACACTTTTTGAACAAAACTTGTTAAGAATCAAACGACCTTTCATTTGATATCAAGAAAAAGGGAATGACCCCTAAAATTAGGAGATCAACGGGCTCTAAAGTCTTTTATCTATAGCCCTTTACTGAGGGAAATTTTGTGAAAGGTTATAAACACTTGTTAAACAAACTGTGTTTCGAATTAAATAACCTTTTATTTGATATCATGAAAAAGGGGCTGGCCCCTCAAATTAAGGGACCAGAGGGCTTTAAAGTCTTTTATCTGTAGCCGTTTACTGAGAGATATTTTGTGAAAGGTTATAAAAGCAAAATTTGGTATAAAACGCTTATATATTCTAACAATGTAATGGTTTACTTATGCGTTATCTAATTATGGGTTTTAGGGGCCAGAGGTAAAAAGTTTAATCTTTTCTATCTCAGTTAGGAGAAATGCAAGTATTTAAAAAAGCAACGTAAGAGAACTTATAAAAAGAGATACAGAAAAGCATTAGCACTTCACTCCTTTTTCCAGATCATGTTTTCTTGTCGAAAATCGAAGTCGATGATGTCATTTCACCTTCTAAAAATCGAACGGAAGACCTCCTCGTTGCTCGCAACGAGATCGTGTCTAGTTTTATTATTATTATTCTTTTTCTTTTTTCTTCTGACTTCTTTTTTGCCTTATATCTCAAAAACTATTCAACCGATTTGCATGAAATTTTTAGGGATTGTGTGAAATTCTTGTCTTTTGAAGCTATTAAACTTTCAGTCATAAAATCGCTTCCGTTTTTTAGTTACGTCATTTTCAAAATTTTCAAAAAGTGATTTTGTCCACGACTTTTCTCTTAAACGGTTGTTTATAAAGACTTGAAATTTTCCGTGATTGTAAATCTGCCGATTTACTTATGGCATTTTTACAAAAATATGTATTTCGTCACTTCCGGTCGAAACCGGAAGTGATTTTAAATTTTCGAAATTTTCATTTTTTGGAGCAAATATTAAAATTATATGCATATTGTAGAGTTTGCAAAGCTAAATACAAAACTGAAATTCGTTTTAAAATCGGGTGATGCATTACAGAGATATTGGGGTTTAAATATTGATTTTTCCGGAAATTTTGATTCCGCAGTAAAGATTCAGAAAATAGTGCAAAATTCACACTGAAAGTAACTTCTACTGAAAACAATTCGTACTGGTCATAAAACTATATAAAAAACGTAAAATGATATGCATATTGTAGAGTTTGCAAAGTTAAATACGAAACTGTAATTCGTTTTAAAATCGGGTGATGCATTGCAGAGATATCGGGGTTTAAATATTGATTTTTCCGGAAATTTTGATACCGCAGTCAAGATTTAGAAAATAGTGCAAAATTTACACTTAAAATAACTCCTGCTGAAAACAATTCGTACAGGTCATAATTAGAGTGTTTATTGAAACGATTTTGTTAATTCGATTGATAATTAATTACGTTGAATGTGTAAACTTCGTTTGGAAAAAGAGAAAATTTTGTCAACAGGAATCATAACAAAAACAAAGCAGGTGGAATTGAAAACACAGGTCCCGATTCTAATAGCGAAAAGCGATCGAAAGTCTGAAATTTGGTAAAAGTGTTATTCAAATCGCAATATTAAGCCTAACCTAATCGTCGCAGATCTTTCAGTTGTTGAATAATAGAACAGCACGTGCAATGTACACTGTAGATTGGATCACTGCATATAGAGTTTGTAAAGATTTCAAATATGAATATATATTTATTGCAATTATTTATTTGAAAAATAAATGCATTAATGTAATGGATGTTAATCTGTGCTCTGCATATTAAACACAAACTTATTAGTTTTAATCGAAATAATTATCGTACGATTCACCATGTCAACTCGCCATGTTTTGACTGCGAACAACAGCTGATAGCGGTGTGTCAACATTTTTAAAAGAAGCATGGCCTGCAAGACGTCGATAGTGGAAAATTCAGCTCAACTATCGTATGAGAGATTATAAAGGTATGTTTCAATACAGGATATGTCGTGTTGACTTTTTCTTTTCAAAGTATTTGTACTTTTCAATCTAATCCGAGATTCCTCTGACTCTAACCTCCGCTTTTGACGTGCGTCACAATATAAAAGCGGGTGGAATATCTGAATATTTTCTGTTCTTTGTTTTTTCACGTGTATGTTTTGCACATCACTCTTTTGAATTTCTATTTATTATTTTGCTATGTATATGTATGTCTTATTGTTTATTGAACAACACACCATACACTGTAAACAGTGCAATTAAATGGGGTGGGAGTTCCAAGGTACACAAGAGTAGAATGTTGTAATTAGAGTGCATGTTTGCATGATAACTTTACCTTTAATATTTGAATATAGCAGTTCTTTACCATATCGCCTTTCACTTAATTTATAAATTTAAAAACTCAGACAGACTTGTGCTTAATTAAATAAATATATTTGACATGGTAAATATTCAATCTAATTAAAATTAGACCTTTCGTCTGGCTCTCTGTTATATATGGTTATCGCTAGTGAAAGTGCATGTTAAACAGAGTGCAAGATGAAAAGAACTTCATATTATATCAAGCTCAGATTTTAGGTTAATGTTCCCTGATATCCGTAAAACAGTCTTCTCACGATTTAATTATTTCACAGAACCATTGTAATTTGTTTGAGATTAGTTTATATCGATCATATTCCTAGTAGTGTATCAGCCCTGATACACGTGCTTTGGACTGGGTAAGACAGCAACCAAAAGCTAGGGCTGTATCGCCTTCGGGGCTGATATTTCTCTGTCTCAGCCCGTCGTCAAGGGGGTGTATTGCCCTCAAATTTAAATTCATTATTTCCAAATATCTCTGCATTTAATTAAAACTATTTTGTGAAATAACGATAGAATAACAAATAAATAATACAAAGCATCACCTTACACGTCTGAATATTTTTATTTATTGCTGAAAATTGAAAAATAATAATTCAAAAATAGCGCCAAAGAGTGATATGTATCTAAGTAAGGGGAGGTAACCTACACAACGGTTGTGTATTTAGAACAATAGCACGCTTTATTTAATATCAATCAACATTTAAATTATGGAGGATATAGAGAAGCATAGAACGAGACTTATTCTTAGAAAACCAGAGTTTAGATTGTAAAAATTAGGTGGTTAAGTAATGGACGCTCTTTTGAAAGTTCTCAAACAACTTGCTATAACAGTAAGGATTTTTATGAATAGAATCGGACAGGAAAGTTGCGGAAACTTACGAAATTCAAGTGAAAGAATTTGACTCACTACAAAGTTGCTTCTCTCTCAATAATTCTGAATTCTAGAAAATAGTGCTTCAGATGATATAACTGTATTTCAAACGACGATGGTTTGTCAACAAAGTCCGACAACTTTTACAGTTCTTAACTCACATAAAAAGAAATAACAAACGAACGAGTTTTGTAAATCCGAAAAAATCTATACCTTCCTCATAGATAAATTTTATTCATTATTTGAATTTGAATAAAAGTCTTTGATTTTAGGTATATGATTTAAACAACCTCACACTATTGTTTTGATCTTTTGATCTCGTCCCTGGTATCAGCCCTCGGATGGTATCGGCCCGCGCCCTTCGGACTTGGGCTGATACCAACCGCTCGGGCTGATACCAGGGCCGAGATCAAAACAATAGTGTGATATTCTATATATTCTATATATCTTTTATACATATTGATTCATTTTAGGTAAATTTTACATGCATATAACATCTCCATTGTATGTAAACAATTTTTAAAGTAAGACAAATATATGTAATAATTCTTACTGCATGTGCCTCAGATCTCTCTCTCTCTCTCTCCCTCTCTCTCTCCCTCTCTCTCTCTCTCTCTCTCGTGCTTTTAATCTTGGCAAAGCATCAGAGAGCAACTGAATTTTGTAAAAAAATATCTCTGTCTAGTAAAAGAAATCAACAGTGCATTGAATTTTAAAATGAGCATCTTATCAATCCCTTATTTTTTTAATGTGAAACCAAAATCCAAAGCTTTGTAAAATTGTTCATGGAATTTTATGCGCATTATACATAGTATTGTTTTTAAAACATGATATTAATAAGAAAAAAAACCTCACTAAATTTATTCGCAAAAGAAAAACCCAGTAGAATTGATAAAACATGGTATAGCAGAAGCTTATACTTTGACGCTGTTTGGATGGGTAATATTCCTTTGTAGTTTATGAATTGAAATATTGACTGTTGCACAATGAGTAAAACTCTCTCTCTCTCTCTCTCTCTCTCTCTCTCTCTCTCTCTTAATTTGATATGTTTATACCTGAAAAAAAGGGGGAAAAAATTAATCTTATATTATGACTTGATATGCAAATGTTTGTTTTTGAAGTGCCTAAATGTTAATGTCGTGTATTGGGATATGTCATACAGTTCAGTTCAGTTCTTTATTAACTTTAAGCTGTACAGCTTATCAGTACAATAAATATAAACAATATACACGTACAGGATACTTATTACACTATATGGCCAGTGTATTTTTTCCAGAAATACCAGCATATGTTAATGTAAACACAGCTATAAGTTAGGTTGAAACTTCAATTGCGCTTGCGTAAATTGGAATTCTGGGAAGGAATTAGACAGTTTGTGGTAGAGAAATTCGAAGAAGTTATGAAACTGGTCAGTTTCTAGGTCAAACTGCGCATCGGAAGACTGTCAATGGGAATCGTCTGCAGTCACAGTCCGGAGTCCGCGTATATCTTCCCGACTCTTTTAGTGAGATTGGAAAGTAAATATATTCGTAGTGGTTTGCGACGAGACCATGAATTTCAGAGAGCTATGTTTGCAAATTACAATTTTAAGTAATAAGTAGGTATGCAGTCATACATTGCATGTACACCGCTACACGCTTATCTCCTCGCCTACATGTACAGCCATAAAAATAAGGGTGCAAACTAAATGTGTACCCTCATATTATTATTGTTTTGGAAATATTTATCTTGTATTTTAATAGATTGTGTATTCACTTTTGACCTAAGAATTAAAATTCTGCTGGCTGACTTTCTTAGCTTTTTGAAAAGCTAACCTTGTAGTACATGTATGTTAACACAGCTGATTGATATTTTTTTTTATTTCAGCTCAAAACGGACTCTTGTTACCACATGGCGGCCACTAGGCTTTTACCTGTTGATTCTTGTGGTTTCAGCTCTTGAGGTTAACCTGTCACCTCTACCCACATGCATATTTCTTGTGTTCTACAAACTATTTACCGGTAACTCAAATTAAATCGGATAATGCATAAACAATAATGGAACTTTAAGAAAGCATCATGCCTTGTTGTGGTTTGTGTTTGATTAGAACTTATGAAAAACAAAATTTAGGCTGTTTAAAGAAATTTAAAATTGTTAGTTGTGAAAATTTGTTTTTCAATAAAAGTATGCAATTATGTTTCCTTGATTTTGTATTTAATAATAATATTTAGATGTGTTTACATAATTGAAAAATCACCCTCCCCCCTTTTCAATTGTTACCATTAAGATTACATGTAGGATATGTAAATATACATTTGACCTTGATATAACATCTGCTATGATAATTACTTTTGAAATAAAAAGAGACAACATATTATAACCTTTTTACTGTATATATGCATTAAAAAATGTAGGAAAACATGTAAAATTTGAACATTTTTCATGGAATTCTCCTCCGTGAGTTCTGTGTTTGAATTTAATTTTAATTTAAGGCAGATGTATAACTTTAAGGTCTTACTGTTTTAGCATGGTTAAAAGGAGACAAGAAACCAGAATAGATTAGATATTCACTAAATATGAATTTATATGATTGTTAGCTTACTCTTTTTCATGGAAACAAGAAATCGCATGCAGGGCAGCATGTCTATTTGTTAATTAAAATGCTACAAATCATTCAATAAACAAAAAAAGATCAAATTTTAGTATCATTGATGATTGTTTTCAAATATGTGTTAGAAATGACTCAAAGAAATTGCCACAAGTTTTATAAAATAAGGTTAAAGAATTCAAAACATGACTGTTAATGAAAATCAAAAGATAGGGGGATGGTATACATGTAAGGGCATTTCTAGGTGATATGATGCTTTTATCATGAAAATATCATGTAGATGTATGTTATATTGAATAAGGTTTCTTATTAAAGGAGGTTGAACAACAATTGACCTCTGAAAGGTCAGGTAAAGATGTTTTACTATGGAGGACCCTATGAATCTGTATTGAATAGAGGAAAGTGGAAATGGTGGGTTCACTTAAATGGCCATATTTTTCTTAAACCTCAATGGAATTGGCAATATGTGGTACACTTTTTCTCAGAATTGCATTAGCTTTCTAATTCTAAGACAAAACATCTTTTCATAAAATGTTGGTGTACTAAGTTAAAGGTAGCAAGGGACAGTTTCGGATAAAGTACCCGTTAATTTTTTTGTAAAATTGAGAGTTGCTGTACTTGAAGGCTTATGAGTGTTGCTAAGATTCATGAAATGAATTTTGATGATTATCATTAGTTAGAGGGATGTCTCTTGTTGGAATTGGTATGCAATATGAAGGCCCCTAATGTTAAGTACATGTACATGAGAAGCATAAATTGTGAAACTTGTGACTATGACTGTTGTGTTGACTGTACACAGTGAAATTGCAAGTTACAAATGGGTGATTATATACCTCGAAATGTAGGTGGATGGGACATTGTATACCTATTTACTGGCTTTGAGTAAATAGGTATTTTATTATACCAAAGAAAACTTTATTTGTTGGCGATGCAGAATTTTTTGATAATAAACAAATAAGAGTTATCGGACTTTGAATTTAATGCAGTGATCGGATTACTGAATTTAATGCAGCGATCGGATTACATTAGAATTGTTCCAAGTTTAAAAAAGAGGGAAATCGGATGTAGTCGGTGAATAGTTTCGATGACTATTACCATGGGCAGATAGCACGGAAACTATTTCACGGTTAGATAGAAAAGCATGTTAATTCATTGTAATTTTACATAAAAAATTTTCACAGAGGTGTAATAAAGAAAATTATACATCGGTAAGTTTCTGACATGTGATGGTGCAACAAGCACACAATACGGAAGGTCAACCCTTTGAAAAGCAGTGTAGAGAAAAAGTTGCTCAGAATAATGTTTTAAACAAAATGCTATCTAAAAGTTTTTTGTTGATGGCCCAGTTAAGGAGTTTAAGGGGCTTCGTAACTCAAAACCTTTCAACCGACTTCAATGAAACTTTTCGAGGTTTTGTGACTATATAATGCCTCAAAGATCTGAAAGTTTCCACGTCAAAGTCACTTTCGTTTTTACGTTACGTCATTTTAAAAAATTTGAATAAGTCATTTTGTCCGCTGCGTTTCTCAAAAATGTTTAAGATAGAGGCTGAAATTTTCTGTGCTTATACAATTATTTTACCTCTGTAATAAGGAAATGAAAATCCGTCACTTCCAGTCGAAACCGGAAATGAATCAATTTTTTTTTTAACATTTGAATTTTTAGATCAAATTGAAAACGTACACATGTTTTGTGGAGCTAATTAGGCTGAATCTAACACTAAAATCCGTTTTAAAATCGGACGATGCATTACAGAGATATCGGGTTTTAAAAATAGATTTTTCCGGAAATTTTGATTCCCCGTTCTTGGTTTAAAAAAATAGCGTTAAGTTTAAAGTGAAATTAACTCATACCAAAAATAATTCGATAGTTATTAAGTCGTACTTAAACACATTCGGATTTTTTTTGTCAAGTCATTCTTGAAATCATTAAGGCTTTTGTTAATTCGTACTTAAAATCATTCGGATTTTGTTAAGTCGTACAAACAATTACTTGATTTTTTATCTTTTTGTTTAAGTTACTCTTGTTATTGGTGTAAGAACTCTGCTTCTTAACTCTCAACATTAACGGAAGACCCACTCGTTGCTTTGCAACGAGCTTTGCTCTAGTTATTATTCTTTTTTTGTCTTACAAATTTTGTGCAGGCGATTTCTCGGAGATGGCTTGTTCGATTTCGTTCAAATTTTCAGGGATAATGCCTTGTGAACTGAAGTTTATACCGCTGCGACAGTTTTTCAAAATTCACTTCCGGTCGGAAGTTATTGTCGTCAAACGATTTTTAAAAGTCTATTTTGTCTGCAACGTTTCTTAAAAACGAGTAAAGATTTAGAGCTGAAATTTTCAAAACTGATAGATCTATCTTTTTTCTAGTGTACCTCGGTCAAGAGAATGTCTTCCGTCACTTCCGGTCGTCACCGGAAGGAAATTTCAAAAATCGAATTTTTCAAGTTTATTGTTTTAAAATAATTTTTTTTTATGTTGATAGTGACCCTTTTACTGATTCAGAATATGTAATTTGTTTTAAAATCGATCAACGCATTCTCGAGATATTAAGCGTCAAAGTCCTGAAGCGAGAGCCCGAGTAGCTCAGTCGTTATGGTCGCGGACAGTGCCCAGGCGACCCGGGTTCAAGCCCAGAGTGCCGAAATTTTTTTTTTCGTTTTTTTGCGTAAACTCACAATTTTATCTTTAAAACGATGAGTTTTATCTCATTTATTCAAAAATCGGACGGAAGACCCACTCGTTGCTCGCAACGAGAACGATCTAGTTATTATTCTTTTTTTTCTTTTTCTGACTTTTTTGGAGCGTTATTTCTCAAAAACTATTCAACCGATTTGCACGAAATTTTCAGGACTGATTAAGCATCATCGGCGCTACATATTGTCAAATTTTCAAATGATGACGTCACTTCCGGTTTCAGATATTGACGATTTTGTAAATTTTTAAGGGTCATTTTGTCCACGCATCTCCTCCAAAACTAATCAAGATAGAAGCTTCAAATTTTTCCAGGATTGTAGATTAAAGTCTGAAGTTGTACCGCCCTGCTTCCAATTATTAAAATTGCGCAAGGCCTCGAAGCTCGCCTGAACCTGAAAATTAGGACCAAATTTTTTCACGAAATTTTCGAACATTTTCTCTAATATCTTTTGATGTATAAATATTTTGTTAAAACATGTAATGCAAAAGTTGTTTCAATTTCTACGGGCTTTCATTTGATATCAAGAAAAAAGGGTTGGCCCCTCAAATTAGGGGCCAAGAGGGCTCTAAAGTCTTTTTGCAATAACTCTTTACTGAACAATAATTTGTTATCAATTATAGAAGCAAAAATGTTTATTGTACAGCTGTTTATCTACACAGTACCACAACTTAATCATATGTTACGTAATTAGGGGTTTCAAGGGGCCAGAAGTCCAAAACTTTGATCATTAATATCTAGAAAAGGAGAAATATTTTGAAAAGCATTGTAGAACAAAAAATGCTTAAAATAATGTTCTCAACAATATACTACCTAAAAAAAATTGTTGGTGGCCCCATTAAGGAGTTTAAGGGTCGGCCCCTAAAAAACATTAGTTCAGATATCTCTAGAACGGTCAACAATTCCTGAACACTTGTTGAACAAAATATGTTTATATTTGCAAGGTCTTTCATTTGATATCAAGAAAAAAGGGCTGGCCCCTTAAATTAGGGGCCAAGAGGGCTCTTAAGTCTATTAATAATAACTTTTTACTGAAAAATAATTTGTTATATATTATAGAAGCAAAAATATTCTTTGTACAGTTATTTATCTATACAGTACCATACCTAAGTCATATGTTACGTAATTAGGGGTTTCAAGGGGCCAGAAGTCCAAAACTCTGATCAGTAATAGCTAGAAAAGGAGAAATATTTTGAAAAGCATTGTAGACGAAAAGTTGCTCAAAATAATGTTTTTAATAATATAATACCTAAACCTTTTTTCTTGGTGGCCCCATTAAGGAGTTTAAGGGTCGGCCCCTAAAACACATTTGTTCAGATATCTCTACAACGGTTAACAATTCGTGAACAGTTGTTGAACAAAATATGTTTATATTTGCGAGACCTTTCATTTGATATCAAGAAAAAGGGGCTGGCCCCTCAAATTAGGGGCCAGGAGGGCTACAAAGTCTTTTAATAATAACTATTTACTGAAAAATAATTTGTTATATATTATCGAAGCAAAAATGTTCAACTTATTAAGCTTAATTTAAATCTGAAATCCGTTTTAAAATCGGACGATGCATTATAGAGATATAGGGGTTTAAAAATTGATTTTTCCGGAAATTTTGATTCCACATTCTTGTTAAGAAAATAGTGTTATGTTCAAAGTTAAATTAACTCGTACCTAGAATGATTCGATATTTGTTAAGTCGTTCTTAAACACATTCGGAATTTTTTTGTCAAGTCGTTCTTGAAATCGGTAAGGTTTTTGTTAATTCGTACTCAAAGTCATTCAGATTTTGTTAAGTCGTACCAAGAATTATTCAATTTTTTATATCTTTTTGTTTTAAAACTCCTGGTATTGGTTTTAGAGCTCTGCTTCTTACAGGAACATCTAGCTTTTCTTTCGACATTAGACTCGTCCGTTAGCGACCACAAGGCTATTTATATTTCCATTTCTATCGACATTGAACTTAATCGTGCATACGAGCATAATATTTGGGTATATAGAGATGCAGATTTTGAAAAATTAAACTCTCTAAATTACAACTGCGATTGGGATAGTATAATTAACAGCGCTCCAAATATTGATGCGGCAGTTGCACAATTTACTTCAACATTTATGTCATGTTCGTGAATGTGTACCCGAAAAAACTATAATTATACGCCCCCGCGATAAACCGTGGTACAACTCGCTGATCCGTAAAACCATGAGGATTAGGGATCGCTTACGCAAAAAAAAGCTTTAAGAACCAATAATGATGCCGACTGGACAAAATTTCGACACGTCTGCAATAAAGTAAACAATATGAAAAAATACGCTGTAACTAATTATTACGATAATCTCGAATCTGCATTGCATGACAGTAGTAGGAATGGTAAAATATATTGGACATTGATGAAAGATTTATTCCATGTTAAAGCAACAACTGAAATACCCCCATTGCAATTTTTTGAAAATGGACAATCTAAATTAGCTTTCTCAGATATTGATAAAATAGAAACTTTGAAGAAATATTTTTCATCAATTACAAATATTGAATCTGCAAATCGTACATTACCCAATTTATACTATACTAGATGATAACACGCGCAAGCGCGGGAATTAACAATTTACACATTAATTATGATATAATGCTAAATATGTTGAACCATATTTTTTTGTTCATTTTTGTATATACTTTCTCCGATTTTTTTTATCTTATTTTTTAAAATTGAAATAAAAACAAACTTTTTTTTATTATATTCATTTCAAACCAGTGAATAATGGGTATATAGTGTATCTTTCTCTAAATATTGTTCTTTAGGTCAATTTTCAATATAATTTCTATTACTGTCCCAAATAAGAATTTCATATTAAAAGCAATCGGGGGGGGGGGGGGGGGGATCAAACTTCCTCGTTTTATGCATACATCATTTATCCATATAGACGAAGAATACAATACCTAGTAATATGTTTATTATTGTTGACAAATTAATGTCTAACTAAGGTTTACAACCAATCTGTCGTGGTATGAAAATGTATGAAATTTAAACACGCTAGTTTATGCAATATTATCCATTTGCATGCATATTTTAAACCAAAGTTGTCAGATTCAAAGTATCTGCCCTATGGTGAACTCGCCCTACACTTTCCGCCATGATATCAATTAGTCATGCAACCCGTTTTTGGGCACCCCGCTCTAGAAAGTTCTTTCCATTAATACTATAGTCGCAATAATTGTTCCATTTTATTAAGGTCTTCCGTTTCCAACGGAAGACCTTTATATTATTGTGCAGATTAAGATTATTCTTATTTTTCTTTTTTTTTTTTTTCTTCCTAGACGCGAACTTTGAGGCTTCATATCTTGCTCATTTCTGAACGGATTTTGCTCAAATTTTCAGGCCTTATAGACTTTACAAAACACTATCTAAACCATTTCATAAATTTTAAAAATCCTCTTCCGTTAACGAGTTATTCCCCTTTTAAAAAAATTTAGGGCCTTTCGTTTCCAGACAAAGGCTCCGAGACTATGATAGCAGGGAATGGGAATCCAACGAATTTGAATAACAGAGACATTGAAGTTTTGCACATCGGTTTTTGTTTTTGGATTACTTTCTTTATTTAGAAAAAGGTAGGGGGTCAAAAAACAGGGTTCCAAAAAGTGCGAAAATTTAGACATATTTTCCTTTGTATCTTTTAAACGAAAAATATTTTGTTAAGACATGTAGAATAAAAGTTGTTCAGAATGTCAAGGACTTTCATTTGACACCAATAAAAAAGGGCTGGCCCCTTAAATTAAGGGCCAATGGCCCTTGAAAGTTTTTGCTAAATAACTAAAAAACGGCTAGGATTTTGATATAGCTGTCGCTGGAAAAGTTGTTTGTTGAGATCCTATAAATGTCGTTACAATGTTATTTTGTTGGTGAGTTGTGTAGTATGAGTGTAAAAAGCTCTACATCTTAACATGTACCTGTGTTTATTTGGCAAGTTAACGAAAGTCATTGTGCGTACAACTGACATTAAGTTACGACAGACAGTATGCCTGTTTAAAAAGGAGGCTTTAATTCATCAGAAAAAAATATTTTTTTTAGGATACATGCTTTTATGTGAGGAGTTTAAGTCATCTTCGTAAATTCTGCACAATCCTAAAAAAACGAGAAACAGAAAATATAAACATTCTTTTTCTTTTCTAGTAAATCACACAAACTACCGGAAAAAAATAAATCTATGTGATACATTTTAGTTATCATGCTGCGTGCATTTAAAATATATCTGGAATCAGAGCTGTGTGTGTGAACCATTACGTAAGCTATCCCTCGCTTGCGGCCGAGAAAGTCGGTCGCCATGGTCGCGGCTGGACTACCTAGCGGTCAGCGGTTATCTAATACACCGGAGTCACGTCTCTCAATTTATGAGTTCATTTAGCCGAAAACAAGAATTGTTTTAATTTTGATCACACATAGACGTTTATTCTTCTCAAATTGAATTAAATGATAGAGTGTCAATTAAGAAAACGTTCTGTAAATTAATAAAAGAAATGTCATTCTCAATCGGAAGTAATATCAGGCATAGATCAATTGTGGGTTTTAAGTAAAAAAAAAACAAACTTCTATTTGGTACGTAGATTTTAGTCATTATTATACTGCAAACATTTCAAATCTTCCTGGGTTCTGAGCTGTGTGTGTTGTAACTTTACGTAACCTATTCCTCGCCCGCGGCCGAGGAGATCGGCCGCGGGCTCCTCGGCCGCGGGTGCACTACCAATCGGTCAGCGGTTATCTAATACACCAGATTCGCGTCTTTCATGTACTTGTTTTGAGTTTATATAGCCGCAAATACAGGAACTACTGTTTTAATTTTAAGTTATTGATGTTTTATTTAAAATGTAAGTTAAGAAGTCATTCTGAAAATTATAAAATCCGATATTATTCCTAATCCAAAACATCGTCAGACATAAATCAATGGTGGGTTTGTATAAGAACTGTACTAATAATGTTTTAGATCAACAACAAAAACCACAAAGATTACCCCTTTAAATGATGATCATCCCTCGCACGCTCGCACATGGCCGAGAAGATCGCGCGCGAGGGGACATCTACCTGTACCTTATCACACGTGTATGTTATTGATATTTTGTACGAACACAAAACTATTTGTTTATTTTATTTTCATTTATATTGGTTTTAGATGAAAGATGAATTTATCTCCATTATTCAGTTGATTTAGCGTTGATTTAAACGTTAGGGCGAAAAATCTTATAAAAACCTCTCATTAATTGAATAAAAGTAATCTATCAATTCGATTCTAAATATGCAAGGCCAATTGTATAAATAAAAGATTAAATATAATGAAATTCCGAGATATTAACCGGCATATGTAGAATTGATATGTGTTTAACATACATGTAAGATTAATATACTGCATCGTCGGAACCCACGGGTTTTCTATCCGTTACACTGATTTCAAGCAATGTAACGGATGGAAAACCCGTGGGGTCCGACGATGAATCGACTGTAGTTACTCATGATCATTTCCGTTAATTATTGCTTAGACTTTTTACAGACTTTAACACTTTTAAGACAATATTCAAACTTTGCCTGGCCAACGAGTCATATATGCACATGGATATATGTATATATACTGGTGTAAGAATTAATATTCGACCAACACAAAAATTAAATAGTGTAGAAAGTAAAATAAGTTTTCTTAAGAGTTGTACCAAATTTTAAGAGGGTTGACATAGTAAATAAAATCATTAATTTTCGAAGCGTTCTAGGAAGTTTAAAAACAAAGTCATCTCTGTGCTGCTCCGCCCCCCCCCCCCCCCCCCCCCCCCCGCCCCCAGTGCTCGAGCTGAATTTTAAAAATTGGCGAACAAAAATCGATAATTAATATGTGTCGAAAATCAATTTTTGGTGAGTCCTTATTTGTTAACGTTCTTCCTAATGTGTTTCACTTTGCAATCTGTGTGTTTATTCGGCCAGTCTGCGTGTTAATTCAATCACCCCGTGCGACCGACTTCAAATTTACCTGGTCAGTGTAACCCTTGTTAATCAACTAAATCGAGGCCCCAGTTTGGATGTTAGAAAATGATTGGCATTTGTTTACTCGTCCTGTGTATACCATGCCCAGCGCTCGCGACGACGGTGTAATAAACTTTTTTCTTTTGATTTGATGCAAACCGTGACGATAAATCGCTATCTTTTAGCACTTTAAACAAAATAAATATTAAAAGATATGAATTAAAAATTTACTCGTACTTGGTTAAATGTACCGCACTAAATGCGCTGATCGATCACCTATAGTCTGTCAAAATCATGTGGTGCCGATCATGTATCCATGAAAGACGTCGTTTATCAATAAAGATGTTTGTGAATAATTGAGAATAAATAATTAAATGAAATCAAATATTGCGTTCACGATTTATATCGTTAGTTATCACATTTCTTTGAGAAATTTCACGAGCTGAAACCGGAAGAGAAACAAGTACAGACAGTTCTGGTGCATGCGCAGCTGGTAGAATTATTGTGCACTTTTATTTAGCAGCTGATCGGAAAAGATTTACAAGCATTGGTTGCAAAGTTGCATTAGTATTTGAGTACGGTGGGGTGATTGTATAATTCACAAAACATCAGGATATATTCTCAGTTAATCCCGACAGAAACTTGTTCAATCAAACGAAAGATTTTGCACATGTCGCACGCGGTTTTTCATGCGTTTATATTCATTTCAACGAAGAGCAATTTGTTTTATAAGTACATATACATGTAAATACGATATTCTTTTTAAATAAACGGAAAAACTCTTTTGAGAGCACTTTAATACTCCGTGTATATAGACATGTATACACAAGCGAGCGTGTTTCCCTCGGGGTTTCACACCTCTTTCAATATAGGCTCCACCCCCACCTGAACTTATTTAAGGTAAACTGACCGGTTTAAAACCTCGGCCTTTAAGTGCGCACAACCCTGGACACAGATAGCCATAGGTAATTTATGGATGCAGATCATCAATTGTTATGTATTTAAAATACACTTGGAAGTGAGCTATCACTGTACTGGTCAATTGTTAAATATAAGTTAAAAGTTTTAAGTCCAAGATGTTAAATAATAATTATTTGTTCTCACGTTAAGAAGTTATGAAATACGTTATCCAATGCAGTCGGTCGCCATAGAAATCATCAGAGTACTGCAAGTGTTGACAGTTTCTTATTTCTTAAAAAGACCTTAGGACATAATTCACTTGACTTACAGACTAGCGACACAGTTGCCTCCCAAAAATGTATGCACTTCTCAAAGTTACAATTAAATGGTATAGATATGTGTTGTTAAACGGATTTTATTAATTGTTGCATGCGCGGATCTAGAGGGGGGCGGGGGGTCCGGAACCCCCCCCCCCCCTGAAAAATGAGAAGTTATTAAATTTACATAGTGAAATTATCGCATATTCGCACCCCCCTCCCCCACGGAATAGGCATATCATGAATCGGATTAGGCATATCATGAATATGGGAGAAAAAAATTTTGACAGGTACAATTTTTTCAAGTTATAGGCATACTACGTTACCCCCCCCCCCCCCCCCCCGCACGGATTAGGAATTTCATGATCTTGGGAAATAAGTTTGTTTTTTTTTTTTTATTAAGGTCTTCCGTTTCCAACGGAAGACCTTTATATTATTGTGCAGATTAAGATTATTCTTATTTTTCTTTTTTTTTTTTTTCTTCCTAGACGCGAACTTTGAGGCTTCATATCTTGCTCATTTCTGAACGGTTTTTGCTCAAATTTTCAGGCCTTATAGACTTTACAAAACACTATCTAAACCATTTCATAAATTTTAAAAATCCTCTTCCGTTAACGAGTTATTCCCCTTTTTAAAAAATTTAGAGCCTTTCGTTTCCAGACAAAGGCTCCGAGACTATGATAGCAGGGAATGGGAATCCAACGAATTTGAATAACAGAGACATTGAAGTTTTGCACATCGGTTTTTGTTTTTGGATTACTTTCTTTATTTAGAAAAAGGTAGGGGGTCAAAAAACAGGGTTCCAAAAAGTGCGAAAATTTAGACATATTTTCCTTTGTATCATTTAAACGAAAAATATTTTGTTAAGACATGTAGAATGAAAGTTGTGCAGAATGTCAAGGACTTTCATTTGACACCAATAAAAAAGGGCTGGCCCCTTAAATTAAGGGCCAAGGGCCCTTGAAAGTTTTTGCTAAATAACTAAAAAACGGCTAGGATTTTGATATAGCTGTCGCTGGAAAAGTTGTTTGTTGAGATCCTATAAATGTCGTTACAATGTTATTTTGTTGGTGAGTTGTGTAGTATGAGTGTAAAAAGCTTTACATGTTAACATGTACCTGTGTTTATTTGGCAAGTTAACGAAAGTCATTGTGCGTACAACTGACATTAAGTTACGACAGACAGTATGCCTGTTTAAAAAGAAGGCTTTAATTCATCAGAAAAAAATAATTTTTTTAGGATATATGCTTTTATGTGAGGAGTTTAAGTCATCTTCGTAAATTCTGCACAATCCTAAAAAAACGAGAAACAGAAAATATAAACATTCTTTTTCTTTTCTAGTAAATCACACAAACTACCGGAAAAAAATAAATCTATGTGATACATTTTAGTTATCATGCTGCGTGCATTTAAAATATATCTGGAATCAGAGCTGTGTGTGTGAACCATTACGTAAGCTATCCCTCGCTTGCGGCCGAGAAAGTCGGTCGCCATGGTCGCGGCTGGACTACCTAGCGGTCAGCGGTTATCTAATACACCGGAGTCACGTCTCTCAATTTATGAGTTCATTTAGCCGAAAACAAGAATTGTTTTAATTTTGATCACACATAGACGTTTATTCTTCTCAAATTGAATTAAATAATAGAGTGTCAATTAAGAAAACGTTCTGTAAATTAATAAAAGAAATGTCATTCTCAATCGGAAGTAATATCAGGCATAGATCAATTGTGGGTTTTAAGTAAAAAAAAAAAAAAAACAAACTTCTATTTGGTAGATTTTGGTCATTATTATACTGCAAACATTTCAAATCTTCCTGGGTTCTGAGCTGTGTGAGTTGTAACTTTACGTAACCTATTCCTCGCCCGCGGCCGAGGAGATCGGCCGCGGGCTCCTCGGCCGCGGGTGCACTACCAAGCGGTCAGCGGTTATCTAATACACCAGATTCGCGTCTTTCATGTACTTGTTTTGAGTTTATATAGCCGCAAATACAGGAACTGTTTTAATTTTAAGTTATTGATGTTTTATTTAAAATGTAAGTTAAGAAGTCATTCTGAAAATTATAAAATCCGATATTATTCCTAATCCAAAACATCGTCAGACATAAATCAATGGTGGGTTTGTATAAGAACTGTACTAATAATGTTTTAGATCAACAACAAAAAAACCACAAAGATTACCCCTTTAAATGATGATCATCCCTCGCACGCTCGCACATGGCCGAGAAGATCGCGCGCGAGGGGACATCTACATGTACCTTATCACACGTGTATGTTTATTGATATTTTGTACGAACACAAAACTATTTGTTTATTTTATTTTCATTTATATTGGTTTTAGATGAAAGATGAATTTATCTCCATTATTCAGTTGATTTAGCGTTGATTTAAACGTTAGGGCGAAAAATCTTATAAAAACCTCTCATTAATTGAATAAAAGTAATCTATCAATTCGATTCTAAATATGCAAGGCCAATTGTATAAATAAAAGATTAAATATAATGAAATTCCGAGATATTTACTGGCATATGTAGAATTGATATGTGTTTAACTTACATGTAAGATTAATATACTGCATCGTCGGAACCCACGGGTTTTCTATCCGTTACACTGATTTCAAGCAATGTAACGGATGGAAAACCCGTGGGGTCCGACGATGAATCGACTGTAGTTACTCATGATCATTTCCGTTAATTATTGCTTAGACTTTTTACAGACTTTAACACTTTTAAGACAATATTCAAACTTTACCTGGCCAACGAGTCATATATGCACATGGATATATGTATATATACTGGTGTAAGAATTAATATTCGACCAACACAAAAATTAAATAGTGTAGAAAGTAAAATAAGTTTTCTTAAGAGTTGTACCAAATTTTAAGAGGGTTGACATAGTAAATAAAATCATTAATTTTCGAAAAATTGGCGAACAAAAAATGAAAATTTATATGTGTCGAAAATCAATATTTGGTGACTCCTTATTTGTTAACGTTCTTCCTAATGTGTTTCACTTTGCAATCTGTGTGTTTATTCGGCCAGTCTGCGTGTTAATTCAATCACCCCGTGCGACCGACTTCAAATTTACCTGGTCAGTGTAACCCTTGTTAATCAACTAAATCGAGGCCCCAGTTTGGATGTTAGAAAATGATTGGCATTTGTTTACTCGTCCTGTGTATACCATGCCCAGCGCTCGCGACGACGGTGTAATAAACTTTTTTCTTTTGATTTGATGCAAACCGTGACGATAAATCGCTATCTTTTAGCACTTTAAACAAAAGAAATATTAAAAGATATGAATTAAAAATTTACTCGTACTTGGTTATGTACCACACTAAATGCGCTGATCACCTATAGTCTGTCAAAATCATGTGGTGCCGATCATGTATCCATGAAAGACGTCGTTTATCAATAAAGATGTTTGTGAATAATTGAGAATAAATAATTAAATGAAATCAAATATTGCGTTCACGATTTATATCGTTAGTTATCACATTTCTTTGAGAAATTTCACGAGCTGAAACCGGAAGAGAAACAAGTACAGACAGTTCTGGTGCATGCGCAGCTGGTAGAATTATTGTGCACTTTTATTTAGCAACTGATCGGAAAAGATTTACATGCATTGGTTGCAAAGTTGCATTAGTATTTGAGTACGGTGGGGTGATTGTATAATTCACAAAACATCAGGATATATTCTCAGTTAATCCCGACAGAAACTTGTTCAATCAAACGAAAGATTTTGCACATGTCGCACGCGGTTTTTCATGCGTTTATATTCATTTCAACGAAGAGCAATTTGTTTTATAAGTACATATACATGTAAATACGATATTCTTTTTAAATAAACGGAAAAACTCTTTTGAGAACACTTTAATACTCCGTGTATATAGACATGTATACACAAGCGAGCGTGTTTCCCTCGGGGTTTCACACCTCTTTCAATATAGGCTCCACCCCCACCTGAACTTATTTAAGGTAAACTGACCGGTTTAAAACCTCGCACAACCCTGGACACAGATAGCCATAGGTAATTTATGGATGCAGATCATCAATTGTTATGTATTTAAAATACACTTGGAAGTGAGCTATCACTGTAGTGGTCAATTGTTGAATATAAGTTAAAAGTTTTAAGTCCAAGATGTTAAATAATAATTATTTGTTCTCACGTTAAGAAGTTATGAAATACGTTATTCAATGCAGTCGGTCGCCATAGAAATCATCAGAGTACTGCAAGTGTTGACAGTTTCTTATTTCTTAAAAAGACCTTAGGACATAATTCACTTGACTTACAGACTAGCGACACAGTTGCCTCCCAAAAATGTATGCACTTCTCAAAGTTACAATTAAATGGTATAGACATGTGTTGTTAAACGGGTTTTATTAATTGTTGCATGCGCGGATCTAGAGGGGGGGGGGGGGGGGGGGGGTCCGGAACCCCCCCCCCCCCTGAAAAATGAGAAGTTATTAAATTTACATAGTGAAATTATCGCATATTCGCACCCCCCCTCCCCCACGGAATAGGCATATCATGAATCGAATTAGGCATATCATGAATATGGGAGAAAAAAATTTTGACAGGTACAATTTTTTCAAGTTATAGGCATACTACGTTACCCCCCCCCCCCCCCCCGGATTAGGAATTTCATGATCTTGGGAAATAAGTTTTTTTTTTTTTTTTATTTTTGCTTGTCAACATTTCTGATGAATAGTGTAGCCCCCCCCCCCCCCCCCTACGTTCAATTCGGACCCCCCCCTGGAAAAATTTTCTGGATCCGCGCATGTGTGCGCATGTGTTGTAAATGTTAAAGTTAGAGAAATCGTATTTTCTGGAGGTTGACATTATGTAGAACTCTTTTGTTTAAAAAACAAAAACAAATTGCTTTGACGTCACACAATCTCTTTTGGTTTGGTTTAAATATACAATGTACACAGTGCTCTGAACAAAACGCTGGTTTATGCCTTTCTGTTACTCAAGTAAAAAACTGAACAAAATTGATTACTTTTAGGTTCACACGTCACATGTTAATACATGTATGCATAAATATATGATTTTTATCAAATAAATGACATTGTATCTTTAAAAAATTCCAAAATATTATAACTAAAACATGTATATGTGACATGTGAAATAATTGTAAACCAGAGGTCTCTCTTCCTGTCACACAAAAGTGACAAAAAGGATTTTTGATTCAGTTGGAGTTCTGCCCCCACCCCTGCCAACATTTTCTGAAATTTACATTTAGAAAATTAAATTTTAGGGTATTGACACCCCCACCCGCACACACTTTCTAGATGAGCGCTCAAGGCAAAAAAAAAAATTATTGGGATATTTAAAACAAAATCCTATTTGAAAAAAATGAAGTTAGAGATGCCTCACAACCCCTACCACTGCCGCGGATTATGATTTTGAAGATTTGTGAATTTCTTTTACTTGCTTGTGAAGATTTCAGATAAATATACTAACAATACTGAGGCCTGTATGGCCAAACATTATACGGATAGTTATCCCTACCACTGAGCACCTCAGTCTCGTATACTAATAGCGCACCCTCAGATGGGAGACGGCATTATTGTTTATTTACAATTGGTGTTCTTTTAACACTGCACTTTAAATAAACTATTCCATGTTTTGGCGGTAGAGGGGTAAGTATGAATATAGAGAATCAAAATGTTTATGAAACAAAACACTTTTTCCAAGTATCAGCGCAGTGGATTTTGTGATTTTACACTATGATATAGGCATACCAGTAGTTTGAATCCTGTCATCAGTTGTACATACATGTAAACGTATTTATCGATTTTCTGGTTGGAATAATTAAATACATGTACATATAAGAGATGTGTTTTAAGTTATCATAAATTGATATAACCGTGAAATGAGTTAAAAGGAGAGTTTGTCTGGTAGGAAAATAATACTTTGAAAGTGAGCCTCGTTTTCTGAACATACTATTATCATATTGACAATCCAGTTTAATGACAGCCCACCCTTTTCTCCTTACACTCAACGGGGTCGGATAGGTATCAATAAGAGGTCACCTTTCTATGACCTTTAAATTTGCATACAATCTAAATATATACCCCTCGCTTATTACAGACATGCCTTTATCTGTTTTATGAGAAGTGTAACTCTTCAATACTATGCAGTCTGGAGGTTGCAGTAATATATAGAAAATAGGCATGAATTAATTTTTCTGTCTCCTTTTGAAGAGTTCAAATTGATTTTCTAAAGCCCTGATTGGTCAGAAGTTAAGGTAGTGTGAAGATGACCTCCTATCAATAACTGTCATACCCTGACAAGTGTAAGAAGAAGAGGGGTGGTTTTATTAAGACTGAATGACAATCCTTTCTTGACTTGCAATCTGATTAAAATTTCTATAGTCGCTATACGATGATTTGAAGAAACAAGACTTGAGGTCACCTCATGGGGAACTTTGCTTTGACCAATGAAATCGTCGGTTCCATTCCTCAGTTACATGATTTGGAAGTTATGCCAATGCATTCTTTAGATTCCCTAAGGGCGTCTAATATCAACTTATGCTCCATCTCTTATTTGCTGATACCGAAAGATTCACGAACATGTGGCATCATTTCGTCGTACAACTCCATTTTTGTTTGTAACCCGAAATTACCGTTTCTAACACTTGCTCTGACTGCTAGAATAACTCATGTATATTTATAAACAAACGTTCAACAGGGGGTGATCTCAAGAGGGGTTTCTTCAGATCCTCTTGTAGCGAAAATAGAAAAACAAGGAGGGGATCAAGGATATGATTTTAATCAGATTGTCTCGACTTGAAGCTGTAACGGAAGACCTTCTCGTTGCTTGCAACGAGCTCGGCTCTAGTTTTTTTTATTTTTGCTTGTCAACATTTCTGATGAATAGTGTAGCCCCCCCCCCCCCTACGTTCAATTCGGATCCCCCCCTGGAAAAATTTTCTGGATCCGCGCATGTGTTGTAAATGTTAAAGTTAGAGAAATCGTATTTTCTGGAGGTTGACATTATGTAGAACTCTTTTGTTTAAAAAACAAAAACAAATTGCTTTGACGTCACACAATCTCTTTTGGTTTGGTTTAAATATACAATGTACACAGTGCTCTGAACAAAACGCTGGTTTATGCCTTTCTGTTACTCAAGTTAAAAACTGAACAAAATTGATTACTTTTAGGTTCACACGTCACATGTTAATACATGTATGCATAAATATATGATTTTTATCAAATAAATGACATTGCATCTTTAAAAAATTCCAAAATATTATAACTAAAACATGTATATGTGACATGATAGAAATAATTGTACACCAAAGGTCTCTCTTCCTGTCACACAAAAGTGACAAAAAGGATTTTTGATTCAGTTGGAGTTCTGCCCCCACCCCTGCCAACATTTTCTGAAATTTACATTTAGAAAATTAAATTTTAGGGTATTGACACCCCCACCCGCACACACTTTCTAGATGAGCGCTCAAGGCAAAAAAAAAATATTGGGATATTTAAATCAAAATCCTATTTGAAAAAAATGAAGTTAGAGATGCCTCACAACCTCTACCACTGCCGCGGATTATGATTTTGAAGATTTGTGAATTTCTTTTACTTGCTTGTGAAGATTTCAGATAAATATACTAACAATACTGAGGCCTGTATGGCCAAACATTATACGGATAGTTATCCCTACCACTGAGCACCTCAGTCTCGTATACTAATAGCGCACCCTCAGATGGGAGACGGCATTATTGTTTATTTACAATTGGTGTTCTTTTAACACTGCACTTTAAATAAACTATTCCATGTTTTGGCGGTAGAGGGGTAAGTATGAATATAGAGAATCAAAATGTTTATGAAACAAAACACTTTTTCCAAGTATCAGCGCAGTGGATTTTGTGATTTTACACTATGATATAGGCATACCAGTAGTTTGAATCCTGTCATCAGTTGTACATACATGTAAACGTATTTATCGATTTTCTGGTTGGAATAATTAAATACATGTACATATAAGATATGTGTTGTAAGTTATCATAAATTGATATAACCGTGAAATGAGTTAAAAGGAGAGTTTGTCTGGTAGGAAAATAATACTTTGAAAGTGAGCCTCGTTTTCTGAAAATACTATTATCATATTGACAATCCAGTTTAATGACAGCCCACCCTTTTCTCCTTACACTCAACGGGGTCGGATAGGTATCAATAAGAGGTCACCTTTCTATGACCTTTAAATTTGCATACAATCTAAATATATACCCCTAGCTTATCACAGACATGCCTTTATCTGTTTTATGAGAAGTGTAACTCTTCAATACTATGCAGTCTGGAGGTTGCAGTAACATATAGAAAATAGGCATGAATTAATTTTTCTGTCTCCTTTTGAAGAGTTCAAATTGATTTTCTAAAGCCCTGATTGGTCAGAAGTTAAGGTAGTGTGAAGATGACCTCCTATCAATAACTGTCATACCCTGACAAGTGTAAGAAGAAGAGGGGTGGTTTTATTAAGACTGAATGACAATCCTTTCTTGACTTGCTATCTGATTAAAATTTCTATAGTCGCTATACGATGATTTGAAGAAACAACACTTGAGGTTACCTCCTGGGGAACTTTGCTTTGACCAATGAAATCGTCGGTTCCATTCCTCAGTTACATGATTTGGAAGTTATGCCAATACATTCTTTAGATTCCCTAAGGGCGTCTAATATCAACTTATGCTCCATCTCTTACTTGCTGATACCGAAAGATTCACGAACATGTGGCATCATTTCGTCGTACAACTCCATTTTTTTGTTTGTAACCCGAAATTACCGTTTCTAACACTTGCTCTGACTGCTAGAATAACTCATGTATATTTATAAACAAACGTTCAACAGGGGGTGATCTCAAGAGGGGTTTCTTCAGATCCTCTTGTAGCGAAAATAGAAAAACAAGGAGGGGATCAAGGATATGATTTAATCAGATTGTCTCGACTTGAAGCTGTAACGGAAGACCTTCTCGTTGCTTGCAACGAGCTCGGCTCTAGTTTATTAACTTTTTGTATTAATCGAAGTCCGATCCAAGGTATCTGCCCGCGGTGCATGATGAACTCGTCCTACACTTTTCGTTAATTAATCAATCCGCGTTCTTGGTTACCCCGTTCTGGAAAGTTCTATCTCATTTTCTCACCAGAGGTCGTGCTTCGCAAGCGACTGAGTATCAAAACTAATATCGCCCACTAAAGAAACGAATTGACTCATTTTATTTATTCAATATTTGTCAAATCTTAACTTCTATGTATTCTCTAAATAGGCGCACAGTAAATATATTTACTCTTTACGTTATCATTTAATATTATTTTATTGCAAGTATATATATTTGATCGAGACTATCCCTGACTTGGATCCGCCAAAGCGTGTCCACCACCTTACTCTCATTTTTACTATTTCGGGCCTGATTATCGAAAATGAAAGTAGGTTTTTGATTAATTTAACAATAATAACTTATTAGTTAAAATTCAGTTATACCTTACGGACATCATCACACATGTGTTGAAATACCAAAGGTGTAAGCAAGTACTCTGGTGCAGGCATTTTGTAGTTTATTTGCAAAATGCCTTAATTTATAAGTATAGATGTGCGATATAAATTTTTCAGATATTTACATAGAGGTTCAAGAAGTTCTTGACATTATATCAATCTTGCCTGTTAATAAGGCTATTGGCCCTGATAATATAAGTCATAGAATGTTGAAATATACAAAATGTTCGATTTCAAAACCTTTATGTATGCTCCTTAACAAATCACTTGTAGAAATTTCATATCCAAATGATTGGAAAATAGCTTTTGTATTACCGCTCTTTAAGAAAGATGATCCATCTGTTGCAAGTAACTACAGACCGGTGTCCCTGCTAAGCTGTGTCAGCAAAATTATGGAAAGGATAATTTTTAAACATGTTTACAATTTCTTTCACGAAAATAATCTATTCTATATATACCAGGCAGGTTTTTTGCCTGGCCATTCCACGGTATTCCAACTATTAGAAACATATCGCAGCATTGTCAAAAGTATAGAAGATGGGAAAATGTGTTGTATGATTTTTTGTGATTTGTCGAAAGCTTTTGACAGGGCGTGGCACGAAGCTCTAATTTTTAAACTTCAAACTTATGGTAAAAGCGGAACATCTTTTACAATGGTTTAACATTTATTTAAGTTATAGAACACTAAGAGTAATGTACAAAAACAGGTTATCATCAACGTTATGTATCAATGCTGGTATTCCATAAGGGTCAGTATTAGGTCCACTTTTATTTATTTACATTAATGATGTAGCAACGAATATGTTATCATTCTGTAGACTTTATGCTGATGATAATTCATTACAACATTGTGATTTATACACTAAAAACATTGAAATTGTATTGAACCATGAGCTGAAAATTCTCAGCGACTGGTCTGACAAGTGGTTATTGAAATTCAATCCGTCCAAAACAAAAGCTGGTTTTTTTTTACAAAGAAACATGTAGAAGAATTTCCAAAGTTATTTTTTCAAGGGTGTCAACTGGACTATGTTTCAACCCACAGACATCTTGGTTTACTTTTTCTAATGATTTAAGTTGGTCTCAATATATTAATAATATAGTAAACAGTGCATACAAAATATTAGGACTTTTGAAAAAAATAAAGTTTACTCTAGGTAGAGCTAATTTATCAAAAATGTATATCACGTTTATTAGACCAGTTCTTGAATATGCGTCTGTAGCATGGGACGGTTGTAATATGTTTGACATGGAGAGATTAGAAAAAGTTCAATTAAGTACTGCAAGGATTGTTACTGGTTTACCCATTTTAGCATCTACAGAATCTCTCTACACAGAAACTGGCTGGGAACCTCTTGTCAGTCGACGTAATAAGGCTAAATTAATAACCATGTTTAAAATTCATACAAATCAAGTACCTGAGTACTTGAGCAACATTATTCCTCCTGTAATAAAAAATATCTCAATATATCACACAAAAAATAGCGAAAATTATAGTGTTCCAATCTGCAGATTAGAACTTTACAAAAAATCTTTTGTACCTGACACCATTCGGAAATGGAATTCTCTCAAATTAGAAGTTAGGGAAGCAACGTCTCTCAACATATTCAAGAAAAACATTACTGAAAGTATTCCTCAACCTCCAAAATATTTTTCATTTGGCAAACGCACTATTAAAATTTTCCATACCAAGTTGAGACACAACTGTATTTTAAGATATGATCTGTATAGAAGAAACATTATTGAATCACCTAATTGTATTTGTGGTCAAAAGGAGGATGTTTATCACTTTTTCTTTGCATGCCAGAATTATGTAAATGCAAGAAACAATCTATTTGAATTACTTTTTAATAGGCTTGAAGAGACAATTTTAATTAATTCACATTTGCTTCTTTGGGGTAGTTACAATTTGTCTTACAATACAAACTGCTTTATTTTTCAGCAGTTCAAAAGTTTATTAAAGAGTCTGGAAGATTTAATAATTTATTTTCTTTTTGTTATTGCTTTTTTACACAGTGTATATCAACAATTTTTACTATATATTCGCAATTACTTTGTAAATGCATATTTATGAATATTACTGTTATAAAGTCAACAACTACAAGTAACATGTAATATCACTATAAAATTGTATATATTGTATATATTATCATTAGGAGAGGAAGATGTAAGTTGTAAGAACTTGTTTCCAATCCTTTTGTGTAATTTTCACAATAAAATATGTTCAAATCAAGCAACAGTTATGACGTATATTTTGTAATTTCTGTAAACTGATAGTATTGGGACTATGTTCACAAGTTTAAAACCGAGAAAATTAAATCATAAAAATTGCACATATTCAGTTTATTTATATCAGTTTCAACTTTAAATTTTAGGTTCCCCTGGATATTATAATTCAGAAGTATATGTATAAAAACCCTTGTTTTTGTTTACGGGAATTTGATGGATTTTTTTTTCGACATCTTCTGCTGTAACTAATAATTAGAATAGAGATAATAAAAAAAATTAAAAAAAATGTATAAAGAAAATTTTAAAGCTTTATTGTTTATGGAAAATGAAAGCACTCAAACATTACAAACGTATCATGAAATTTTATTTCAGAGTACATTGTTCCAAGACATAATATAGTGTCGTTTTAGAAAGTGTTGTAGGAACTAGAAAAAACCCCCAATTCCTTTTATAAGAAGTACGCCATGAACACCTATACATAAATGTCAGATCAGTCTATGAATACAATGATCTATATTTTAAATCATTCTTTTTTCAGATTAGGAACGAATTCATGATATATATATATATATATATATATATATATATATATATATATATATATATATATAAAATGAAATATCCAGATTGTACAGAGAACCAACATGCAATAAAATATCAAATAAGATTTAAACGTCAGAATGAGTAATCGACAGACACAGTACACAGCAAACACAAAAACCCTAAGGGATCTATAATATAAGGAATTCGCATTGAATAACAATGAAGTGTACACAAAGTATGTATTTTTAGATTTCAGACAGTTTGTTATATAAAAATAACCGGTCACGGTATTTCAAGTTTCTTTTGGTATGTATAATGGATTTAGAACTCTCTTTGTAGCTGTTTACAGTCTCATGATTCGGTTATTAATGGATATCTCTGTATAACCATTACATGGTTGTACGTTTGCAGGCCTGTCTCCCAAGAACCTTCTTGTTTCGGTTTCTGGGTTTAAATATTCAGGGACCTCGTTGTATGATACGTCCATCTCCTCCATATTTCCTTGATCAACAAAGAACTCGACCATTTTTTGTATCAGATCACCATCTTCTATCTGGTTCCTGTCCAATAAAACTTTTTTCAGTTTTGGGTTTTTACGAACGCCTTCAAAAATTTTAGCCGCTCCAATATCTCCGATATTGTTCTGACGTAGGTTCAGGCTGCGTAGGCTATGCCATGACGTCACCATGTACTCGCCAATGCAAGCTCCATCCCTGTCACTTAGTTGATTTTCTTGCAGGCAAAGATCTGTCAAGGTTGACAAATGTCCTAGGTGGTGGGCAGATTTAAATACAGTCGTAAAGCCGATGTTACACTTCCATAAATTCAAAAGATTCCACGAGTACTTATTGCAACTCATCATTTCAAGAAAGACTTCAGATATATCTGTGCTCGATCCTGGTCCAACTTTTGATGAACCAATAGTATTGCATCCGTAATCAAGGTGTTGGAAATGGCGCATGTTCTTCAAGAGATTGAAGTATTTCTCTGAAATCCTTTGGGAGAACCCGCAATTCCTGACATTCATTTTCTTTAAATTTTTGCCTTTCAGCGATTCCATGATCAACTCAAACCCTTTGTCTGTGATTCTTTTACAATCGCATAGATTGACAACCTCTAGGAATGGAAGATTTTCAAACAGAATCGATAACGAGACAGCCCCTTCATAACCTACATCATTTTCGTGAATTCTTATTATGCGAAGATTTTTTTTTTCCATCAAAAGACCGGACAGTTCCAAGATTCCAAGACTTGTTATCTTATTGCGTGCTACACTTAACTCTGTAAGTTGACCAGCTTCTTTGAAATCAAGAGACATTGCATGAATACCTGCATCTCCGAGGTTGCACCCTTCCATTTCCAAGTGTTTTAAATGAGGCAAGTATTGCAAACCGATCGGCTGAGGATCTTCTTTGTTCATCAAGATGGTATTGTTCAGTACTAGAGATGAAAGTTTGCTAAATCTGCAGGCTTTGATAATTTTTCGATAAGTCTCAGGTTCAATATCGGATGTTTCGGACAAATCAAGCTGACGTAAGTTTGGAATCAGTTGGAGCCCGGCACATAAAGCTTCAACATCCACTGAGGGCTTTAAACTAGCTCCAGAAAATTTGAGGCATAAATGCCCTTGATAGGTGAACGAACTCTTTCTTGGTATCTTAACACAAATGTTTGCCAACCGATCCAATTCTGCATCAACATCAATCTGCACCGTCCCAATCAAAGATAGAACTCGGACCAGACTTGTCAAACTTCTTATTTCCCGGACAAGCAATGCTTTCTTGATTGCTTGAGATGAAATATCCCAACGTTCTTTGTCGTCAGGACCTATAACAATTTCAAACGCATTAATCATTTTTTCCTGAATAAGAACCCTCAAAACATCAATTTGGGGTTCGAAAGATTTTTCTTGCAGGTTTACCATGTATAGTTTCTCTGCTGGGATTAGGACCTTTAAGGCAGCTAAGCGATTATTCGAATCTTTATGTTTCATCACAAGATAGTGCAAATAAAGGTATTCCATCTTTACTTTTGAGTCGCTATCAAATTCAGTAAGAGGTTTGGTAAGACCATGTGGATTCTGTGCCAACTGAAAGACAGGAAGAAACCCAGTAAATCTGAAAGCCGAAGAGTCGTTACTCGTATAAATGAAATACTGCTCCAGAACTGGGCTTTGAAAGCGGTACTTTTGATGAGTTTCAGAAAATTCTATGATTCCTTCCTTGACAATTTCTTCCCAAACCTCAACACTCAACTCGGGAGATTCACTTGTATTTGCAGAAGCAGTATGAAATTGAATTTTTCCATGCAGAGCTTTAATTTCAAACAGAATTCTGTCTTGTATTTCAACAGATGATAACAATGTTGATCCTAGCCATGAACCTAGAGTCGATAGCTCCTTTCCATATCTGTAATCATTTTCAAATTTTCCAAGTTCCTCAAATAACCAGTCCACAAACAATTGGCAACATTTATCTAATGGACCAATAAACATAGCCGCAATTTTCCGATATCGACTCTGCAAGAAAGGATCTTCTAGCAGCCTACTAATTATTGGTGGGAGCGGGAGATCGATCTTGTCGTAGACTGCCTCTTTGTCTAATATGCTTTTGTTGTCTGATCTCTTTAATCCCCGTCCTGTCCATCTAGACTCAAAAGCAGTAACACTCTCGAAAGGTGATGCAGGAATTGATAAATCTGAAAAAAAGATATCCAATATATCTTGTACAAAATGTTGCAAAGGTCATTATTTGTTCATATGACTACTTGAATATTACTGTTAACCAACTATAATTCGCGTTCGAGAAATTTTCGCGAGGTTAGCGAGAATCTCAACCTCGCGAATATTTCTCGCCACAAACCAGTTCTTGTCGTATAATTGTTATATCAAGACCTGTTTGGTTAAAGCTTGGTCGCGAACATTAGTCGTCGCGAACATTTCGTCGGAAGTAAATCGCGAAATAAAGTCGACGCAAATAAAAATTGGTTTACAGTATTATACAGTAAAGAATTGAATATATAAAATGTTTAGTTTTATAAGAAACAGTGATTTTTTTAAAAAATTTTATCATTGGTATTAAATATATACTTTGGAAACTTGTATGTTTTAAACAGTAAAAGCATAGCAATTGTCAAAATGATAAAGATAGAATATATACCTTTGATCGCTTTGAGATTGAGAAGACAGAATTGGAAATCAGCTGGACAGATTTCTACATTAAATTCCAGACTGTCAAAAAAGCTATCCTCAATGTCTCCATCCTTTCCCCCATTTTTTTTTACTATTTGCAGAATGTGATGCCGGCGCTTTTCAGATAACAAGTCTTTTCTAATAGTTTCTTCTAACATCCCTCCAAGGTACAACCTCTGTATAGCTTCCAGTGTATCGATAGATTTCACTGACAGAGTGATAATTAAAGAGCCGTTTTCAAGCTTCAAAAGAAAAGCATCTATATACCCGGCCATTTGAAGCACTTGTGGAACTTCTTTCAAAGACTTTACTTTCAAACTGTGTTCACGTACAAACTCTTGTACGATTGTTATTCTTTGTTTCTGTATTTCTCCTAAAGAATTGTCTGTGTTAGGCTGCAATATGATGAATAAATAAGTTAGAAATGAAATTATTAGTCCCTGAAATTAAAATTTTAAAATATATGTACATCAGAAGCTTAAAAATGTTTTGTAAAAATGATTTTTACTATTTTTTAAAAGAAGACTATCAGTTTTCAGCAGACTCTTGTAACAACCGTTAATGATACAACGCTGCTTAATTAGGTATATATCATTAAGCGTTTTTTTTTGTTTGGTTTTTTTTTTGCAGTTGCAACGCTAATGCTATAAATTATTGCAATAACAGATGACATCTCCTACCCCTAATGATATATCGCCGCTAAATGATTGAATTGTATCATTAGGCGTCGCAAATGCACATCAGCTCTATAACGCTTAATTCAAAGAAACAACCGTTAAAAATCTACACTCTCAACCGCTAATGGTACAAACTACTTATCATTAAGCGTTGCAGTCGCACCCATTAATGATAAACATTGTAAAATTGAATGCTTTTATGAAATGACACCTTTTTAGTTCTCTAAATTTACTTAACATTATTAATATATTTCTATAACTATTGCTCCATGTATCATCAATTAAACTTTTAACATACAGAACATATCTATCTATCTATCTATCTATCTATCTATCTATCTATCTATCTATCTATCTATCTATCTATCTATCCATTCATCTATCTATCTGTTTTACTAAGTTTTATCATTAATGCATAACTTGTACAAAACAGTACATGTGATAGTAAAAAAATATTTCTAATGATTAGCAAATTCAGGGAAATGAAATGTTATTTTATAAAAATTTTGCATTAAATTTTACGATTGTGTATCATTAAAGGGTGCAACTGCAAAGCTTAAGGTGGTATGGGTCATCTGTCGATATTAATGTGTATTAAAGTACGTTATAATTAGAATACTTTCAACGGTTTAGAATTTTCAAATTAAACAATATTTAACAAAATATAGCTTTTGAAAAAATTGGAGTGGTAAAAAATGTAATTTCCCCAGCGGGATTCGAACTCATGACTTACAGATTCGTAGTAAACCCTCTAACCCACTGCGCTACACTGTAATGCGACAATATTAGGAAGGAAACTACTTATATAATTACACTTTATTTTATTGTTTATTTCGATAAACAATACGTCACAACATGGAAGTGTCCCATACCACCTTAATGATAAAAAATATGAATCACTAGCGGTTGAGAGTCTAGACATTTAACGGTTATAACAGAAAAAAATTAAATAAAGGACAATAGCATAAAGAGAATTTCATAAGACTTTGCTTTGACCTAAACATTATGTATTTGACATATGACTTTAAGATAACTTTAAATTAAACCTCCTATTTATATGAACATGCATTCTTTTAAACTGATCTGAGCAAGATTGGGCGAGTGGGAGAGAAAATTATGGTTAAAGCAATGGCCCGGCTATAGTTACAGTGCTCGGTACCGGATGTTGACTGAACAACCGTTGAAATCGTTCTCCGCACAAAAATGTAGTACCAACTTAAAAGAGAACGTAGAATGTATAGTATGCCGTTTGGTCATTTAAAGTTAACATCTGATATTTTTAAACATCACATAGTACGTTTTCTCTCTGTAATATTCTAAATACTTCTAGTTTGCAAAGTAAAGTTGCTGAGCGGTGGAATACATTGTTTACACTTGTAGCCTAGATCATCCCGTTATTAAGCTGAGAGTACATAGTCAAATTGTTGCGAGAATTGTTTTAAGAGCGTAACTATGCAACAGTTAATCTTAGTTAGGGTGTTAAATAGCTGACCCTCGCACGATTTACTCAGTATTTCATTTACAATATCAATATAATATATGTTTTAACATGCTTACATGTATGTTGACTCAGTTAATTCGTTAATAGATACTTAATATATCAGTAATAATGCCATATCATTGAAACGTTTTAATACACATCAAATGAGACCGGATATCTGTACTTAGAGTACTTTGTCCAGCTCGATTAATATCGTTGTGCAATTATGGTTCCACTTATGCATGTACTGTCTTAGACCTTTCCCTAACCATTCGAAATTTTTCTCTATCTCCTCACCTTCGGGTTCTCTAGCAGTTTTCGTACATTTGACTCATCAGTTTCAGTTTCTGAGATTAGAATAAAGAATAAATAACAGATTAGATTGGTAATAATTCGTTCCTTTATACATACTATATCTGATATTACAATACATTTGGTGAATTCGTTAAGAAAAAAAGAAAAATACAAATTAAAAAAAACCCAAACCCAACTCCCCACCTTCCCCCCAAAACACCCAAAACCCATGTCACTTGTATTTTCCACTTTTTTCAGTTTGTGCATTGTGTTATATCACTGACTTACCAGACAGTTTTTCTCCAAGGTCTTCAAGGCCACTTCCTCTGCATTTTAGAGCTTCCTGTAGGTCTTCCTTCCAGTGTGTGTAATTTCTAAGAAGACGAGACACTAGTTCTTCTGCAGCTGCGAGTCGGCCACTCTGTTGTTGTATACATTTCACGGCTTCCTGTTAATGTATATGATATCAGTATAGTTTGTAATTTATTATATTTTATTCAAATTCCGAAACAGGTGTACTTATTCCTAATAAGTTATTATAACCTATTTACTGGTTATGAGGACGATAGCAAGTTTATTTTCCCCCGAAACAGAAACTATTTCACGAGGCGAAGCCGATAGAAATATTGCCCTCGATAGTGACAATAAACTTGCTATTGTCCGAATAGTCAGTAAACATGGTGATATATGGGGTACATTTTAGTATAGCAGTTTAGCATGTATAATATATACTTTCATACATTTAGTAATTTGACAGTAAACTAGAGTCTAGTAAGAGTGTATAAAAAATAAACGATTCTGTAAAGTCACTATACTAAGCAATAATAAATATTAGGATTAAAACCTCATCTTCTTCTTCTAGTCTTCTGAGGTATTGTAAGAACTCCTCTGGATCAACCCTGGATTTGAATTCTGTAAGAATCTGATTTATGTCCAATCGTGTATCCTGTTCTTGTTGAGTCGCTTCCTCTTCAGAAGCATCATTTACTGAGTCTGAAACCTTTGCACAATTGTGTCCATCTTCGCACGGGCTTGTGATTTTGATCCTTAGTGTAGCTATACATGGTAAAGTAATGACTTTCATGAAACTAAAGGACTATGTGCGGGATAAAGTGTTTTTATGCCCCAAGATTCAAAGTTATGAATAGAGCTTTAGAAATTTGAATAAAGATAGATTAAAACATTTATAATTCGAATTTACCAAGATAAATTGTCTGACAGATGTCATAATAGAGATACGATATATTAATGATCATCTTATTTCACAAAAAGGACATATTTAAGCCCTCCTAAAAAATTGGTATTTTCTATCAGATTTTTGAACAGGAAATGTCGAGCGCATGCTTGCTCCAATACGTTTTTTAATATGATATGCAAAATAATATACACATTAATATATGTAAATATGTTTTTGGGGCAACGTTTAACTGCTCTTTACAACCTACTGATGAGTTTTCATGTTCTTTGAGAAATGGCAAGAAATGGTCCATTTACATGACGTCATAGAGGTACAAATAATAAACGATGCTTGACAACTTCAAGATTTTTTTAACTTACATATTAAGTCTAATATACTATCAAAATTTCAGCAGGACATTAACAATTTGTGAAAGGGGGAGGCAGATATTGGAACTTATCTAATACGGCTCTTTAGTATCTTTAACTAACCTGAGATGTTGATAAATTATCATTTCGTCAAGCAATCTTTGATTGACTACTATAACTCACTCATTTCATCCTTGATGCAACTATAGAGATGTTCTAATCCTAGCTCTGGATGACTACAAGCCTCCAGTAGATGATACACCCAATTTGGTCGCTTTCGTAGTATGTCTAACAATTCACCGGCGGCTTTTGATCTTCCTCCGTTAGTAAGCTTTGTTTGAATTCTGTCCTAAAAGTTTCACATTACGGCTTTTTAGTAATTGATTCATAGAGTTTAAATTCATAGTTTGATATTCACATGGTTCAAAATGTTCTGCGTAAAACATACGGTATATTGGAGTTTTGTATGCATTTTCAAGTATTTTCAAACGCGAATAAAATTCAACGAAAAAGTATTTTGTTTTGTCTTTCGTATCGGGTACAAGATAATTTATGTTGCTATTTTGAGTCCTCTAAAATGTTTTTAACCCAAAAGTGTTAATTTTTATCGGCTAACAATATGGTACTTAACATTAAATATTGAAACAACGACGTCACACATGTAGTATATAATTAAAATCTTTGAAGAATAATTTTTCCAGTAGGTACAAAAACACAGTTAAAAGAATATTGCTACTTGATATAAAATAAAGAATAAAAATGAATTCAGGAACGAGACAGAATATAGTCTGACCTAGTTAAGCTAAGAATTTAAACTACAATTATTCGGTATATTCAGAAACTATAATTTACATATACTTATTATTATGAATGTTGGCTAGTATTGGCTGCCAGGTTAGAAAAAAAATATGCATTTGATTTGTTAAACAAGAGTACATGTAACATTCTTTGGTTTGTAACTTATTTTTTAGATATTTTTTAAATACAGTAAACTAAACGTGTCTGCCGGGTGATTTTGTTTGAGTTAAATGGATAAAACATTTCTTCTTATATATATTGGCATACTATGTATATTTTATCTTATGAATATCATATTTATCGTACATTCAATTCAAATAGAATCTTATTTGTTTACATTGAGTCAAATTATGCATAGACTAGTGCTCATACATATTAATTGCCAATTCATACCGAAGACATCTTGTTTACGGCCAAATATACTTAAAACATGTCAAATACTTTATGAGATTTGTTTATTAACATACTTTGAATATGTTCTCCTTTTCATTGCATTTCTCATGATTGTGTTATTTTCGGGTGAATGCTAGTAATCACATCAGTTGATTGTGTCATGCAAAGAACTTTTTAGTGCTTATTCAAATGGCTGATTAGCAACGATACACCCTAATCGAATTTAAGAAAGTCACATGTAAATCATAAAGGAGAAAGGGAAAAGTTTTAGACGAAACTCCTGAAAGAAATATTTTTTGTTCGATTTCGTCATACTAGTATTAGAGTAATTCTGTATTTGAAAATGCAGTATAAAAACAACCACAACAAAAAAGGAAAACAGAAAAACATCATATATTTTAGTTGCTAGTTTTACGTACCACATCATCTTCAGTGAGACAGTTTGCTACCAGGTAGTCCGAGAGTGGAAGTGGATCCACAACCTCACGGAATTTCACCTGGATTTCTTTGTATAACCGAAACTCTCGTTCCTGTAGCTTTAGATTCTGTAGATCAGCCATTCTGCTACAAAGTCACGAATCATTGATCTGTAATGGTAGCAGGTTAACATATAATCATCATTCATTGATTTATAACTAATATTTTAGCTAATTATACAAGAGGCCTAAAAGCACGGTCAAATAAAAAAAAGGGTGAAAAGCAATAAGATAATCAGAGTGCATGACCATATATCAATTAGGTTCAAGACTCTAATAATAAGAATTGATTTCCCAATAATTTGTTTGCTGTAAAAATTGATTTTATATGATTTCATAAATAAAATATTTTGAAAGGAGCTTTATGCTATTTATCAAAATGCACTTCGTATATGGAGAAGAACGAAAGATAATTACTTAACATGTCCTACCCATATACCTCCCCCTTTCTCAGGGGACAGCCAACAATTCTTCCACCAGGGCATTTTAAATAAAAAAAATATATCAATACATGTAAAAACTATATCAAGTATATTTTGCAAAATTAATAAAAAATTAGATGTTTTAAAATAACCCTCTTTTGATAAAAACAAACCCATCAGTGTTATAATTCTTGATAAACCAAGTTGAAAGGCAATTTTTGAGAGAATAGAGTCAGACAAATATAAAAAACTTTTGTAATGTCGATTAAAAAATGGACTGCCTTATTTCCTCACATAACTTACATTCGTTCTTTTGTCAGCATATCTAAAGAACATAATTCATCTTTTGTTCAACATATTTTCATATTCATATTTAAAGAACACCCCCTACCTGAAACTAAACCCAAGGGACAAAGGCTATCATAATATATGAACTTGGATAGTTTTATTCTCTCCTCGAAATGTGTATTTATCTTTCATTCAAATTCAACAGCAGAACAAATGATTTTAAATCGTTATATGATCTAAGACCACACCCTTCTCCTAAATTGTAGCGAGACGCCCTGTCTTAGTTGTCATAATATTAACAATTAAGAAAACAGCTCTGTGGTTTTCTAAATATACATGTATGACCAGTTTCTATTCAGTATCAGAGGAAGTCAAGAAAAAGAGTTTTAAACATCATTTACATTGACACAATACGAACATTTTTATCCCTGCCTCTAGGGACGGGTCATGAACTTCACCTTTTATAACAAAGATGCATTATACCATATTGGAAAAAAAATTAGCAATGTAGTTTTCAAGAAGTTAAAAACGTTCAATTTTAAGCGCAATACGCACGACGATGGACGCAAACCAATTGGAATACGTTATGAGTGATCAACTCATGTGACCTTAAAATACACAAAGTATTCCTGATAAAATCTTATTACACGGAACATGAAAAATGGGTAAATGTACAATATCACTGTTTATCTACGAGTCATTGTAATATCTTAGACTTACCTCTATTCTACTCCATAATGCTAAAACGAAAGTTAAAACGCGGAAAAAGTTGGGAATCTCCATTCTAAATATAACCACATTATAGCATGATATGTAGTCGACTGGTAAACCCCCTATCAATTATGATAACGATGAAGCATACTCGCTATCGCGCTATATTTAAACAATATCCGCTCGTACAGTACCTGGATTGTGTGTCGTGTTTGGCAAGATAATTTCTTGACTAAGAATTTAAATTCTACATCAGGGCCCGTAACCTGCGGTTCTCACTGACGCGAGGCACAAATTGATATGTGCACAATGTAGCTGCTTTTTACAGTCATATTGAATTTAAAAATGAAAATTTTGGTACTGATTAATTCGAGCTTTTTTTTAAATATCAAAAACATCACCTAAATAAACTATTATAACTATTTTTAACTATTATAATAATTATCATTGGTAAGTACATGTAGTTGATTGAAGGTCGATATGAGGAAAGTTTCTCAAATTGACATAAACCTAAGTTTACTTTAAAATGTTTATGCCCTTGACCGTGTGCAATTTAGAACACGTGCCAAATAGCAATTTTTAGAAAAATACATAAAAAGTTATTTTACATTTCATAATATATTTACAAAAGTACATGCTTTATCCGAATCTGAAAGTCGTTGTTATGGTGATTATAGAAGACTTAAGATTAAAATTTACCTGAATAATTTTTTAACCTTGGAATGAAAATCATCTACTTGAAATAATTTAAGAAAGTACAATGCTAAGGTCTTTCATACATTCTAGCAATACATGAATTGGACACACGATTCCCAGTAAAAAATTAGTATTCCATTCTGTAGTGAAGCAAAATTTTTTCAAGATATGACAACGCACTGTCTGGAGAACGACAATACGACAAACTAATTATTGCAACCCCATCCGTCTGCTTCTTCGAAGCAGCAGCGATTAGCATAGTATGCAATGAATGTAAACACACAGACTTAAAAGTTTAAGAAATGATAATTCTCTTTTCGAATATGTTTCGATTGTTTAAAGTAATTGCAACATATTGTTATTTAAAAAAAATACAACAGATATTTACCATAATTTATAATAACAAAATTAACATTGCGCTAAATTAAGTTAAAGTTAATCTACAGGGTTTAAAGAATTGAGTAATAAAGAAATATGCAAAAGAATTACTTGTACATAACAATATAAAATGGATTTCTAGATGGTAAAAAAAAATTGATATAGTTTTAGTAAATTTACAAAATTGAAAGAAGGATAACTGAATACTGAGAAGAAAAAAAAGTAGAAAAAAGTGCATCATTGTGTTTGAGGTATTATGAAAAAATTGTCAGTATAATTCGCATTTTCTTGCAAATGCATTTTTTTTTAGAAATTAATAAAAATAGTTCATTTATTACAATCAGCATGCGTAATGCTATAAACAACCGATAAAAATCTACATCTAAAAAAGTTTACAAACATGAATAAATCTAATGTGATGTCTTAAATTCTACTTAAATTCTATCTTTTATTGGTTTGAAGTTGGCTCGAAAACAGACCTTATTTAAGCGGGTTTTGCAAATTATTTCTGCAATGATCGCTACCTTTACAACCCGCATGAATCATCAAAGAAATCCTTTTATTGTTTATATTTACATCTTTTTTTCAACAAATTAATGAATTGATTGTAAAAAGTAAGTAAAATTCACTAAATGACTGTTAATGTAAATTAGTACGTAAGCTTAAAGAAACAGCCAAATCGTCTCCTAAGAGAATTTGAGTCTGACATCATCATGATTATTTCGTGCAGTCCATGATTTTTCTTAGGTCGCTGTAGGTTTCGACCAATCGATAAACGGGGCGTGTAGATGTCTGTCTTGCTGTTTCTATACAGCTATGAATTAACTATAAGTTTCCGTAAGAAATAAAGGGAATCATACAAGGCATATGTAAATATAATATGATAACATTTATATTTTCATGTAACAAATTACATTGGTTTGTCAGAAGTAAAATCATACATACACTAAAACATCATGAATTAAATAATAATAATCTGTTGTTTTGAATTTATAAATAACACAGACGCACTTCATGCAAAAAAGATTATAGAACTTGTTACATAATTTAATAATTTTATTATTTTTATAATATTTATCTGAAGTGATATCATAAATAAACTTTTGATTGTTGTGAAAAAAATGAAAGCATCAAATAATTAATATTGGTATTTTAAAAATACCATGTGTAGTAAGCATCCTCTGCTGACCGGTCACACCCACCGTGTGTTTTTATGGTAATCAGGAAAATGGAAAAATCCGTTGACAGTTAGCTAATTAATTATGGTCAAACAATAAGTATTACAAATGTCAGTCAGTATGCGACCCAGTGAAAGATTGTATTTGCTGACAATGTCGTTGTATCGACCATAGCACTTACTTTAAGATGACTTTAATCGAGATTGTTGATAATCCTGATTTATCAACTTGTTTGTCAGTAGCTTGCCTCGCCTTAGAAACTGTTCATACGTAGAGGATGACCTTGCGTATCGAAGAAACTGAGAGACGCCATATGCAGGTGATGAAGTTATACTGCTACATAAGTAAGGAAAGTTGACTATAAAAAATTTGAAGTCATCAGGTTTATCATAAAGTTTTGTTGTAAGGTAACCATCAATGTACCTTTCCAGTAAAATATCCAAATATGAAACAGATTACGCAGACTCTGTCGTATCTTTTATTTCAAGTTTACTGGGATATATCGAGTCTACGTAAGTATCAAAGTAACAATTGTTCAATGATAATACGATAATACGTCGATATATTATCCAAATATTAAACAGATTACGCATACTCTGTCGTATCTTTTATTTCAAGTTTACTGGGATATATCGAGTCTACGTAAGTATGAAAGTAACAATTGTTCAATGATAATACGATAATACGTCGATATACCTGAATGTTGAGTTGAAGGCCACAGCGAGTGATTCTGTTCACATGTAATTCTTCAGACAATTTTTGCATGAGTATTAGTATTGATATAATATCCGCAAGTATAAAAAAAATTAGAATACAAAATAATGCAGATGACTTTTGAATCCATATAAACATTTTATTAACCTTTGAAAATGCTAACATGAACTGGACATAATTTTTTAATTTGTAATCAAATTTCCATGGTCTCGACGGTTTCATATAAACGTAATTTAAAGGCCTTAGCAACTTGGTCAATTCTACACACAAATGTTATTGGCTCGTAATCAAGTTTGGCAAATGCTATCCCTAAGGGTTTGGTTGGATGTTCATTTTCTGTGAGGAATACTCCGGAGCCAGAATCACCAAGATTGAAAAATGGTCCACTGATATCCTCAACTGCAAAGCATCTATCAAAAAAATAAAAGCCACCTAATCTCCATGCAATATCATCCAAGCGTGGATTTACGCAAGGAGAATGGGATCCATCGAGTAATCGACCGAATGTTTTACCAGTTGTTCCGCCTCTTTTTAAGACTATCAGTTGGTCGCCATAATCTAACTCGCTTTCATCTGCAGGTTGAAGCTCCCTATATGCTGCAATATAATATATGCATATAGTTTCAATAATGTAAAATTAAAATCAAAGCAACAAATTTAATGATATATGACAACTAATCTTTAAAAAAATCTACTGAAAGGTTTTTGAATTGAAAAAAGCAATATAAACTGATTAACAAAGATATGAAACTAATTGAAGTATGATTATTTTTAAGTTGAATTAAATTCATTTTAAGCAGACGGCCATTTGATGTAAACCTTGGAATAACCCTGAAATCACGCCTTTTGCCTGCGGATGATACCTTTGTTGCAACTGCTATTGAAATAAAACCACTATTGAAATAAATTATTTCAATAGTGGTTGGGAATGTATTTCATTAATAGAATCACTTTGCAACCACTATTGAAAAAAAACTCTACTGAAATAAATTATTTCAATAGTGGTTGGGGATGTTTTTCATTAGAATTATTTCGCAACCACTAATGAAATGCAACCACTATTGAAATAATTATCTCAACTGTCTTTGTGGATGCACTTCAATATAAGAATAACAAACTATTTTCAAATGCAAGAAACACTTTATCTAACGAACAATTCCAAATACACAATTTAGGTATTATAAACTTGCATTTTACAGTAAAAATAACTGAGACTATTAAATTAATGTACTTATTTTAGGATTTTCACTGTGCAGAAATAAATAACCAATTCTCGCAGATAGACATACATATAAAATTGTGTCATGTTTCAACAGTTTTATATATTGTTAATTATTTGTATTAGGGTGAACCCTTTGTAAGTAGCCAGAACTTTTTATCAAACGCCCTGTATATTTCATATACAATAAAATATGGTCAAACCAATTAAACACAACTACTATAGAAATAAATATTGTCGGTTACTTTTAATCAGAGTCGGGAATATTAAATTGAGTTTGACCATCTGTCTGACCGTCTTCAGTCGATTTTTTGTTTCTGTGTAAAACTTTAGTTAATCACTACAGAAACAAAAATTATTTAAATAGTAGTTGAGGTGTATTTCATTATGATAATCTGTTGTGCAGAAATAAATAACCAATTCTCGCAGATTTACATACATATAAAATTGTTTTCAAATTTTTCTTTTACTTTTCTCTTTCTATGGATATATCATGTTTTATATATTGTTAATTATTAGTACAAGGGTGAACACGTTGTATTTCTTTATAATTATTATTATAGAAATAGACGATATCAATAGTGGTTAGGTATGTATTTCAATATAAGAATAACTGTGCAGCTTCTATTAAAATTTAACAATGTTTTTTTAAAGTAGTTGGGAATGAATTTCTTTAAACATACATTTTTATGATAAATTATTTCCAAATAGGTCGTGGAAGTACTTCATTATAAGTTTCAATTTGCAAATAATTGTTCAATAGTATTTTTAAATAAATGTTATTATAAATATCGCTATTGATATAAATTATTTCAATAGTGGATGAGGATGTATTTCATTATTAGAATCAATTTGCAACCACTATTAAAATTTAACCACTTTTGAAATAAATTATTTCAATATTGATTGTGGATGCGTTTCATAACAACCACTATTGAAATAAATTATTTCAATAGTGGTTAAGGATGCGTTTCATTACAACCACTATTGAAATAAAGTACTGAGCATTTTAATAGTGGTTGGGATGCATGTCATTTTTAAGGTCTTCCGTTTCCAACGGAAGACCTTACTATTATTGTGCTTGTAAGATTATTAAGGTCTTCCGTTTCCAACGGAAGACCTTACTATTATTGTGCTTGTAAGATTATTCTTATTTTTCTTTTTTTTTTTTTTTCTTCCTAGACGCGAACTTTGAGGCTTCATATCTTGCTCATTTCTGAACGGTTTTTGCTCAAATTTTCAGGGCTTATAGACATTACAAAACACTATCTAAAACATTTCATAAACTTTAAAATTCCTCTTCCGTTAACGAGTTATTCCCCTTTTAAAATTTTTTAGGGCCTTTGGTTTCCAGACAAAGGCTCCGAGACTATGATTGCAGGGAATGGGAATCCAGCGAATTTGAATAACAGAGACATTGAAGTTTTGCACATCGATTTTTGTTTTTCGATTACGTTTGTTATTTAGAAAAAGGTAGGGGGTCAAAAAATAGGATTCCAAAAAGTGCGAAAATTTAGACATATTTTGCTTTGTATCTTTTAAACAAAAAATATTTTGTTAAGACATGTAGAATAAAAGTTGTGCAGAATGTTAAGGGCTTTCATTTGACACCAATAAAAAAGGGCTGTCCCCTAAAATTAAGGGCCAATAGCGCTTGAAAGTTTTTGCTTAATAACTCAAAAACGGTTAGGATTTCGATATGGCTGTCGCTGGAAAAGTTGTTTGTTGGGATCTCATAAAGGTCGTTACAATGTTATTTTGTTGGTGATTTGTGTTGTATGAGTGTAAAAAGCTGTACATGTTAACATGTACCTCGTTTAATTTGGCAAGTTAACGAAAGTCTATGTGCGTGCAACTGGCATAAAGTTACCATAGAAAGTATGCTGGTTTATACAGGAAATTTTTTTTTAGAATAGATTTTTTTTTTGGAGTTTATGTCAGTTTTGTTAAGTTCTTATAGTGCACAATCCCTTAAACGAGAATCGGAAAACAAAACATTCTTCTTCCTTTGTAGTAAAACACAAACTACGGATTTAAAATAAATCTATGTATTACAATTGAGTTTTCATACTGCATGCATTTAAAATCTACCTTGAATAAGAGCTATGTGTGTACCGTTACGTAAGCTATCCCTCACCCGCGGCCTAGAAAATCGGTCACCATGGTCGCGACGGGGCTAACTAGCGGTCAGCGGTTATCTAATACACGAGAAATGCGTCTCTCATATATGAGTTTATTTAGCCGCGCACTCTAGAATTGTTTTAGTTTACATACCCGTAAATAAAATACAAGATCTGTTTTAATTTCTTCATGTTATAAGAGTTTGTCCATCTTGTTTTTATTTAATTAAACATTAGAGTGTAAGAAGATGTTCTGAAAATTTATAAAGGCGATATTACTACAAATCGGAAACTTCGTCAGTCTTAAATTAATGGTTGGTTTGTAGGTCTAAAATGTTTATAAATCTGTACAAATATTGTTTTAAATCAACAAACAACTCTCAAATATTAAAACTTTTAAATGATGATCATCCCTCGCACATGGCCGAGGAGATCCCGCGCGAGTGCATGTTTCAGACTTTTGTACGAACACAACTATTTTCTTTTATGATTTCAACTATGATATTGGTTTAAGATGAAAAGATAAATTTATTTTACATGTACAGTTGATTTAGCAATGATTAATACGATTGCGCACAAGGTAGTTTATTATAATCAAAGTTCCATGTTTCATGTTTGCGGTAGGTGCTGGCACGATAAAAGGTGTCCTGAATTGAGGCATTCGGATTTTTTTTAATTGGCAAAAAGATAATCAGATTTGACGAAAATCATTTTTGGCGACTTCTTCTTATGTGTAACATTTTCACTTTCCCACCCGTTTGTTTATTCGGTCAGTCTGTGTTAATTCAATCGCAGCGTGCGACCGAAAATATTGTGTCGCTTTGAACAGCGCACACAGCTGAGAACATCTATAGCCCCAGTCGGGTTATGTTTATATGGCTGCAGATCATCAATTGTTATGTAATTGAGTAACAATGTATCGAAGGTTATCTAATATTATTGAGTATCGAAGTGTGCTTTCACTACAGTGGTCAATTGTTAAACAATAAGGCTATTATTCGAAGTCAATCATCTTCACATTATACATGTAAGTGCGAAATTGTAATCGGATAATGTTGCTAATAAATCAACCTGTTGAACACGCTAAACTTCTACCGATATGAACGGAATAATATATTATACTTAAAAGTTTTAAGTCAAAGGAAAATTGTTCTCGGATTAAGAAGTTATGAAATACGACTACATTATGCAACGCAGTCGGTTGCCATAGAAATCATCAAAGTACTGCAAGTGTCGACAGATTTCTTGTTTCTTTGAAATACATGTACCATGATAGCTCACTACCAGAGTAAAGCTAGCCAGCACTAACTCCAACGCACTAACAAAAAACAAGTATTCCTTTTAAAGGAATGATCGGCAATAATGATATATTGATAGCTAGAAGCAATCAACATGATCAGTTTGATGTAAAATAATAAAATAAGTACTGTATTTTTACAAAATATAGATTATTTTGAATCTGTACACCATAATTTCATTATTATAAACCGTCAACAAATTTAATTTTTAAATAAATTTGGAAAAAGCCGTTCGTTAACTCCTTGTCTAATTTTATATTTTTAACGTAATTATTAAATGTTAATGTATCTTCTTCTTCTTCAGAATACTGAGTAGGGCTCTTCAAAGAGCATTAACACGTATACAAAGAAAGAGTTGTATTAAAATAATTTAATGCGACTGAAAAACATTGAATGCCATCATAACTTGCTATTGAGGTCGCATTATTATAAATCAAGCCGTCTTCCTAGCTACTATTATGCAACATCAATAGATCGAGGTCAGTTCATGGAGCATCTTCTTATGATTGAGGTCAGTTCATCGAGGTCAACTGCATTACTGAATGAATCTTTCGATCGAAATTCTTACGCGTGAGACAAAATGTGCATTCTTGAATTAACAGGTCACTATTTTTCAAGCGTTTTCCGATCCCGATGTTAAACAACTGAAATTATTAGGCCGCCTTGCACCCACACTAGGACTTGTGCTCATAAGGTGAGCCCGGATTCCTCGATAACGGGTGTACCCTCGAGGATTCCGGCGCCAAATTAGGCACTAGTGACAACGATTTCCGGCGCCAGGGCACGGAGTAGACCTTACGAAAACAAATTATTTCTGTAAAGTAGCGTTCTAAACAAGGCGCCCTGTCCCCAAACAAGGACTTCTGCTCATTAGGTGAGCCCGGATTCCTCGGGGGACGGGTAATCCCTTGAGGATTCCGGCGCCAAATTAGGCACTAGTGACACCGATTTCCGGCGCCAGGGCGCGGAGTAGACCTTAAGTGAACAAATTATTTCTGTAATGTAGCGTTCTAAACATGTTGCCCTGCGCCAAAACTAGGACTTGTGGTCATTAGATGAACCCGGATTCCTCGGGGGACGGGTAATCCCTTGAGGATTCCGGCGTCAAATTAGTCACTTATGACACCGATTTCTGGCGCTATGGCACAGAGTAGACCTTAAGTGAACAAATTATTTCTGAAATGTAGCGTTCTAAACAAGACGTCCTCCAAATATTGAAAGTTCTTACTTCACACAATGATTGCTTATGACCTAAGTGTTGACTTGTGCTCATTAGGTGAGCCCGGATTTCTCGGGGGACGGGTAATCCCTTAAGGATTCCGGCGCCAAATTAAGCACTAGTGACACCGATTTCCGGCGGCAGGGCGCGGCGTAGACCTTAAGTGAACAAATTATTTCTGTAATGTAGCTTTCTAAACAACGCGCCCTCCAAACATTGAAAGATCTTACTTTACACAAAGATTGCCTATGACCTAAGTGTGTGTTATGATTTTGTTTCAAGGTTATTTTGTGAAGTTCAAGGTCATTGAAGGAAATTTCATAAGTTGTGTCTGTAGATAAATACTTTAGTTATGATTTTGTTTTTCTTAGTGGGGAGGGGGGGGGGTGATTATTTGTGAGGTTGCTCACAGAAACGCTAGTTAGTCCACTGAGAGCACTCTCCCCCTTTCTCGCAACCAAAATTCACCTTAAATTAACTTAAAGGAAATTGAATTTTGGGGCATTGTTCCCCCCTCCCCCAACCCACATTTTAGTAGAAGGCAATATAAATTTTTATGGCAAATTGAAAACAAATTATATTAAACAAAATAAGTTATAGCTGCCTCACAACTCCCCCCCCCCCCCTCCCCTACCACTACCACGGATTAGATTTTGAAGATTAATTTTTTCTTTTATTGGCTTGTTAATACATTTCGGATGAATTTGTTCCCCAAAGCAAAAACGATGCTGAGTGCTTGCATGGCCAAACATTATACGGAGAGTTGTCCCTCCCACTGAGCACCTCTCGTACAGCGCACCCTCAGGATGGAGAAGCCGTCATCATTTATTTTTGATTTTCTGAACTTACTTTTATCATATTGACAATCCTGTCTGATTAAAATCACCACCCTTCTGCCTACACCCAGCAGGGTCTGATAGGTATCGATAACAATTCATCTTCACTTAACCTCTATATTTGTACACAACCTAAATATATATCTCATTTACCAAATCCATGACTTTATCTGTTAATGAGAGGTGCAACTCTTCAATACTCAGTCTCGGGGTTACATAGAAAGCAGGATTAAAATAATTTGCCTGTCTCCATTTTAAAAATTCCAATACATTTTCTAAAGCCCTGATTGGTCAGAATTTTAGGTCGGGTGAAGATGACCCCCTATCAATACCTGTCAGACCCTGTAAGGAGAAGAGGGTGCTTTTAATCAGACTGATTGACAATCCTTTTCCGACAGGAAGCTGCAACGGAAGACCTCTTCGTTGCTTTGCAACGAGCTCGTTTCTAGTTTCTTGTATTATTTATTAGAAGAATTGACAGAAAATATGTTTTTCACCTATTTATTTTATTAATATGCACCCACTGGCAGTATATTACGTCAGAAGTGACGCTATTTTTAGAATTCAATTAAAATCAGTCAAAATTCGACATTTTTCTTTTCGTTTTTCGAAGGGGAAATATAGAGCGACTCTTTGAAAAAGAACGAACTTTTTTTGTCACTTATAAGTACTGGAGAGATATATCTTTGGTGAAAATATTTTGTTGGTTCAAACAATCGCTCAATGTTTTGTTAAAGAAAAACTGTTTGAAAACAACCCGTTTTCTGTTAAAAATGCGAAAAATTGTGGGAAAAGGTCAACTTTATGATGACATATTCTTAAATTGTGGGCACTTAAATCAAAATGTAAAATGCAAAATTATAAAAAAAAAACTTCAAATGTTTACCTGTACAAACAAAATAAACAATTACAGTGAAATGACGATGTTTATTTAAGCGGGCCATTTTAGGCTCAAACCATATATAATTTAAGTCGTTATTTTTGATCACATACTTATTTTAATTAATCATTACTTATTTCTTCCACCTTTATCAAATTTATTTCAGATACGTATGAATAACTATCCAAGTTTTAGTGGAGTTTCATCATTTGAATTGTACCCACCAACGGCAAACCAGTGTGATGTCCCTTCTGCATACTGCATAAGGAGTTTCTTCTGTAAGCGGAACTCGGCGGGGATGTGTACAAGTGGAAACCTAGGCCAGTGTTCTTACTAAACCGGACATTTTATATAAGTGGGATTCGCAGAATTCGACGCAAATGTGTTCCTTTATCTCATTGATGTCATTTAAAGCTGGATACAACAGAGTTTTTCCAATGAAATAGATATTTTAATATATATATATATATATATATATATATATATATATATATATATATATATATATATATATAGATAAAAATTAAAAAAAGAAAACACGAAAAACGTTCAATATAGCTTAAGCGCTTTCATTTTAAAATCTTCAGAAGCTATATAATGAAGCTATATATATATATATATATATATATATATATATATATATATATATATATATATATATATATATATATATATATATATGTTTTGTGTACGTCATTTAAGTACCTTATTGATTTTCTTTCAAGCGAACATTATTCTGCGAAAACCAACTGTTTGATGACACATAGAGGCTTGATATTTTTTGTTGTTTTCTTAGATAAATATTGTATCTGTCTTATTTCCCCCAAATTTTAAATTTACGCCATCCAATAAATATATAACCTCGTGGATTTTAGTTCTGATTGCCTTTATCTTTTATATTAAGTCACACAAGCAATTAACGTATATTTCATATCCTATCTTACCAACTAATAATAAATAAGCTTTACTTAATGTAACATTGGTTTTTTGCACATTCCCGCATATTTCATGAGAATTGTTGTGATATAAGGCTCTGTGCGGTCACAAAATTGGTATTCAGATGTTTGATAATCAATTGCATGCATGTGCTGGTTGTTACAAATCATATGAAATTAGTCGTCTTCAGATATCAAATCTTCCACACCAAACAAAGCAATTTGGCAGTCAATAAAACTTAATAAATCTAGAAAAAGGTATAATTAAAAGAGCATATGTACTGGGAACATAGCAATTAAAATAAAAAAAAAATTTCACGCACTTTTTAATTCACTGTAAGTTCTATATAATCGCTACATAAGATAGACACAAAAACCAGGCATAATCAGTAAAATGCTGTTAGTTAATTTCTTTTTTTCAGAACATTGTATTTAGATATGCGGCAGGACAGGAAAAGTAGAAATTTTATACATTGTCAACTTAAATGTTCTCAAAGTTCATTACAAAGCATTCCATATGACAAAAGTAGTTAATAAATGGACGTGTAACAAGGAGATTAATAGTACTGTTCAAATAGATAGACGTTTCAAAATCTTTTGCGTAATTACACCTGCTGCCTGACACTTCATTACTGAACAAATAAACCCTAAAGTTGCATATTATTAATGGTTCCATTAGCATGGTCCACCATTTTGCAAATATAAAAGATGAAATAGTCATTCAAAATACAATTATAGAAAGGGGTTTAAATTAAGCATGCATCTTTTCCTAAACAGTTAATGTTTTCACATTATGATATCCACTGGAACCATGGTACTGTTTATCGTCATTCCCAGTAAAGCATGTACCTGGATAACTACCGTAGAACAACAAGATTTCTGCTCCGCACCGTTTGATAAGCTGGTTAGCAATCAAAATTCTTACTGTAAACCAACTTATACTCGCTTGCCAGAAAGTTTCGCGACGTTAGATCCTCATCGTTGGGAATATTTCTCGCCGCGTACCAGTTTTCAAAGCATCTAGTTTATTAGTTTTGAGATAATCTATTTATAAAAGATAACAGCTAAACACAAGCTTGCGATTTGGTCATGGCTTATTTATTACAATTAACAATATATTTAACAACCGACCTGTCACCCAATTGATGAACTGGTATATGGCTGCACAATAAATTAATCAATCAATCAAAATAAATAGTTCAACAATCAAGTTATTCAATCAATCAATAGTCAATCAATCAATAATCAAAGTTCAATCAATCAATCAATCAATCAATCAATTAATCAAAGTTCAAATATGAAAGTCAATATCAATATGACTTTGCTTTAAGCGGGTTGCTGGCTAGGTTAGGTGGACCCTGGGAACAGTTGATCACCTATCCCCAAGCTTTGAGCAGGCCCTGGGTACAGTTGCCTACATCAAAGACTTGAGAAACCTTGCCATGGTGCAAATTCCGCCATACAAACACCTTTACCAAAGGTGTTTGTGCGCCAGACAATTTGCAACCCCAAACCCATCGAAAGAGGGGGAATGTGTTCGGGGCAGTTGGGGGCAAGTTTAAGGTTAAGCCATGAATGACCAGGTTATTGGGGATTAGGTAAAGGGAAAGGGTAGGGGGTTGGGATAAGGTTGTGTTTGTGGCAAGGATAAGCTTATACATATGATCAGAATATACTGATGAATGGGTTTATGAGAACAGATAAAGTGCACCCTGCAATGTGTCAAGGAAAACATTATTGCCCAATTCGGATAAATGTACTCTAAACTAAACATTTGGTTGTTATATTTATTTAATTCGAGGTGCTTAATATAAGCCCCTACCAAGTTCAAAACATGAGTTGCAATTGCATTGTTAAGACGAATTCTGTACTTTTCTGCTGCAATAGTACTAAACATATAACGCCAACATGACCGTAGCAAAATTTCGGACCAAACCAACAAAGTGTTAGGCAAAATTGTAGCTAGTTCAGATATAGTTTCAAACATTTGGAGTCGAAGGTCCAATAAAGGTAATGCGCCAATACTGTTGCCTCCGCAATGTATCACTAACATGTCAGGAGGAGTACTGTAAAATAGCTGGGTAGTAATGCATGTAAAAACTTCCCCCCACTTCATACCAGGTCTGCTTATCCAGCGTACCTCAGCCCCTATCAAGTCGTGAGGGCTTATTGAATTGCCTCCAGCGCGCGTTTGGCTGTGTATTTTAGCTTTGGAAGTAATTGATGATCCGACTATCCATATGTGTGGCGCTTGACCTGAAATTCTTGTAATATGTTAGCATTGGTGTTAAAATGATGCAATAATAGGGAATTTAAGACTATAGCCTTATGTATTTCTTGTAACACATTGACTTCCAACGCCCCTTAGACTGAATTTGGTTATTATCGAAATGGCAAAGTAGTGGGCCTTCAACAGGTGGTCTTACAGAGAGAAATTTAGTCAGAGCTTGTTGTAATATTGAAGATTCGTGACCAGTAGGTATAACTATAGTGGTTCCCGTGCCAGTTTGATCTGACTTTGAAAATTGCAGGAATAATTGTATAGTTTTAGATGTAATTGAAACTGCCTTGGTTTGCAGAATTATACCGGGTGACGTACTAGATGTGACTTTTAATTCATTAACACGCAAGAAGCCAAAAAAGCTAAAAGGTAAGCAGAAGTGAAGAGAGTTGACTCGTAAGTGGCGTGGCATGCGTGTGGTAGGGCGTGAATTATTGCATGAAGAAGAGGTAATGTGATAGGTCTACGAACGTCGAGAAAAGGGTTTTTCCTGGAAAGGTCAATCAGGAACTTTTGAATTATGAAGGATTTAGTAGTGTCCGGGAAGTGGAAGTTGTTAATTTTAGATGAAACGCTATTGCTGATATGTATGTTTTGATGGTAGAGGGGGCTATTTTTGAAGCAGACATATAATCAAATGGGCCAAAGGAGGGGGGATTGGTGTGTGGTAAATGGTAAGAATCACGAAACTGGGAAAAGGCAGTCATGCCCTTAAAATAAGTGAGCTGAGTATTTATTGAAATCGATGCCGACAGTAGTGTTTGGACCTCCTCTACAAAAGGCTCCAGAACTCGGATAGGATTGGTTGCGGGTTGGGTGATGCTGCTGGTGCCAGCTGTCGAAAGCGGTGCCACTAAAATCGTGAAATAGAATCAGCTATTTCATTTAGTTTGTCCGCTTTATGTTAAGACTTAATTTGAAAGTTTAAATAAAAACATTTTAGGACCAATGTCCTAATGAGGGACATGACGTGTTCAGACTTTGATGATTTGGAGTTGATAATGAATACCAAGGCCATGTTTTCTGTGTGAAGCAAGAGTTTGGAATTTGACAACTGACAACCCCAAATATAAATGCCCAGTACAATTGGAATTAATTCTAAGTAGGATATATCTTGCCTAGTGGTTGAGTCCCAATGTTCAGGCAATGAGATGTAAGCCCATTCCCCATGAAAATAAACACCACCACCTGTTAATTTAGCGCTATCTGTGAAAAATTCAAGATCCGTGTCCAGAGACCACGACTGATCAGAGAAGGGGCAGGTTCCATTAAAAAAGTGAATGAACTTGAGCAGAATGTGTGCATCTTGCCGCATTCCTGAGGTGAATCTAATCATGTGGTGAGGTCTGTAAGCGTTAGAACTAGCACCATAGAATCTTCTGATAAATGCCCGAGCTGCTGGTAATGCTCTGCCACACAAAATGCTAATAACCCGCAGAGTGATTGTAACTGTTATAGAGTGATTTTTTTACGATTGCAAAGGTCCCTAAGTTGGTCATTGAGAGATTCGACTTTATCATGTGGGATAAAAAGTGTTTGAGATACTGTATTAATCCCTAACCCTAAAAAAGTTTTGTTAGTTTGGGGACCTTCAGTCTTGTCAGCCGCAATCGGCACACCCAAATATTTGCAAATGGCTTTGTAGTATGGCTTAATGCCCAATGTAAGAATTTTCAGAATTTTTCAAATAACGCGCATGACAGTGCACACCCGAAAGGAAGGTATTTATCAAAATAATAGCAATCTTAAAACTTGATACCAAGTAAGAAGAAATCACTGGGATGGATAGGAATTAGCCGAAAGGCGGACTTTAAGTCCATCTTACCGATTAGGCAAGCTGGGCCTTTAGACTGTACAAGAGTAACTGCTTCGTCAAAGGAAGAGTACTTAACTGAACAATATTTGGGGTCAATGAAGTCATTAATACTGTTACCTTCCGGAGCAGATATATGAGTAATTAACTTTCAGCCGTCCGATTTTTTGGGAACAATGCCAATTGGAGAAATGCACAAGTTTGAAAAGGGTCTGACAGGATAAGAACCAGCCATTCTACATAGCTTAATTTCTTGATTTAATATATTTTTAATTTGATCAGGGTGTTGCTCAGCGGGTTTTAAATTTTTTGATTCAGTGAGGGTTTAGGGCCTGCGATGTTGAGTTTGAAACCCTTTGAAAAGCCTTGTAATATAAACTGCTTGTCCTCTTGATGAGTATGTAACTGCTCAAATATTATTGGGGTAGCTCCTAGTTGCCATTTGTCTATATTGTCTTGGACCTGACATATGTGGTTGGGCGTGACGAGGTCTGGTGAAGTTGAGGAAGGGGGACGATGGGCCAGAGATTCTAAATTGTGCGGAGCCTAGGCTCCGAAAGGGCTGATTGTAAGCGGGTGATGCGTTGCTATGAGCTTCTCGCCTTTGTCGAGCACAGTAAACTTTGGGGTGTGAACCGGAGCAATACATGCATGTGTGGGAGTAAAAGCAGGACTGGCGAGAACAATAGCCCTTAAAATTGCCATCGAAGCACTTGTGTGAAGTTGTGGGGTTGTTTGTTGTTGAAGCCATGTAGATAAGCCAAACCTGACCAGCTAATTGATGGATCAATAGACTTGCGAAGTCTAAATTGTTTATCATAATCAAGCCAACCTTGACTGTTAGGGTTGCGGGAAGCCCCTGTGCGAATGGTGTCGATATATTTAAGCAAATGGGAGGCTTGGTCAATGTGGCAAGATATGTAGATGCCGGTGAACACGAGAATTTCGACGGTCCACCTCTCTATGGAAGACAGTTTGCGTGCTTTCGGTGCATTGGGAACAATGGCCAGTTGGCCGTCTTTAACTGTAAGTTTATGGTGGTCAGCATCAGAGGAGTCTGAGCTTGCTTGCAACATGTTGGCTAAGTCGATGTATTCCCCCTTAAGTATCTTTCGTTTAATTGGTTGCGATATATGATTCCCAAAAGAGGACCCTACGCTAACGAGTGGTTGGGGTGAAAATTGCATGCTCGCAGTACCTGATATATGCAGGCATTGTATGTCTTGAGCAAAGGAGATTAGCGTCGGAATCGGTGCTGCAGAAGATACGACTTCTGTCTGTAGGGTTCCACAGGGAAAAGACGTGTGCTGCAACCTCCAGATGTTGTGGTCCGGCAGTGGGGGGAGTGGGTACCGTGGCTGGAGCTGAATTAAGAGGTTCAGCATCTTTGTGGGTCGGTCTGCGTGTCCTAGAAGTGGGTGGCCTTGCCAGTGTACTTTTTGATTTGACTTTTGGCATAGTTCTACAATGTTGTATAACAATTTAAGCCAATTGTTACAATTTAGTTAAATTAATAATGTAGCAATACTGACAGTCTACTGTTATTTATGTGGCGTAGCTGTACAATGTTGTATAACACTGATAAACCAAGTGTACCGATGTAATGTTGCGACGATATGTATATATAATCATATGATTACCTGATTTACGTTTTATAATAATAAAGTAAGTAACATATGTATATTAATAGTTTAGGTTATAAATGATGTGTTGTCTAAATAATGTGACTTTTGTGTGTAACAAAATACTGCACCCCACGTGGTGTCATTCTCTCACACAAAGGAAAGTGCAACGTTACCCAATTATCGACGAAATAATTGTCGAAATACGACCATATGAATTGAATTGTTTAAAAGCCAGTACTTACCGTGCTAGGAGATATACTTATCCCCTATGTTGTGTGAAGATGTTTGTCGATGACGCCATATTCCCTGGATTCTCAACGTTAAATTTTTCAGGGATGCTATGTGATGGATTGGTAGAGAAGAAAAGGGTGTTGAACCCGATATTAATCATCCATCAACATATTTTAGTGTTAAGATAATTGGTTGCTGTTACATGTATAAATGAATTTATCCGTAGGGATAAATTCCAACTACGGATAAATTTCAATATCCTGTTCGCGAACATTAGTATCCGCAAACCAGTTTGACGCCGTAAATTATGAAATTAAGTTTCACAAATTTTAATTGGTTAACAGTGTTGTATTTTGTTTTACTGATTATGAAATACGTTTGATGAATGCATCAAATAAAAAAGAACAAAGCTTCTAATGAGTTTAATATTGTACCTAGTTTTTGGAGCTGACTTTTTGAACAGAAGTTTAGAAAATGAAATGTTTGGTTTTGTATACAATATCCGGGTGACTGACGTTTACAGGGTATTTATCACTTTCTTCATTTCAAATATTGAATTCATATTTGTTTTCGATTAAGATATCGTCGATCGTCTTTCTTTGTTATTGAAAGTCAAAACATCTTATAATTTACATGTTACTACTTACAGTACAACGAGACTAAAGATATCGTTAAAGGTTTCAAAACAATTTATGGAGAAGGAAGTGCAAACTCGTGTTGGTCAAAGCTGCTGGAAGTAAATTTTCCCTACATTTTGCTCGGTACGAAACAATTAAAGTTGCTCACTACACCTCCAAATTGGTAAATTAATCAGAGTATTACCTGATTTTATTGTTAAAGAAGTGTACACGTCAAATAGGCAAAAATATGTAGTTTTTTATAAAAGATTATAATTTTCAAAAAATTGAATTTAATTCAATAAAGATCTCAATGCATGCTTAATTAACAAGCCCGAAACTGAAACGAATGGGATGTAATGGTAATGAATCATATCGATTATCACAAACCACATTATCACAACATTAAACTCGCCATCATCATTGTGTTACTTTTGTCAACAGACCTCTGAGGCAATAGAACATATTTTTTATTATTTATTATTTATTGTTATTTAGTGAAAGACATTTGGATTGAATAAGAGATATGGTTGACAAATATATTTGGTTTCAAACAAATTTTAATAATTTCAATCCTTTTTGGAAAATATCATAATAGAGATTTCATACGTTAGAAAATTTAATCATTATTTTCATAAAAAAAATATTTTATGCCAAGTAAAATGAAAAAATCAAGGCTAAATGTAAATATCAATAAGAAATCTATAACCAGAAAACTGTTTATAGAAAAACTTTTGCTTCTGAAAAACTGTAATTATCTTTTGTTTGATGCTTATTGGAAAGATATATTTTAACGTTTAGAACATTCATCCCATCCATTTCTCTTCTTAATGTCCCTGTCTCTTGTTATTTTTCATTTGTTCTATCTTTGGTTTTTTTTTATTTCCAAAAAGAAAACTATTTACACATATAGTATATATCACTACTTGTTCAAATTATAATGTAACTTTTCTGAGGAGTAATATGTATTCGTACATATACTTAATATCTAAATATTGGATGCATTTATCAAACAAATATTATAAATGTATGTATACATTGCAACTATATATCTATGTTTATACGCAATGCTTATACTCTTGTATGTGAATATGTGAAAGTTCAATAAAAAAGAATGAAAAACAAGAAAACGCCATTTTGTGGCATTGCATCTTACACTACTTACAACCAATTTTTTATTCATTATTCAATATCCCTGTGTTTAAGGTTGGTCGCAACTTTTAAATTTTGCGCCTTCTGCGCAGGGTGATGCGTAAAACTGTCGTAAAACGCAAATGCAAAGTAAAATATTCAAATATAGAGGTTATCATGTGAAGTTTTAATTTAGAAAAAGTACTGATCATAAAAACTACATTTTAGTGAAATGAATTGTTAGAATAATATTCAGAAGTATCTAAATCATTTCGCCGCATTTTCAAAAATCGACGTTATCCACGTCGGAGTCAACGCCTTAGGATGTTGCAGTTGAAACTTTGACGTAACAATTGACAAAAAAAAAACGTCGTGCATTTTATATTGCAGCGTCAATAATTGAAATTAAATATATAATTGGCAAAATAAAAACATATGCGCGATCATTTCATGTTCTGTGTGAGTGGATATTAGTTTTTTTTTTATCTATTACAAGTAAAATAAATTTGATTCGTAAACGTCCTTTAATTCTATACAATTATATATGTAAAATGGCTGCCACGAGACATGTTTATAGGACCAAACTATGAGGGCAGATAGCATAAAAACCATCGGGTCAATTTCGTTTTAATTTGGCCAAATGTTAACTTAAACGTTATCCTTCTATCGCTGAAAATTAAAAAAAATATTATGTTTGTTATTTTTTAAAGATGAAATTGAAAATGAAAACTTCCATTTTCCTTTATAATCCGATATGAAATGTCGGGGATAGTTCGGACATACGACCAGAATTTGAGCGCGCGGCAATTAGATAAACTATCCAGTCAATTGACTTTATATTTTGAACATGGTTTATTTAGAAGTTGACCTTTCACTGTAAAAAAAATAAATAAAAGGAAATCGGTCTTTTTATAGTTGTCATACTTTTCTCCATAATATTCTCCTTATATCAATGTAACATGAACATAAGGTCAGAAGTATATAAATCACTTCATACCTTGGGGGGTAGAGTTCTTTATATATATATATATATATATATATATATATATATATATATATATATATATATATATATATATATATATATATATATATACACAGTTATCATTGAAAAAAGTTTATTATTCCTAATGTAGATTCATTGTTTCTATTTCCATATAATTATATAATTTCTATAGTTTTACGAAGTATTTCAGTTTAAGCTAGTTTTTCTTTCTATTGATATCACTAAGATGCAATTTTCCTTACACGGAATTTCTGCAAAAAAGGTCATCCAATCAAATAAAGCAACACTATTTTCATTCACGAATTTTCACATTCAAATTCCTTTTTTTTTTCATGCTTTGGAGGTAACAGTTGATGCATTTGTATTCAAGTAGTCAGCGCTGCTGTTAGACTCTTACTTTTCTTAAAGCATATTTTTCATTGAACAGCTACAGAAAGAGAAGGGGAGCTCCAAATAATCGACTTCATAGGAATGAAATATGTGAAAAAAGATGATATCATCAGAATGTCACAAATGTATGACTGTTCATGCGAAGTAGGAACAAGTCGAAGCATTGGGTGTTTCACCAGTATTTATTTACAAACTGTAGTTGATTTCGTTATTGGGTCATTCAATGAATTTAAATGTTTGAGGAAAAAAATTTTAGTTGCATTTCAAAAACAAGCCAGTTGTCTATGTTTAAACATAGTTTTTTATATGTTGTTTTTAATTTTCGATACAATTACATGTACCCACGAAGACTGATATCTGTGACATTTTGTGAAACCAGGTGTGATTAGCCATGAATTTTGAAATAAGTATTATTAATTAATTTCTCTCTATGAATCAGTCGGAATATAACGTCTTGATTTAAAAAATGCAAACCAAACTAAAATTTAGGCAATTATTTCTTTTTATTTACAAATTTAAAACATACCCGACACATTCTTAATATCTTAATAACTACTGTCCACCCGTTAGCGTCCGTCGTCTAAACATTTAAAGAGATTGATTTTTAATATTACATTAGCATATGCATTACAGTAAAGACATTAAATATGGGACATTTATTTGGTGAGGGAAAAAATGAAATAACACTTGGGAACTGCAAAAGTTTGTTAAATAAAGAGTAAAAAGTGTTCAAAGGAAAAGCTTAGTATTTTAAAGGGCTTGATGGTCGCTGACATTTTTAGATGAAATCGATCTCCTGAAGGGTAAGAGCTCTTTATAAAGATTTATAAAAATTCTAATTCTAAAACTTTATTTAATAATTTTTTCTTTATAAGATAAAAGTTTAAACCGTAAAGCATGAATTATAAAAAAAAATAAGTGAGATATGATTGTATTTTTTTTTTACCATTCAGCCTCTTTTTAAGACAAAGTTAAAAGGTAAAAACTCTTCATCCCCCGACCCCCATCCCCACACGTGACATGTCGTAAATAAAATATGTAAACAGTAGTGAATAATTGCAAGGTGGGGAGGAGATACAAATTGCAATAGTCAGGAAAAGGTGTCATAGTCTGGGTAGGATATTTTTATGTAAGGAAACTCGATGAAGTATTTACAATATTAAAAAGAACATCTTACACATAAGCACAATTTATCTGCCAAATTTGTCTTTATATTTGGAATCTAGCGGTTAATATAATGAGTCTGATTGCAATAACATTACGAAAAATGTTACCAAAAAACTTTTCATAACTTGATTTATAATTATTAATTTAAAGCTATAAACGCTATATTTTTTGTCAATTTTGAATGACAGTGAAAACGAAAGATTTTGTTTACGTGTATTTTTAAAAAATAAAAAAATATCTATATTCTGTAAACTAGATTGGTGAATTCCATCTCGTTGCAAAGAATTTAAATTGTTTATTTTCCTGACAAGAAAATAATGCCTTTATCATGAATATTGATGAAGGAAGAGCAAAATTGACCTCATTGCGCATGTCCGCGGGAAATCAGGTTGCCGTTGCCGTTTGTCAAATTACATTTCCGTCTCGATTTATATATATGCTTAAGAATGTTTTTTACTCAGAGTATGAGTTCTCAAATTCGGATTGTTATACAGTTCAGTGTCATGGGTAAATTTTGTTCTTAATACAAAAGGCATTAACAGCATAAAGGTAACTTTTGTCAGTAATCAAACACATGCATTTTCCCCGTCATTCAAAATTAACCCATATTATAGCGTGTATAGCTTTAACGGTGCATGTTTCTTTTACAATGATAAGCAAAGTGTTACAGTCTATCATTTAAACAATCATTCAGTTACATAACCTTTTTATTTTAGGTACGCATCAACGACATAAGCATTTTAACCAATAATGTACAGTTTCATCTAGACCCTCCTACGGCTGACCAATGTGACGTGCCGTCGAAATATTTTCCAAGAAGTTTCTACTGTAAGCGGAACTCAACAGGAGTGTGTGTTGTTGGAAACCAGGGCGCTTGTGATTATTTTTTATGATTTACTTCTATTCTTCCTTTTATGATTAATGATTTCTATTCTTCATTTTATTTATGAATTTTGAACAATTCATAAATAAATAAATTTATGAATTTCAATATACTTGTATATGCTGCAAAACTTTGTAAGTTGCCAAGCAATAAAGACACTGAAAGTAGTAAGCACATTTATTAGTTTTTTTTTCCATTCTTTTCATTTGATTAAAATTGATCATCAATTGTCATAAAACCAACTAAAACGTGTCACCAATACCACATGATAGTAAATACTGCCATTTACATTGTTTTTATAAAATGCATTATTGGTCATATAATGTAAGTATATATACAAGATGCTCTTATATCATCGGTTGATCGGCAAACAAATTAAAGAAAAATGTTCTTTAGCAGGAACTAGATACCAAATAAAAGAAAAAGCGAGATGAATTTGCCATTTCCAAATATTTTTACCACGACTGCTTGATCTGTGTTTTTGGTTCGCATGTATTGCTTTTTTTGCTTATGATGGTTGTTTGATAAGAGCATGGCTAGGTCTAGGAGAAAATTAATACAAAGATAGTGACATGATGTTAACAAAATGATATTCTTGTGGTTTTAATCATATAATAATAAATTTGCATGTACAGATGAGTCCAAGTTGTTTGGGTTATCTATATAACCAAATAACTAAAACAATAGTATACCTATTCGGTGGCTATGATGCCGATTCATGGTTTATCTCCCGAGGCGAAGCCGATGGAAATAGTTGCTGCGGGAGGTTAAATAAACTTTCCATTGTCCTAATAGGAAGCGAATATATATTTTACTATACCGAAGAAGTATTTATTGTCTGAGATGCATATTTTTCCTATGCTAAATTAGAATAATCTAGCTATGAATTGAATGAAGCAACTAGGTTTACACCTTTGATAAGAAGGAAAATCGAAAACTCCCGTGAATAATTTTGAAGACTATTCAAATGGGCAGATAGCACGGCAACTATTTCACGGTCATGCAGATAATAGCATGTTTATTTGTTGCAGTTTTACATAGAAAGTATAAACAGAGGTACATGTATACCACACTGCTTATTAGGATATTCAAATGATAACATAAGGTCTTCGGCAATGAAAAAAAAATAAAACAAAGGGATATCATGGTTTCTGTTTTAGAAACATTGTTATCATATCTTTATAATGTATATTATATATTCCATAAAACCAATGGATCTTTAACCGCATCGTATTTTAACACCCTTTGAATTACATTGAAATACACAAGAACAAAAGTGCAGCTTGATTCCATTTAGCAATAAAAAATATTTTATAAATTATTTATCAATAAAAATTTTATGAAATTAATCTAAAAAAAATATATGTTATATGTTAAGGCAAAAAAAATATATATATATCAAATATTTCGATTAAACAATCACATATGCCTACTTGTACATGCACATCGATAACTAACTTACAGGGTATAAAAATAGCTGATCACGTACGATAAGATATCGTATATCATCAGCCCTGTAGCAGGAAGCAAAACAGAAGTAGAAGCAAAAAGATGTATGCTTAGGTAATGCTGTACTTCCTGCAGAAATCAACTTTACTCCTCATAAGATTTTCTAATTGTTTTATGAACCTTTTTAAAAGCATTAGATTATGTTATTGATAAAAGCCATTATAAAAAGGTATTTAAAAAAGGTTACTTAATTTATAAGGAATGGATGTGATAGTAAAAAGATCGAAGTTCTGAAAAAATGGACAATACAACTCAATCAACATACAAATTTAAAGAATTTCATAAAAATTTCAAGGAAACATTGTATAACAAATGAGAAATCGTCTGTAATGAAAATATTGATAAAAAATATAAAATTATTATTAAGCATGCACACATTGCTTACCTTTCTAAATTATCCAAAACTCCTTCATAAATAATATTTTTCCAACAATGTGTAGGAAAACTGATTTTGTTAATAATGAAATGGCTTACCTATGTCATATTTACATCCTTATACTTGATGATTGTTTGTTTATACTTCATTATTTAGATGCTATTTAAAAATATTTAACTTAAACCAAGGCGAAGTCAAAAACATTGTGCCTGGTCCTACATTTGTAAACAATCGATGTAACTTTCTGTTTAATTTGTATATTGCATACCGCTTTGTGAGCTGTGTTCTAATCGGTGTTCAGCAAATCCAATCGGTCAGTTAGATTAAACATTTTGATTTCATATTATTAAGTAGAAATAAGATGACAGTCTGGTCCATTTCTCGGGGAGTTGTCAAGCAAAGCACTCATTCCTACAGCAACTAAGTCACCTCCTGCAGATTTTGCTACTTTCACTTTTATGGTGAAATTTGATTAAGTTAGTGACTCATTTGGATTTTCTAAAAAAAAAAAGCTTATTTTTGAAAGTAAATATATTTTAAAATTTGGAATAATTATTTTTAAATTATTTTTTATCTTAAAATTATTTAGATAGTTCTGACACATTTTTTTTAACTTAAATTTAAGGAGAACCGGCGATACGTTATTCGTGGAAAATCAATAATTGATTTCCGTATAAAGGGGCTATAACTTATGTAGTTTACTTGACGTAAGCCCATTACCTCCATCTTTCGATACATAATATATAAACAAAACAAGACATGGTATATGTTGCTCTTTGCCACCAGCGTGACTTTAATGGTTACATAACATTGTAACACATTGCGTAAAATTATATAAAATAATATTACGTAATACTACAATTGAAATTTAATTGAATTATGTCACAATTCTGCATTTGATATTAATATGATGTAATTATAATTAATTTTCGAATAGTAATTAATAATCATATACAAATATGAATTTTATTAATTGGCTGTATTGAGAAACTGAAATCGAAAATTGGTTACGTAATATCGTAAATCAAATTCCTTGTGGTCTGAAAACGCAATATACATCTACAATAAAATAAATGCATGAAAAAAAGAAGAAAAACAATGAAAAATAAAGAAAAGAAAATAAAAAAAATTAACACTGGAATGGTGATGGGGAGGTGGTGGATTTTTAAAGAAATGGTCCGAAGGAACAGAATTAGTATTCAAAGGTGTTACCCGTGCAGCGTCCTGAAAGAAAGTGAATTAGCGCGTATTTCTAAACAAAGAGAGTCGCTAGAATTCCCGCGTTTAATTTGATTGGTCAAATGATGACACCAACATTACGTGACTAAATCGAGCACTCTCTTCTTTTAGATAATACACATTAAAAAGTGCGATAATTCGTAAGGCGAAAAATTGTAGAATCAATATATCTAAAGCATTCCACTATCGAAATACAACCACTATTGAAATTAATCATTTCAATAGTGATTGGAATAAATTATTTCAATTGTGATTGGGGATGTATTTTATAATAAGAATCACTTTGTAACCACTATCAAAATAAATTATGTAAATAGTGATTATGAATGTTTTTCAATAAAAGAATCACTTTGCAACCATTAATGAAATGAATAGCTAAATAGTAGGTGGTAATTAATTTCATTTTAATTATCACTTTGTAATCACCACTGAAACACAGCCACTATTGAAATAAATAATTTTAAAAGTGGTTGGAATGATTTTCATTAATAATACCACTTTTTAACCACCTTTGAAACACAACCACTTTTGAAATAAATAAAATCCCCGCTTTCACTGAAAGTAGGGAATATTGATTTGGGTCAGTTCGTTCATCTGTATAAATCCGTCAATCATTTTTTCCTGAGCCGCATGGTTCTCTACTGAGGCTTATTTAAACTTTTAACTTCTGTTGTTGTTTTTAAAACGTATGCATTGGGCAAAATTTTCGAATTTGTTGCATGCATGTTATTGAATTCACTGAAAATGTGAAAAAAATAATAAATGAAATTAACTGATAAATATAATCATTAATTCTTTCATTTTTTTATGTTTCAATTGACTGACAATGAGTAATGTAAACAAATGGGAATATCATAATATTTTGTCTACCAAAAAGTTTTAAAGTGGAGAAATACATTTCATTACCATTACATGAGTAAAGTTATGCATTCCCATTACAACCACTTTGTGAAAAGTCAATAATAAGTCTTAAAGGAGTAAACAAAATTTTTTTTTGCAAATGTTTAATGTATGAAACACAATGTAACATACTGTATTTACAGTTTCATGTTTAATATCAGGTTAAATTAAATGGTTTGTTAAAAAAATACTGTTGCACTTTATGATTATCAAAATTTCAAAGGTTTCATCTTACTTTTATATGCGTTATATAATTAAAAGTAATTTTCAAACTTCATAGATCGTTTGGACAGTGCATGTATTTTGCTTAAAATGTCTATCCTCTTTTTTTAAGAAGGATGTATTAATCTTATACAGACACTGACACGTGCTACTACACCAGTTGCACGGTTCAGTTCGGTACGCTTTGTTAACGGTACGATTCGTTTTATGAACGGTACGGTTCGCTTTGTGAACGGTACGTTTCGTTTTGTGAACGGTACGGTTCGTTTTGTGAACGGTACGGTTCGCTTCTTGCACGGTACGCTTTGCAAAAAAAAGCTGCACGCTTTGTGGTCCGTTTGCGCGCTCTATTAATGAGGTAGGCGTGGCTTAAACGCTTTGATTCTTCTCGATATTGATATTGTTTAGTTTTTGCCCGATTGACTTCAGCAAAGCGGTAATTATGACAAGCATTTTTCTTTATTAATATGATATATTACAAAACAATTGATTTACCCTGTTTTTCTCTTTAACATTAGACCAAAGAAATGAACTCTATAGTGAATTAAGATATGATTTGCTCAGATCTACCCACTGCAGTAAGTTTCGGGCAAAACCTTGTTTGTATAGTAACCATTGAAATTACAGTCATTTAATCAACCGGTAAATTAAAAATATTAAACAAGGTAGGCGTGGCCTGAAAGCAGTTATTTTTCTCGATATAATTTTGTTCAGTTTTTGCCCGATTGACTTCAGCAAGGTGGTAATTATGACTAGCATTTTTTTCTTTTTTTTATATGATATATTACAAATGTATTTCAATCTAATTAAAATCGGAAATTCCATCCGTTTCCCCTTTTTGATACGTTGCGTGAAACGTGTACTCATTCAGAATCGGGAAGCGGAGGGTAGTTTTAAATTTGAGTGTTCTGTTATTAATCGTATTCAATATTAGATAAATGTAATTACTACGATAGATAAAAAGAACTGTTTGACATTATCCGATATATTTTTGTTAATTCAGCGATCGATAATTCTAACAAGCATATTAAGTTTTTTATTTTTACATGTTTTTGTATTGTCATTAAATATTTCTAATCCATTTAAAATTGCTATAAAAAAAATTGCCCCGACTTTATTCCGACATTTCTTTAGTTTCCTTTATCGTTGTCTTGATTTTCGGCTAGTTGTTATTTTTACAAGCATCTTTCTATTTCTTTATTCATAATTCCTATGATCATTCTTTATTGCATGCTAGTACTATTGCCGTTCGAATTCCCCGGATGAATAGTCGATGTAAAATATACGTAATTAATAATAAGATAAAAAATGAATATCAGTTTAGAAATCATAAAATCAACTGTTATAAAGTATATCGACACGGATTTTTATTTCTATGATTTTCTGCACTTGTTCGTATACACAGATCACACCTACATGTAACCCGTCATTGCTTCTCTTACAAGAAATAACATCGCGTGTATAGTCAAAATATGACTATTAGTTTTTGTTATTCCGTTTAACTATACTTGTACATGTAACATATTACTTATGAGATGTACACAACTGGATACACACAGGTGTCCGCTATTCACTGTATGCATGCGATTTAGTTGACTTTTTACAAATGCTGGCTAAGCTGTTTATATTTCATGTACCTTTTTACTCACATACTTGTTGTTAACAGGACAAGGAAAAATACCCGGGTTGCGCTCCATTGACCTGTTCCGTACACGTCCCAGACAAATTCTCGCGCAATGCGAATGGTGCACACAGAACAATGACTATGGCGGCCAGTTTGCAATTACAGACGTTAATGCCAATATTTCTTGACGAATTGTTTGAAAATGAGGGGAATATGCGTCAACATTTTCAAAGATTAATGCAACTCTGCGCAGCGGCAATGTTGTCAACGTAAGTAAACCATAAAAATATATGAGTTTCCGTGAATTTAAGCGTTAGAAGCAGGCGCGGATCCAGAATGTTTTTCCATAAGGGGGGGGGGGGGGGTCCGAGTACGTATTTATACTTTACAGGAAAAAGTTATCCGATTGGAATATGTTTATAATATATTAAATTTATTTTATTCATAAAAATAATAACTGGTTTAACGACGATTTTATATATATAAACTATTAGTAAAAAACTACATGTAGTTAAAAGTTATACATTGTATTTTATAATATATTGTAGGACAAGGGATGATAAAACTATAATAGAAATGAATGCGGAAGAAACTGTACCTTTTTACAACCTGGATGATTTTCGGCGGTTCTTTCGGGTTTCTAGAGCAACATTTGAATGTTTATGTAGAAATATTGCCAACTTTCAACATTTAAAACCTGGATGGACTGGAGGAAGAGAATTTATTTCAACAGATAAACATTTGTTAATTACCCTATGGTATTTAGCAACCCAAGATAGCATTCACAGCATATCAGATAGATTCAATGTCACCGAGTCCTCTGTTATCAGATGTCGCACAAGGATCACAGACATTTTTGTTAATAATCAAAAACATGTATTTATCGTCCTCCCTTCAGCTAATGAACGCCAAGACGTAATGGACAAGTTTGAGCAAAAACAAAATTTTCCAAATGTATTAGGTGCTATAGACGGTACCCATATTGCCATAAAAGCCCCTGAAAATCATCCCGAAACTTATGTCAACAGAAAGGGTTTTTTCTCAATAATCTTGCAAGGAATTTGCAGAGAGGACCTTAGATTTGTTCATTGTGTTGCTGGATGGCCTGGAAGCTGCCATGATGCCAGGGTGTTGAAAAATACAGATATATGGGAAAATGGTTTGAGAGTTTGTGGCAATGGGCATTTTCTTGGAGATGGAGCTTATCCATTGTGAAGTTGGCTTCTTACTCCCTACCGAGACACAGGACGTCTGACACCCCAACAAAGGAATTACAATTATCGTCATTCAGGCACAAGAGTAACTATAGAACGCGCATTTGGGTGTCTAAAAGGACGTTTCAGAAGATTGCGATATTTGGAAACTTCAGAATTAAAAACATCGGTTGAGGTCATTATTTTATGTTGCATTATTCATAATATATGCATCCTGAACAATGAAAATGTGCAAGATTTTTTTGAAGACAATCATCAAGGACCTTATGTGCCCTAAGGAAATTTAGTAGACAATCAGGCAGAAGGACTAAGGAAACGTGATAATATTGCACGAAATTTACCTTAAGTGATGTATTTTACAAGACATGACTTAAGATTTGGAATACATGTATCAATATGTAACTACATATGGTTCAGGTCTTGTCTTAATTTGTCATTACACAATTCAAAAAGATATAATCATTGGTTGAAACTGTTTTATTGAACACAAGTATGTATATTTAACCTCAAATAAAAATAACAATAAAAAATAAAACAAAATCTCATATTGTTTATAATAACAATGAAATAAAACAGAAATTGGCACTATCTGTGATAAGTATAAAAGTAAAAAAGAAACAAATACAATCATGTGTTGTACTTTGCTTGTTCATAAAAAAACAAAGACATCCTTACATCTAAGGGGTAATCTACCAGATATTTCCCTTTCAATAATAGTTTGCTGAAGTAGAAGGTAACAATAATGTTCAACATTTGAAAACTTTTATGGCTTTGCTGATTTGCTTACTACACATAGGACATTTATTACCAGCAAGATTTGATGCACATTTCACACATGCTATCAGATGTCCACATGAAACAAATACAGTTTCTGCAATTTTCCCATCCTCCATGCATATCTTGCACTCGTCTATAAATGAAATATAAAGCATACTTGTATAAAATGCATGAATTGAAATTCAATCTTATCATGTTTAAACTATTTTGTTTGGCTTGATTTTAGAATTTCCAAAAAATTTCCGAACATTTCCATCTTTTCACGGTGTCTCCTTTCCACTTGTTCTTCAAAACGCTGACTTTCATTCTTCATGATTTGTTGAAAGCTATCTAGAACATCATTTGTGCGTCTTTTTGAACTTTGATTTAACTTTTCAGGAGACACGCATTTTCTCTTAGTAGAAGCTGTAGGAGTGTCAGGACTACCTGAGTCACTTTCTTCTTTGCTTGATTTGGTTTCTGGGCTCGACTTGTTCTCTGTTCCAACAACACATTCTGGTTGAACATTAGGCTTGGCTGCCATGAACTCTAATTCTTCCTCATAAGGGTGATTTCTTCTTTCTGCCCCACTTTTTTTGTTGTGATCTTTAACATTCTTCAAACCTCTCATCAAAGTCTTCCACCTCCCTTCCACCTGCACTGCACTAAAGTTACAGTTTCCCTTTTCTCTTAGTACTTTGGCGATTTTGTTCCATAAGGCTTTCTTTCTTAACTTCCCACTTGTAACCAACTCCTCATTCTCCCTATATTGGCTGATTAATAGAAGTGTTGCAGGTCTAGTCCAAAGAACTGACGAGTCTGGGGCAATCTCAATGGGCCTCCCATCTTCTCCTTCCAGATCTAGGCTTTCAAGCGTCTGAACATCATATCCACCACTACCTATTAAGAGTACTATACATGTACATGATGTAATAACTTAATTAAATAAGAAACAAAAATTAAATAAGAAACAAAACATTACTTATTAACTATTTTTTTGCAGAGGCATTACATTACATGCATTGTACATGTATACAAGTAAAAACCACTTATATTTGGGATATGTATCAATACAATTTTTCTAAGCAAGTTCTTTCTTAATGTTTTTTCAGGTGGTTCAGGCATTTTTAATGACACCCAAATTCCTAAGCCAATTATGATGTTTATGTTTACAGGCATAAGGTTTTTTATATTATGCATTAAATTAATATTGTAAGTTCAAGAACACACTATGACCTCAAAAGGCAACCACAACTTAAATAGTTTAATTATTTTTGTATTAATGACATCAAACAGGACGTCAGTGGTGGCGTCGAAAAAACCTTTACGTTTATTATTTATTTTCGGGGGGAAGGGGGGTATTAAGCACGCTTTTTTCGCAAAATACATATAAATATACTGCATATCATGCTGAATTTAAAGCTTTACCGTTTTTCAACCCGAATTTCCCGTGGATCTGCAGTTCTGCAGCCTCTAAATTCAAATGACTGTTCTTGTATATATTGTACACAATAATCGCTCATAGAAAAACAATACACAAACAAAATACTCAAACATGTGCCTAAACATGCTAGGCCCCATTTAATGTTGCGAGTTGTCGTATAAACAAGGCACATTTTAGAAATAATGATGTTTTGATTGTTAGAAGAACTTAAAATCTATGTAATTAGTTTATATTTACCGGGATCATCACATGCATGGTTTGCAAACTCCTCCATGTCTCGGAAAAGGCGGTGACATGTATCACATTCAAAGAGCGTGGCTCTGTTTTGCGCATTAGTCGCCATGTTGAATTCTGCCTGCACTACCTCTCGCACGTGGACAGAGAGAACAGTCCGAGAACAGTGTATTTTTGAACTCCTTTGACTTTGCACATGTGCGGGGTGTTCCGAACAGTCAATGGAGCGCAACCCCGGTAATCAACAAATGAATGTTTAAGGTTTTATATCTATCTATCTATCTATCTATCTATCTATCTATCTATCTATCTATCTATCTATCTATCTATCTATCTATCTATATATATATATTCGATAATTTTCTTCTAGGTATGTAGGAGGAGTAAGTAGCATGCGGCGCATGGCATGATCTGTACTGTTATACTTAAACTGATTGACAGGCGAAGCACGTGGAGTCCTGAAATAGAATCCCGCTCAAATAATTGACCATAGAAACCTAAGGCAAATAATTCAGTTCAGTGATAAAACTTTTTTTAAGTATTATAATTAACACACACAAGCTCAAGCTCTCTCTCTCTCTCTCTCTCTCTCTCTCTCTCTCTCTCTCTCTCTCCCGAAAATCACTTAAAGCTAAGTAAAGTCCAGTATGTACACAATGATTACAACATTTCATAAAAATAATCAAAGTAGTATTACAACGAATTATGTGAACATAAATATTTTACAATGTTTAAGAACTCGGCGATGCAAGTTTAGTCGAACACCAAAGAAATGATTAAGGTCTAAGAAAAGAAATTACATTAAAACATTTCTGTAACGGTTTTAATTAAAATAACAGCGTTAAATTTAGTATGTGTTATCTAATCCTGTATTTAAAAAATCTAGTGAAATATTGAACTTATCTGGTCAGCGATAATCTCCGTCCGTATTCATCGAAAGACATTAAGTTCATAAGCCGTATATGGAAGTTGCACGCTTATTGCACGGTACGGTACGCTTTTTTGGCCGTTTTGGGGCGGGTCTTGCAGCATAAATTATCTTGCACGCTTTTTCCACGGTACTTTTTGTTTTGTGAACGGTACAATTCGCTTTTAGAACGGTTCGGTTCGTTTTGTGAACGGTACGGTACAAGGCCAAGAAAAGGGGATTGGGGTATTGAGCAATTCTCAAAACAAAAGATTGTTTTGATACTTAGATTGGTCTGAAGGCATTGTTGTTCTTGACACATTTTTTCAGTAAAGAATTTATTGAATGCACGACTAAGTAGAGTGAATTATAAATGGTTTAAGGAGGCCGATTTTAGTTATCATTGCACATTCTAGCAAAATTCAGTGTATTTATACCTTTTTATGAAACTGTTTGGATACGATTATTATAATTGAACACAATAAACAAATTCAAGATAAAAACATAAAAAAAAAATTAAAGAACACTTCGGGATATTTTATTTAATGTTGAATCTTAAGTATCATGGGTCTGTATCTCAATGATCTTACTTTGAAAGAAAATTTAAAACACATCTGAAATGATAGCATGGATTAACAAACCTGAACACAGAAAACATACGCCTCAAAAGCAAAAAAATGCATGATTAGTAAATGCAAGAAACACTGTGCCGGATAATTATGCCAATGCCAAGGTGGCATTTTTGCACCCGTCAAAGCTGCATATACCGAAAAATTCAAATATGCCATATGATAGACCATTGCTTAAAGAGTTTACAACCACCTTTGTTATCATTGTATATCACCTGTCAGGTGATATATTTACCTTTCAAAACTAAATTCCTACAGGAAAATAATTTTTCCCATAGGAAAAACAGTATTCCGATAGGAAATTACAAATTTTCTATTGGAATACAAGAACTTCCTATAGGAATTTCAATTCCAATAGGATTTGATAAAATCCGATAGGAAATTTTAATTTCCTATAGGAAAACTACCCGTCTGAGTCAAATTCCTACGGGAAATATCTTTCTTCTCCTATAGGAAATAATATTCCTATGGGATTTTAGGAGAATCGTTTCTCCTATGGGAATTATCATTTTCCTATTGTATATTATTTTTTAAAGGTATATATCTCACATGTCAGGTGAAAAACACTAAAAACAAAAGTGGTTATATACTCTCTAGACAATGATCTATCATTTGGTATATGTGGATTTTTCCGAAACTGCATCTTAAGCGGATGCAAAAATGCCACCTTGGCACTGGCATAATTATCCGGCACAGTGTTAAGAACTCTTGAAAACGTAGTAATATATACCGTCTGGATTAAATGATCTATGACATTAAAGAAAACGTACTTTTGCACATGTGTTCGTCCTAATTTAGTTTATGATTGGATAAAATTCAACAAATTTCAAAGGACAATGATAACGCCAGAATAAAGCGTCAAAACCCTGGATTTTGTTCTATGTTTTCAGCACTTAAGTCAACAGATAATGTTCTTCAACGTTACGTAACTAATACATACATGCACAACATAGTTTTTCTTGTTTAAAACTGATAAGACATTGGAAAAAATAAGTGCTTTTGCTTAACTGAAGGACGAGAAGGAGTTGCTATAGTAATAATTGACAACAATATACGTGTACAATACCTTGGATTTTTAACAAGAATCTTAAGACTGCTGGATGACATTGCGTAACATAAAATAAATGAAAAAAAAATATGATATCAAAACCACATTAAAACGCATTAATTTATTTTCTTCATAATTTTAACAGTTATATTTCCTCCATAAAACTTGTATTTTCTAGAGAGATAAAAATAGTCAAGTATATTTAATCTGGCTTTAAAAATTAATTAATGTTTAAACAACATCAAAAATATGTTTTCTTTTCAACTGAGAGATCAAGGTAATATAAACTATAATTATAAAAAAACTATAAATACTGCATCATTACGATTGCAAGAACAAGGTTACTGCCAGAAAACCTTTAGTTAATTTCTCCCTCGCGTTCTCTCTCTCTCTCTCTCTCTCTCTCTCTCTCTCTCTCTCTCTCTCTCTCTCTCTCTCTCTCTCTCTCAATGCATATGTCAGATAATATTCATCAACATTTCTCAACTTTTACCTTTATCATTTTAAAATGATTTCTAAAAAGATAAATTAAATCGTTTCCTTTTTGTCCTGGAACTAAAAGGAGAAAACACCCTTGGTTTAATATAATTCTCAAATTAATCTTAGTAGAAAGCAGCACTACGTAGGCAATCATGATATGTTTGATTTACCTCCTATAAATGCGTAACACGACAAAGTAAACACTAGAAAGTTTATCTTGATATACACGAGTCTCGGATACTCATGTATTTCTGTAATAGAATGACATTTATTGGAGGTTGTATACATAGACACTAAGTATGCTTTAACTTCTTACTTTGTTGTTGTATTTAAAAATATTCTTTTCGCCAGACTCCAGTTGGTGTAAGATACCTTACTTGTATTGATGAGAAAGAAAGTACATTACAACTAAATTACAATAATCGTTTGAAATTTCCTTACCAACAATACATGAACATAAAATTCATTTCATATATTTTTTTAGAAAAGCTAATATCATAAAAGCTTAAGCAGGTTTCGAAAAAGTATTTACAACATGGAGGAGTTCCATACTTCCTCTAACGCAGAAGTGCGACATTTCATCTTAGTTTACGGCATCTTAAAGAACCCTGTCTCTGTGGGTATAAATATATGACATTAAATAATCTTGTTTTACGTTCAATCTCCCATGTTTTGTATATGTTTTTAACGAAGCATTTCACGGTTTTTTCAAATCATTTTAATCTTTCAGAGTTCTTTCCGTAATTTTGTCAGGAACGATATGGGTAGAATGTTATAGAAACGAACTACACAATAACAATACAAGTAATTTTTTACATTACATAAGTTATACCTTTTTAGATGAATGAAATTACCCATTTGGTTTGCGCAATTAAACAGGACTTATAGACAAATCGCAATGCTCCTATTTAACTAGTAAGATATAACCTATAACACTTATTTTAAACATCTTACTTGAATCTATCTAATGGATAGTTCAATCCAAGTTGACGATTCAGTGCATTATAAATCCATCATCAATTATTCATAGAAAACATAATAAACTAACAGTCACAAACATGATCATCAGTCATTTTCTATTGATTATTATTATACAATCATGTTCTTCGTTATAACATTTCTCTTTTTTAAATTTTATTTATTATGAATTAAAATTGACACATTTAACATGCGTTGTGTTTTCTTTCAATATGAAATATTGATAATGATACATGTAGCTCTTATTGACCGCAATGTGATTGCGATCATGCAGCTTTTCTACTTAAGATAAACCTGATTTCATGTCGTTAGGAAACAAATACCAGGTATTTCTCTGACTGACGATGTCGAACAATTGCATGTGACACAAGTGCATTACCTTACTGCCGCTAAACATCTACAAGACCATATGGCCATAGAACTATGATGGAATGGATATGTTTTTAAAACTTTACCAGGTTTTATAACTTTGATCTGAGCGTGCAGTTGTAACATATGAAGGCTAGATGAGATCGTGCCAACCTGCACTGCAAATATCTATACTAAACGCTAAACACTAAAGAAGAATGTGGATATAATACAAAATATATCAGAGAAAAGTTTAGAGGTTTGGGAGATGAGAATTCTTTATTCTACAAATTCTACAAATTTAAGTTTATTACAGTTAATTTGTGATTATAATTATAAAAGATAATGCAACAATATAGTCGTGACATATTTTTTCTCTTCCTTATGTATTATTAATCTACTTCAGTGAATCGTTTATTTGTTTAAAGGAACGCTACATGTCAAAATTGATTTTTTTATATAAATAAAAGTTCTATATTTGTTTAAAGAAACGGTCCTTTGTCAAAACTGAATTGTTTCCATGCCCAAGAGTCTACATTTCATCATCCTCAAGGAGTAATACGTAAAAGATCCTTATAGTATTTTACTTACTGTAAATGCAAAGGCATTTATCGCAAAGGTGGGGGTATGTTTCTTCAAATTGAACACAATTCGTAAATGGCATTGTCCGCCATATTTCTCTTTCATCGCTGCTATTTCTACAACCCATACATGTATATATAGCAACACTAATTGTAAATTTTTTTTTCTTTTTTCATATTTAGTACCGGACACTGTGAAAATAGTTTTGTGTTTTGGATATATATATATATATATATATATATATATATATATATATATATATATATATATATATATATATATATATATATAATTTAATTCTGGTTGTAACGCGGCATTTGATTGGATAGAAAAATTTAGTTATATGTGTACAACCTGGTTTGCACGTAACAAGACACGTCACAATGCACCAACGTCAAAAACGTACTAATCCGCTTGACGTTACGTTTGAATTTCGAACAAATTATTATCATTTTAAAAAGTAAAACGCACTCAATTTGTACAGTAAATTGCAGATAATAAAATTATAAGAGATGAACTCAATATCTACCCAAGTTATACTCGTATAACCTGGGTTGGAGCAATTTACGCTTTTTTATTATCCGCTTCGCGGATTATAAAGCGTAAACTGCCCCAACCCAGGTTATACTCGTATAACTTGGGTATACATTGAGTTCATTTCTTATATATATATATATATATATATATATATATATATATATATATATATATATATATATATAGTCAACTTTCCTTACTTATGTAGCAATATACCTTCACTTGCTTATGGTGTTTTTGTCTCTCAGTTAATTCAAGGGCATGCTCTTCGTATTAACAGTTTCTAAGGCGAGGCAAGCTACTTACAAACAAGTTGATCAAACAGGACTATCAACAGTCTCGTTTGAAGTCATCTTTTCGTAAGTTCTATGGTCGATACAACGACCTTGTCAGCAAATACAATCTTCCACTGGGTCGCATGCTGACTGACGTTTTTCATACTAATTGTTAAACCATAATTAATCACCTAATTGTCTACGGACATTTTCGGGTTTTTTTCGATTACGACAAAGACCACACGGCGGGTGTGACCTGTCAGCAGAGGATGCTCACTCCTCCATGGCACCTGGTCTTACCTCTATCTTTTTGGAGGTCCGTGTTGCTCTGCTTTGAATTTGTATTTAGTTTTCTGGATTTTTGAGATGGTTTTCTGGATTTTTGAGATGGTTGACGGTTTGTTATTGTCATTTATATATATATATATATATATATATATATATATATATATATATATATATATATATATATATATATATAGCGTAGACTTTTTAATAGTTTAAAGTATTTCGCTGTAGTGGTCTCAACTGTGTGGACGTACATCTTGTATCGCTGTGTTACTCGGTCGCGAGATAAAATTATCAAATTTTACGCACTTTTTCTACGCCAGGAGAATACTAACCATCATAAAGCGTTCTTCCTTGTTCTTACATTTTTTTCCTTCAAATGATTTTGCAAATGTATTTGTAAAAATATACCTAAAGGCGTAATTGCTTTTTATGAGAACGCTTAGCAACCTGTGTTAGTACAATAAAAAAATCTGATATATTTGTATTGTGCTAACTGATGTTCACTTATAGTATACAAGGGATGATCCAAAATAGAAGTCACATATTCGGTCAATTCATGAAAATTCGTTATATTATTACCGTGTAAAACGTTCCATTTAGGCATGACTCCTTTTGCCCTGTCACTGGCTTTGAACTGGACATTTAGTTTATCTATGTAATCCCATAGTTGAAGCAACTCTTTTTATTTACTTTCCAAAATTGCTATTGTTAAAACTGTGTTTTGTTATCTATCTGTTAGTGTAACTGTTAACCATGTTCAATAGTTAGATAGTTTGAGAGCAACGGTAAAAGTCCTTGTACCATCTGTACCCCGGGCACGCGGAATATTGTTATAAGTTTGTGGAGTTTTAATAATTTTTTGTAAAACAGATTCCGACTGGTGAATTTTCAGTGTGTCACAATAGACCGGTGGAAATGCAAAAATCAAGTTATCTAAATTTCATCAACGATTCGCACTTGTCGTTTTAACACGATCTATACAAGCCAGCATGAACAATACAAGGTTCAGTCTCCACCTAATAATCATAGTTGACGACGACTAATTAATAGCAACACCAATGCATAAATTAATTATTAGAGTCACTCTTGATACTTAAAAAATAAAGTTGTCACATATTTGATAAATTCATTAAAACAAATATGCATTAAATCGACTCAGCGTCATCAAATCCCCATTGATAAAATAAGAAATTAATTGATATTGAATAACTAAAAAAAAGCCGACCGTGCGATATGCATCTAAGCAGATAAAGACTTTTTGAGACAATCCAGATGATTAAAACAAAATCTGCATCTAAGACGCGCGCCGTCCCCACGTTGGCGGCGTAACGCTGGAAGGAGTCTGGTTTTTTCGCTTTCCTTTTTTGCTTTGCTTGCCTGACATGATTGATGTTCTCCCACACTTATACACATAGCAAATAAAGTACGATTTATTAGATGTAACAGGAAGAACATCTTTGATATAACGAAACCGATACCAAATGTTCTTATACACTAAATGCGTGATCTATCTATCGATTTTTTGTAACACTTTGTGGACAGAATTGCATTCTTTACCTGTTGTGAAAGTTTTAAAGATCCTAATATACCCATAAATATTTCTCAATCTAACTGTTGAAGAAACTCAAATCGATAGAATTATATTTTATAAATCATATGACCAATGTTGTAAATATTACTGGCCAATAACTTTCTAACGTCTTATCTCGGAAAAAAAATTAAGAAATAAAGTTAGAGTTTATAAAAGTAGGTTTTAAATACCACAGAGTATGACAAGGTAGAACATGGTAATTGCAGTGTTCCCTTGTTTATTATTTTCCTCCGTGATGGTTTTCTCTGGATGTGTAAGTATATACAACTTATTATATATTTCTCGTTTATTTAATGTACTATGATTACAAAATGTATGAGATATTTTGCTTCCAATTGCTATTGAAGAAGAAAAAAGAATTTAAACTAGTGATTGTCATTTCTATTTGGCACAAAATAGCTGAATGAGACAAAATGATATCAAATGATGACTTGTTAATACAATCACTCATCTATCTATCTATCTATCTATCTATCTATCTATCTATCTATCTATCTATCTATCTATCTATCTATCTATCTATCTATCTATCTCGTCATCTATCTATCTATCTATCTATCTATCTATCTATCTATCTATCTATCTATCAACTTTATTTTTTCTACAATGTAGATTTCCTTGATGCATATGGTTAACAAATTAGACTTATCTGACTTCGAAATTACCGTAACGACTGGTATGATACCAAAGGTGTTCCGAACTTAAAAACGAGGGAAATCGAATGCTGCCAGTTTCGATTATTATTGACCATGGGCAGATAGCACGCAAACTATTACATGGTTAAATAGAATGGCATGTTTATGCGTTGTAATCCTATATAGAAAATATCCACAGAGGTATAATAAATCCATCTATCTAAAGTTCATGACCAAAATTTAAAGGCGTTTTTGTAGATAATTCGTATGGTTACATATTTCTGCCGCTTGCATAAGACAATTATGTCAATATGCTTGATAATTATGTCTATATGCAAGATAATCATGTTGACACGCAAGTTATAAAAATAAGGAGAATTTAATTTTTATATAGGTAAAATCAAGTACTAACGCCGTATCTGACATCATAGAAGCAAGATGAAACAGAATTATGACAACATACGACTTATTTATGTTGGCATGAAAAATAATTATGTGGTTATTCAACATATGCATGTTCACATGCAACTTATTTATGTCAACTTGCAAGTTATATTTGTAGATCTGCGACTTATTTATGTCAACATGCGACTTATTTATGTCAATATGCAAGTAAATTATGTCGATATAAATCCGGGTTCTAAACAAGAGGCACATGGGCCACATCGCTCACCTGAGCAATGATATACATAATAAAATCAATATATTATATTCATATGTTTATCATCGACCCCCTTTGTAGAAGGATGATTTTACAGTCATATTACATACTGAGCATTGCAGTTCTTGAGATAATTATCAGACTTAAACAACTGTTTATGGATGAATTATAAACCTTCATCAAACTTTGAACCCCTTGTGAGGCCTAAGAATACTCCAGGCGCCAGAGTCTAAACAATTTTAAACTATCAACAATAATTCAAAATGCTTGCATATAAGTAAAACCATAAATAATAACATTTGAGTTTTAGTGGATAATTTAAATGTTTTCCTTTTTAAAATTGGACCATCAACACCCCCCAATGTGGCCCAACCCTACTCCATTAAGATTATAATTTTAATCTACACTATCTGAACTGACTTTTCTAGGCAAATGATTTTAAAAGATATTTTCCTATATATTCCAGTGTAAAATTTTGAAACCTATCCCCAGTATCACGATTTGAACAAATTTGAATCTTCCATACCTGAGGATGCTTCCACACAAGTTACAGCTTTTCTGCCCGATCAGTTTCTGAGAATAACATTTTTCTCTATATATTCCGATGTGAAAATTTGACTCCCCCCCCCCCCCCCACTGTGTCCCCACCCTACCCCTGGGGATCATGATTTTATTAAACTTGAATCTACTCTAACCGAGAATGCTTTCATACAAGTTTCAGTTTTTCTGGCCGATCGGTATTTGAGAAAAAGATTTTTATGGAGTTTTCTCTATATACATGTATTCCGATTTGAAAATTTGACCCCCCCCCCCCAAATGTGGCCCCATCCTTCCCCTTGGGATCATGATTTTATCAAACTTGAATCTACACTATCTGAGGATGCTTCCACACAAGTTTCAGTTTTTTTCTGGTCGATCGGTTTCTGAGAAGAAGATTTTTAAAGATTTTTCTCTATATATTCCTATGAAAAAGTGGACCCCCCCCCCCCCTTCATTGTCTATATCACGTCAGGTGATCTAAAAACTATTTTTATTCTTATGTAAATAAAAAGATCCCGGCAACCGTATCGTCTCAAAGAACGAGTTCATATACAATGTATGAGCCCCTTAAAAAAATTGAAAAAATGAAGATTAAAATAAGGCATATTTTGTTTTTCTCATATTATCACTGATGTTTAAACCATAAAATCAACAACTTTTAGCGCTGTATTTACTGTATATAAAAAGCACAAAGCTTTGCAACATAGTTGGGGTCAGTCGACATTCCTGATTATACATCAATTTAATATTGGGACGGGCATTCATTTCAAAGCCTTTGATAACTGTCAGCCTAACTGTGAACAAACTTGTGGAAAAGACAAGGGACTCATTAAACATTAAGAGAACTCCTGTGAAAATAAAAAGTTTGTACAACATTAGGCTGGTACTTGAGACATTAAAAATGTATGAAAGTTTCAAGGTTTTTCCTACAGCAAGCGTGAGCTATTACCTACCTGACCCATGTTGAACCCACGTATGGATCAATTTTCAAATATCCACATGGGTTCTACATGTAACCAGGTAGACGTCAAATGTGCTCAATATCGAACGCTGACTCGTTTAAAATCGTTTTCCTTTGACTTTTCATTGTCAGAATTGTTTGTTTAATCACTATGATACGCCCAGAAAACTAAATCCCTTCACGGTACATATACGTTACGCGTCAAATATCTCAGAGCCACCTTTCCATTTCACACAACAACATCACATATATTTTCACCTTTTCGATAACTCGTCATATTATTAACAGAAGGACCTTTAAATAACCGTAACGCATGAATGTAAACACAGTTACGTAAAAGAAAATGTTGACATAGCGGGTAGCTCTGTACAAAAGCCAAATACAGATTATGCTAGTCGCATTTTTATCGAACACGGCAACCGCCAATAGATCTTCATAGATATAGAGTCAATAAGCTAACAATGTTTTCTTATTTTGATGTTAACAAAAAACTCTTTTACTAACCAGCGAGTTTAAAATAAAGATTTTTGGAGTCACATGATTAAATCTGTTTCTGACTCGTCAAAGTTATTTGAGTTGATGTTGAATGTATTGAAAATAATTGCGTAATTATGTAGGATCTAGATAAACACTTAGTCTAGATAAACACATGGAACAAACTTATCCGTACCTATTCTCATTTACATATTTCTTCATCGCCAATCCATACTTTTTGTATTTTTTTTACCTTTTTGGGAGGGGTGGGCTTAAACGACCTGCATATTAATGACCCTCTCGCGCTAACACCCGTGCCTACGAAAGATAATAGTATAAGTTATAGAACTTGTTTATCAATCGTTGTAAAATAAATAAAGTTAAATTTCCAACCTCCATATTTGTATATTTATCTAGGAAAACGGCATAATTTTCTGAACAAAATATATCAACATTCTTGATTGATGCTTACGTTGTTTTGAAATCTCTCGTTCAGTAGAACATGTTTACAATTCAGTTTTTGACGTGGACTTCAGTTAGTAAGAAATTACGTTGAAAAAATGATTAAGCACACATGGAAAATATTGGCATGCCTTTAAATAACTTTATTCCGACAATATTCATTATCGATTTCTTACCTTTTTTATGCGATTTAAAATGTATATGTAAAAAAACAACCATTTGGGGATTCGAATACAAAGACTTATTTCGAATTCTTTTAATTAGATTTTATATGCAGCAGCTTTATGAAAAATAGCATAGGAACTGCAACACCTTTTTTTTTAACTGTTAAACAATAAGACAGTCGAGTGTACCAATATCAGCGTGTACGGATGATAGGATTGGTCGAAATAACTTTGATAGGCTGGTTACTTACTCGGCGTGAAAAAAAGACCTTCACATCTCTCTCTCTCTCTCTCTCTCTCTCTCTCTCTCTCTCTCTCTCTCTCTCTCTCTCTCTCTCTCTCTCTCTCTCTCTTATATATTTTAACGATATAACACATAAGCAAGTTCAAAGATTATACACAATTAGGGTCAATATTCACTGTATTGATTAATGATCGAATTTGGATTATACGGAGGTGACCTCTTCTACATTAAACACAGACATGAAAATCGTACGTCATAACAGATGCAATTATGGCTATTTTGTATACAGTAGTATTTTTCGTGATTTTTGGCGTCATGCTAGACTAAGTGTAAGATTATCGGAACAAGCAGCGTTTTATATCATTTGAAACATAGGTAATTTATTTTAGGGTATGTTTTAATATCACTTATCATGTATCTCTTATTAGCTATATGGTATTATTATTTCATGGATTCAGTCGCAAATATACTGATACCATTTCTAGTATCATAAATTCATTATATTGGTGATTTTTCTCCACATTATGAGGCATATGTTATGAACAATTTACCATGCACTTTTTAGGATGGTATTAAGCGAGAAAAAAATATGCAGACTACATTAAATTGTTAATTTCATATATAACATGATTTCTCATATAAATAGCAGATGTTGCTAATAAATCCAATGAGATGTCGAAATGATATGATTATCAAATACGGAAGGCTTTCAAATATATATCCGCAAGACTGGATATGATTTAAAAGATTATTAAATTTGAAAAAAAAGTGAATGTAGATTAAGATTGCATATATGTTTTAAGTATTTCAAGTTCTTTTTAATAATAAGTGCAAGTTTAATATATTGATATCATATAAAATATTTTAACAGTTTTGATTATTATCTAATGTATACACCATATTTTTCATAGTACATAATCTGTCCATTTTGATGTGTTTTACAAGACAATGAACGATATATCTGTGTTTTTATAGGAAAGATTAAACGGATATCAATTCCCGGTCTATTCTACCGAATCCTGTCCTAGAAATGAGAAAGAATGGCTCCAGAGATCGTCAGTCCTAAACTGTACAGTGAGGAATGGCTACATGTGTATGCCCAACGAAAAATTGACGACCTTGTTGGAATTTTGTTACAAACAATCCAAGATTTTAATTGAAGAAGGTAAGAAAGAAAAAAAAAGAAATTTAAAAGTGTTTCATCAAATCGATAAAAATAGCATATGAGTGATCATGTCATATACATGTAAAGTAACTTACTGGTGCTTTTTAAATTTCATAGAATGTGTTCCCGGTTTCTTTATCATATTTCTGATTGCTTTCTGGTTTTCTTGACTGATATGATTGTACAGCTTTTAAAATGTCTAACGTTTAAAATGTCCTCTTACATGTATATTGACAATGGCGTCTGTAGTTAATGAATTATTTTCGAATTTGGTAAAAAACAAAAAACAAATGGTCATCCCCGTGTTTTATGGAACTTTTTTTTCGAAATTGCAAGTAGACGTATGTCTCTTAGCACTCTTGTAACCGAGAAGTAAGAAAAAAGGAGACGATGATTGTGACAAGTCGGTTTGTTTGTAAATTACAATAAAATTATTAATATATAAACAAACAGAATTGATTTAACATTTTTAACATGAAACATTTATTCTGTTTTAACGTTACGGGATAAAAAAGCTAGCATTAGCTTAATTTTAAATAAAAAAAGATTACAAGGCATGTTTAATGAGTCTGATTACTGGACATTTAATGATGCCTAGCGTTGTTTGATATGTTACTGCTTATCTTATTGTAGGTGTATGCTTGTTTTTAACTAAAGACTATTCTGCTGTGGATAACTACAAATGTCATAATTTTTCCGAAGGATGTCCTGATTTGCCGTACTTCAGCAATAAAATGTATAAACGTAAGCATGTTTTAAAATCCTTGCGTCATTATATTTGGTCTATGTCCTGTTTAAAGAATGTAACATATGAATAAAACTAAAAACAACTATTTATGATTCGTTGACGATTTTGTTTTTATTTTTTTTTTCATGAACCTGCAATTGCCTCACCAGAATTGAAATATACTTATACATGTTTTACACTTATAAGAAACAAACTATAAACATTTAAATAAATCAGAAAGAGATTTTGATATATAAACCTTTTCTTGGTATATATGTCTATCAGTTTTTTGAAACACAGTTCGCAGTTTACAATTCGGAATTCGTAGGTTGAATGCAATATAAAATTCACTTCGCAATTTATACTGTACATGTATAATTCAAGCATGGGTCAAACAATTTTATTTCCTATGTCGCTTATAACGCGCGATCAGATTGGTTAACAAACCGGGTTTAAATTTCCTACCACCTGCTGAAGACGGGTGTAAATAAATTGTGACCACACAATGCACTTTTTGATTATATCTTTGGTCAACATAATGTAACGTTAAATGAAGTAAATGAATAAAAAAATTGTCAAAATCTTTATTTCTTAATATTCTAGCTATTGATTTTCAGCACAATTTTAATTGATATTATTTGTTTGTTCTTTGTATCGAACTTACATGTATTTCACTGGTAAAGCAGTATAATTTTAAAATTTGTATGACATAGGATCATAGGAAATAAATTCGTTATCCAGGTCCAACCAATGGTGTACGGGAATTTACCCCGGGAATTTACCTGCGGTCTCAGGGTGTACGGAATACAACCCGGAATAAATCCCTGTACACCCTTGATTGGACCTGGAAAACAAATAGTATTACTGGTCTACCAGTACTACTGTGAAAATATGGCGATTTCCTCATCTCTAGTTTGAGAGATCCGAGATATTGATGATTTCTTTAAAATACTGACTTAATCAGGACAGGTTATAAAGAATAGTTTACTGTCGTTACAAATATAAGATCATAGTATTATTTCTAGTTTAAAATTGACTTTGCTTTCACTGTATAATCACTTTTTGATTATAGGGGAAATTTTATGATGTGTTAGAATATTTTCATAATGTTGTACCCCGAGGCTTGGAAGTACAGTTAGTAGTTTATTTTGAGTGGACTCTGACAATTTCAGTCCCCTTTGTGGAGGACTTTGATGTTTCTGAGGCCGGTGCAGGCACGTGGCATCGGGGGGGTAACAGAGTTGCCTCCTCCACACACACTTTTTTCTCGCAGCAGACATTTTTCTTAAATTTACCTATAGGAAATTGAATTTTCATGCAGTTGGCCCCCACTATTTTGGGGGCATGTAAAAAAAAAATTGAAGCGAAAATAAGAAAATTAAGAGTGAAATTGAAATTAAAGGTAGACGCCCCCGACAAGAACTCTAGATCTGGTCTTGCTATAAATTCTAACAAATTGACTACTTATTAATTAATTATTTATTTAGGAGCTGATTTTACCTCTGCTCTTCCTACTGATGTTTCATTAAAAGTGACCCCTGGTTTCCCTACAGTTGCTCAATTAACTGAATCTCCATCTTCGAAAGACTGACCCTATAGTTTAGCAGAATAATTACTTCATTGAACTAGGACCTAAGAAACCATCTAGTCTCCTTATAGATATTTGACTTAAAGTGACCGCGTGTGGTCTCCCCACTGTGGCTGCCTTCTGGTCAATCTCTATCTTCAAAAATGACATATGGTGACCCCTGTTATTCTTATAGATAAACAAAACATTTCTTCATTAATTTATGACCAGAGGTGGCCTCTGGTCTCCTTTTAATGTTCTACTTAAAGGGGCATGGTCAAGATTTTGGTCAAATTCTATTTTTCTGTTTTTATTATTAACAATGCTTTAGAAATGCATTTCCAATGACCAATTGAAATTGGAGAATTAGTAGTGAAGTTATAAGCAAGATACAGGGCTCACAATTCTGTGTCATGTAAACAAGGTTCGTGCCTTGTTTTTGTTTACATTAGTTCAATATACCGGAAAAAGTTTTTTTTTCAAGCTGATTTTTCCATCCTCTTATTCATTTTAAGCATAAATAAACATATCTTAACGTTTACCATATTCATTCGTTTTCACTTCAACATTAGCATTTGTTTTTTCTGTCCGTCGTCGTCCGTCGTCCTCTTCCTCTCTATTCCCAAACATCTGTAAAAATAAACTTGAATTCATAATTATGTAGACCAGGAAGCCTTTACTTCTGCTGATACTGAATAAAAACTGACTACATATTAAGAAAGAAAATAAAGCCATCTTCCAAAATTGTAAATTTCATGTCCCCAAGGGTAGGGCTTTTGACTCTTGGGCTGGGACAAACAGTCATATTGTGTATTGGGTAGGGGTTCTTACTGCATATATAACTAAATAATATAATATAATATATATATATATATATATATATATATATATATATATATATATATGGTTAATTTGACGTCTTTTGTTTTGCAGGTACAAAAATAAGTTTTAAAAACAAATCGCCATTGCACCCTGTTTCACACTTCTATTTGGTTCCTCTCCACATTTCTTTCAATTAGCAGCTATGATATTAAAGATTTTAATCTTAAGGTTCTATTTATTAACTTGATCATTAACATTTAATACGAACAAATGAAAGATCTCCACCCCAGGTTTACACAAGGGTTATGAGTAACGCAGCAGTAAGCCACCATCTGGGCTAAGTCCTAAATGGGAATGAAACTTTTTTCAATTTTGTTTCAAACCAAACAACAATTTTTAATGTGTTTAGGGTACATTTTTCATGCTTTGATCTACTATTATTCACAAGTATATTATTTTTTATATCAATGAATACACTTCTTGCTAACATATTCAGGCTTTAGCAGATGACCAGAGAACCTGGACAAAACAAAGATCATGATTTTTCTTGCTGTCCATAGTTGTCCTTAGTTCTTTCACTAATAAACCTGTGTGGCGAACTCTATTTTTCTTTGACTGTTGATCTTTAATTCTTTACTTCCCTACTACTCTAAAAAGTTTTTTATGTCTGCAAAAACCAGGTCATCATAAGGATTGAGTCTCAAAGTACAGTAGCTCGATTTTGTAGCCCTTTGGTAAAGATGGGGCACTATGAAAAACCCAACACCAATTATATGACGCCTTTGCTTCTCTTTCAATTAGATTCTTTACATATTTTACTATTGATGTAAAATTTTAGCCACTGGAGATTAGAATGATACCTTAGTTAACTGTTTATCCCATCGTGTAAGAATTTCATGAGGTTTTAAAAGGGTATCAGAATTTATGGATCACCCTGTATGTATAAATATATATTTAAAAAATACATTTCACGTCTACCGACACAAAATAGAAACTGACTGCATATTTAGAGAAATCATTAAGCTGTCATCTTTAATTAAATTTCATGACACCTAAGGCAAGGGTTATGGCTGGGGTGTATATTAGTCTTATTTTATTTTATTCTGCTCTTGAATTTCAATGAAAGAAATTAGTAAATTCACTTATTTAGAAAAGAGGAAGAATGAAGCTGTCTATCAAAGTTAAGATATTGTAAAAGCATTTGGAAAAAGTTCAGGGGGAGAGTTATAACAGTTAATGAAGTTAGCTTCCCTTGCTTCTTCATAATGGAGTTATTTTTCTTTGCTTGTTCAGACTTAGTAATTTCAAATTATTGAATAGTTTTATAATCAAAAGAGGTTTGCAAGTATTTTTATCATTTGAAACAAAAACAGTTCTTGAACTTTCTAAATAAACAAATAGTCATGTTTATAGTAAAGTAATGATTGGCTAACTAAAATCACTGATAAGCAGTATATGTAAAACGATTTTGGTATAAATGCCAGATTAAATGTCATTGAAGATTGAATATTCAAAACCTGGAACAGGAGAAGTGAGTAACACATAGAAGCTTTATTTTTAAGTGCCCACAGGGAGAGTTTCTGTCTGACCCCTGAGGATAGGGGATGCGGTGTTGTTTTAAATGAAACATGTATATTAGCCAACTTATTTTACTTTATGTATGAAAAAAATATACACATAAAATTAAACCTATCTTGAAAGTTATTAAATATTGGGAAATTATTTCCTATCAGAGTCTTGCATCTTCTCAAAATCCGGTCATGCACTCTTTTATGATCTTTAATTTTTTCATCAACATAATAGATTCCATAGTCCTTTTTGAAAGATTTCAGGCAAGGAGGTGATCATCATTATAATATTTTATTTTTTTTTTTACTACAGAATGAAACTTAATTAAATTCATATATGAGATTCCTCGCCAGTCTGTGTATGGGCTATGGTATTCAGGTGACCGTAAAGGCCTTTTAGCCTCTTGTTGAAAATAGTGCTAGTTTTAAAAAGTACCAGCATCGATATATTGCATATGATTAATTTTATAAAATATATTTTTAATCAGCATGGTCGGAGTTTTTGACCATCACAATATTAAATAATTTTCTTATACAAACATCTCAGAAAGTTCTAGACTTTCACCTATTCACATTTCCTAAAATATAAATATTCGAAGTAAATAGAATAATGTATGTATGGTAACACACAAATCCAAATATTATGCATCATGAACGTGTTAACATCAAAGTACTGAAGTACTGACGGGAGTTGATTTTATCAATTATTATTTATTTTAAAATCAACGATATGTTATTTTGCATAGCAAGTAGTTTCTAATCTGTATTTGAATTACGCACATTTTTATAATATGAATTCTCGAACTTTGCCGACAAGAAATTCGAGAAAACCCCATATGAATCATGCTGTGTAATATTTAAAGATAGATCTAATTCCATTCAACTACGTATCAGTAATCGAAATAGTTTCTAAAAATTGTACACATGTCTGGATCCAAGCAATATTGAACTATAGTTTCGTTTAACCAGACGCTCGGCTGTCTCCGTTAATCTCCGACTACCAAAAGAGACTCTCTGCTTGTCGGAGATTTACGGAGACAGCCGAGCGTCTGTTTGAACGAGACTATATTGAACTCTGGCGTAGGAATACATACGACTACAAAAAATATCTAAATTGTTCGTAATATTTAAAATCTGACAATTTTAACAGTTTTTATAAATAAGTTTCCTTGGAAAACAATGGTTCAGCATACATTACATCGAATCTATCTATTATTTTCAAGAACTAAGTCTTGTCAGCGGTAATGGTTTGTGCTTAGGTCCAAACACTGTTTCACTTTCGGTTTGCCAGAGAGTTGATTAAAATCAACTCCCATAAAGGGAGTTGTTTGGCTGTGTCCCCAAATTTCTTGGATTTTTTTCAGCCTGCATTTTTAATTTTGCATCGATTAAATTCGAGGTAAATAGAACAAACTTCGAAAAATTTGCAAAGGTTTTTTACTGTCTAATATGCACATATTTTAATAACAAAACCATCGTTTTGCAGCGTACATAAAATTTGATATAAATATCGGTCAAAACAACTTTTAATAAAATTTTGTGATTGTGGATATGCAATCAAAAATAAATGCAGTATTTTTATAATCAATAGAATTGACAAAATTACGTGCATGACTCTTGAAAGTAGAAACTATTCAAGTTTCTAACGTTGTACAAATCATATTGCTTGATAACGTCTCAGATGCCTGTCCTAAACTCATTGTTTATTAACATGTGCTTTCTTGTAAAATTGAAGCTTTTATATTTCTTTTTTTTTTCTCAGACCAGAAGTGCGTATATATTGGGAAAGGATGTTTTTTAGCTGAACCATCATGCTTCACGTATGCATTGCCAATTACTCATCTCATTTTTATTTCTTCAAATTTTATTAATATTTCTTAAAAAGTAAAATGTATGCAAGATACTATTTGAAAGTTTTTGAAATTTGCGCATGGTAAAATTGGTTAAAATATCGCATAGCCCCCTAACTTCGTCACTACCCTAACTCCGTCACTTTCGGGAAACTCCTCGCCGTTTGAAACCCAGTGCGATGATGACGTCAGTTTTTGCCTGTCAAAAATCGCCAATTAAATGTCAACAATTTACAACGGTTAAATTTAATAATGTGTTCAACATAACAAAATGAAACTTTGTTTATTTTATGCACCAATAATTGCCTGAAATTAGCTAACACTTGTTCGGGTGCACTAAAATATCAATATTTCTGACATGCGGGCCCATTCGATGATTAACGGTGCTCAGTCATTTTTAGAGAGGTCAAGATGAAACATTTCACATGTAATATATTTTTTATTAAGGTTATTGATACATTTTTTTCAGTCCTCAATAGTGTTTATGCACTACAACGGATGATAACGTCAAATCGCTCATGCGATATTTTTTTGTCTTATACAGGGTATAGATATATACCATGTGTTGCTATTTAGAATATGCTACATTTATTTAAAATGTAATAAATAAATAATATTATCATTAATATATTCATTAATAATATGATATATTTGAAATATGTAATGACAGAAATCAAATGGCATCGATACATTCTGAAAAGGTCATTGTAATTGTTGTTACAATGACCCAATTTTTATTCGGGCGATCATTTCATTTCGATGAAATTCAATACCAGTATTTTTACTTATTATAACATGGCCTAGATACAAATTGATTTTAAACTAAATTGTTAATGTGTCTTCATTCCCTGGCATATCATAGAGCATGTGGGTGACGGAGTTAGGTTCATAAGTTATGTGATAAACGTCGTATTCAGAGGGCTTATTTGAAAACAATAAACATATTTTTGTTAATTATTTTATAAATCATAATGTTTCAGGTTATATTTAGTGATTGCAAATGATAAAAACCGCAAACAAATAATTTACAGAGAAACGCGGAATTTTTTCTGCTTATGGTGACGAAGTTTGGGTACTCTGTGATATTATGTTATTTTAAATTTAGGATTATGATGAATCAAATATTTCATACAAATGTTTAAATATGTTTCTTATATCACAAATAACGGAGTTTAAAATATCATTTAGCATATGATTTATTATTTTTCAATGCCAGTAAATTAATTTTTTAAGGAATTTTTTATAACACAAATCATTATTGTTTATATGTTTTTTAAAGTACTAATTCTTCATTGGCCTACACAAACAATGTTACATCAATCAACAACATACCAATCGAGGCCAATGGAACAAACCTCAACTGGATAATAGTAGTGACATTAATGGCAGTTGTAATACTGATCTGTCTAATTTTCAACATTTGCCAAAATTACAGAAACAATGGTGAGTATGTTTTTCTAATGGTATTTTTCTTTTTTCTGAAATTAACAAATCATATGAATATGTTAAAGAATTAAGTTGATAGATTCAGATTCAATAGAGTACCGTTTAGAAATAAATAAAAACATTTAAAAACATAAAAACATTACATGTCATTTTGTCGATATTTTGAGAACATCGGTTGTAAAAATCAAAGAAAAACAAGACCCAAATAAAATTACTAGATAGAAACAGTAACATTACAAGATGGAAAACCTTCAAGATATGAGAAAAGAGCATGACGAAAGAAATGGTTCTGTTAAAGAAGGGGAGGGGGGTCATTAGACCTTGAAATAAAGTAAAGTGAAAACAAGTTCGGATTTCAACTCTTTTTTTTTTATTTCGACAAAATAACTATTTTCAAACAAATGAATTAATATAGAACCACTGAGTTTAAGATGCATAAATTTAAAAGTCAATCAAACCCCCGTGTCTCTCCAGACTCTGATTGATGCGCCGTTGCTTGCTCTCTACCTGTCTATATAGATCTGATCCAAACCCATCCACGTTTCCATGATAGTATCTTTCCAGTCTGTGATTTTATCAGGCCGATTTTTGTCCACACGATCATTCATAATCTGCCAAACATTTCTATTATATTAAATCCGGTGAAGCGGCAGGCCATTCCATTACGGTCACGTAATTCCGAGTAAACCAGTTTGGGGTAAAGGTTGCGGTGTGCGGTCTAGTGTTGTCCTTTTTTTAAAGATATAGTAGGTCGTTTGTCACAATATTAGTCAACATTACACCCTCCTAAAAATATTCATAGTACTTATAATTGCTGATATATCTCCGCTCACAGAAACAAGCGGAGTTAAACCGAACTTGTTTATTCCACCCATACCGTAACAGCTGATAAAAACTTCTTCTTTTTCTGACAATGTCAAAATTTTACCCAGCTTTTTTCAGGTAAATCTGTAAGTTTAAATCGACTTACGTCCGTACGAATCACATTATCAAAATTGTAATCTGATGAAAGATACACCATCCCTCTCTTTTACACTCAATATATATGTTCTGGGGTCATTAGTGGCACGTTTTGAAGCACAGATTCAAAATAGTTACTGCGAGCCAACGTCCGACCTATAGACCATTTTGACATTGAAGCTGATCATCTTCATGCACATTCATTGGCAATTCCTCTGTGCTGACCATTGCGGATAAAAAGCAGCAAGTTGTGCAACCCGCCAGTCGATGTCTGATGTCATTCACGTTAAAAAATTTTCGACCAGACACCGTATGCATGACTTCCCTTTACAAAATCTTTTCAAATTATCATACACAGTAGACCTAGACATGCTTGTTATTTCACATTATTTTTGTGCTGAATTCATTCCGCTTTCATTGAGAAGTAGGAGACTTTTTACTTGTCAAATTCTGCCATTGCTAAATCCGGAAAATTGTCGTCTGCTGAAAGCTCATCACGTGACATTAGATAGAAACAAGGGTTGTTAATCTAATAGCATCCAATTTAGCGGTTGATGTGAAAATAATATTTAGAATTATTAATTTTAAGGAAATACATGCATACGATATACACAGAAGATTCTGAGTTTTTGGGGAGGGTTTTATTTTATTTTTTATTTTTTATTTTTTTACGGGAGTGGTGGTTTTTTTATTGGGGGGGGGGGGGTTGCACTGTACCTTTAATGAGCGAAAATGACTTGATTATGAAATATAGCAAAAAGGCGAAAAATTAGTACTTGATAACATTGGTGTTCTCAATATAGGCCAATATCAATATTTATATTATTTAGATATGATGGTATTCAAGAAAAATGTGGACTCATTACGTGTATGTGTTGTTAAATAGCAGGTTACGTCAAAACGCACGAGTCTGCACGAGGAGCATTCAACAGTCTGCAGCCAGCAATATAAGCTGATTGACGTAAAATTTTTGAAATTTGAAACTGTTTTGCTAGTAGCATTCTTTACGTGTGTTTTTATATTTTTACATGAACTTTAGTTATTATGAAAAGAGGATTAATACAATCATTCATTATTACGAGTGTGGGATAGTGAAATTCCACCGAGGGGACAAGATTCACGGTCTAGGACGAGGCTCTGCCGAGTCCTAGACCGTGAATCTTGACCCCGAGGTGGAATTTCACTATCCCACACGAATATATAATGAATGATTATTTTTCTCGCATTATTTTACATTTAAAAACGATGTCTGACAACTTTCTGTTATGACGTTAGAAATTTTACGTTCGGTTTACTCTTCCGTGTGCTTCAAATAGTGCAAGTTAAAATAAGAGCATACGACATTTTTGTACAATAAAATACGATAAATTTTTATTAATTAAGCAAATCAATTACTTAATGGATAATCTCAATCAATAATTTTGCATTTTCCACCAGCAGACAACGTTTGTTTACGTTTTAAAGTGGCGTAGTGATACACAGTGTAAGACAGAAAAATCTCACACTGCTGTCTCACACTGGACAAACCGATCTCACACCGGTGATAATGCGAGAAAAATCGATATTTTTTTCCATTTTTGGATTATCAAGGGTCCCTAGTCAGGTGAAGACATAACATATTTTTGACGTTATATTCCATATATGTGCAATAGATTTCCCGCAATTTTGTCGTTTTCCATTGTATAATATTTTCAATGATACTATTATACAATTATAGCCTTTTGATGAGGTCAATACATGGTTTTATAGACCTGATGAGAGTATATCGACCGAGGACGAAGTCCGAGGTTGATATACTCTCATCAGGTCTATAAAACCATGTACTGACCGATATCAAAAGGCTATAACTGTTTTATTATAATAAATCAAAAACCAATTCTCTTCATTCTCTTCAAGCGTGTAATAGTAAAATATTTCGTACATAATGTAAAGGTGTTGATTTCGCTTTTATGACGTCACAATGTCGCACGTGCCAAAACCAGTATTTTGTCATTAAAATCTATTTTTGGTATATTGAGGTCAATAAATTTTCTATTTTTAGTATAGAAAGGTATATAATAGAATTTATAGCACGGTCACGTGACAGCAGTCGACCAATAATGTGTTTGAGAAATATACGATATTATAATACTGATATATAAGTCGCGTTTGTACATGTATAGATTGTTTTAACTGCTGCCTTATGAATATATTAAATAAAAAAGAAAATGTATGTATGTATGTGTTTTTAATTTAATCGTTATGGAAATGTTCCTTGTTAAAGTTTATTCATTGAGGTGTTTCAAAACATTTATAGAACATCTGAGCACAAGATTAGGTTGTTAGATGTATATGCATTATGTTGAATTTCGTCCCAATTAGACTGGAATTTTGAATTATTTTATATTTAATTGTAGAAAAAAAGTAAATGTTAATGCCACAGGACTAATTTTTTTAGTTAATTATTCATCATAACTGCGTTCATTCATTTTGAACATTTCATATCTTCATTTCCCATTGTTCATTTGTTTCCATTCACGCTGCTTCATTCATTCATTTATTCATTTATTCATTCAAAGTCTGATAGTTATTCCGTCCACTGACTCTTTTTATTTAATATCAATTTTGAGAAATTAACTTGAATCGAATACGAATACTTTCATGCACGGATTAAGTATTGGATGTTTTGTACCGCCATTTGTTGCACGGCGATTTCAACCTGCTCGTCTAAAAGCTCGTAAACCACGGGGTAAGTCATTTTTAATATTGCACTCTTCGTTTATTACCTTAATTACATTGTCAGTTAACTGTAGCTTTACTGTCAACTATGCTTATACATGTAGATGCAATTGTGCTATAAATTGTGTTTACATTTTGCCATGTGCTCTATGTATTGTGCGCCATTTTTGTCATATTCAGTAACAAATATAATTATTGGCAGTAATTGTCTTTGAATCTTAGTTTTGTGAATTGAATTTGACATGTATATTCATGAACGTTTTGAATTAATATATTAAGAAATGATTTATCGAATGTAAGTTCAATTGTATGTACTAAAGTCGGGTTCAAAAAAATTGTGTATGGAAAGCAGTTTGAAACTTATTTTGGTTTTTTTTTTTTTGCTTTTTACCACGCACGCACACACGAACACGCACATAGCTCGTCAACCAGGACTTATAAACTATGTATTTAGAAGTCCTAAATTGCTGTTAAACTTGGTGAGTTATTTTAATTAAATTTATGTTATTTAAATACTTATTGTTACCTTAAATTAAATCTAAGGAGTGAATGTAGAGACTATTTACTGACTATTCGGACGATAGCAAGTTTATTGTCCCCCTCGACAGGAACTATTTCCCTCGTCTTTGCCTCGTGAATTAGTTGCTGTCTTGGGGGACAATAAACTTGCTATCGTCATCATAGCAAGTAAGTAGGTAATATATATATATATATATATATATATATATATATATATGTGTGTGTGTGTGTGTGTGTGTGTGTGTGTGTGTGTGTGTGTGTGTGTGTGTGTGTGTGTGTGTGTGTGCACACACTTGTATACATACAGCAATTGTCACTCCTCAGAGCATTTGTGTTGTCTTTTGCAGCTGATGTGAACGCCTTTCTTACACTTCTGGCAAATCATTCTGCTACGCCGACGAATTCCTTGCGCTCTGACCAGACAGAACAGTCCTTCTGTAGATGACCTACAATAATTTTTAAAAACGCTCAAACTTCTGATTAGGTATACCCCACACAAAAGTTGTGATGGATGTAATATAATGTTTTTGACCCGTCTGTCTGTATTCTAGTAAATGCAGCTCCTCTTAAACCATTTCATTAAATTTAGTGAAACCGTAGGTATTTAGAACACAATACGTAGAATGATATGTATATCATTATTGTTTAACCAACTTGCAAATGGAAAATAATTCTTTTTGAGGAATTACGGCACAATCGCGCTCATTAAGATGGCGCAAAGCTAACCCTTCAATAACCTCCTGAAGGAACTGCAAAGGACTCATCACTTTCTCAGAAGTATTGAATTTATACAGCACGTAAGCATTTACCAGCATTCGCTGAAGGATTTGAAAAGCCATCTTTTTCCATACCTTCAATGACTTCTTAAAGTTACTGTAAAAGGAGAACTGCATGTCTGCTCCATCAACACCACCCATGTTCTTGTTGTATGCCGATATTATTGCAGGAACACCATGATATAAGTCGGACTGAATCGCTGTGGATAAAAGGCGCACAGGACGTTTGCTCTCCATTCCCTTGTGGGCCGCAAGAAGTATACGTCCTTGACGTATGAATATTGTGTTCCCTGGCAGTACATTTGCTTCCTTGATAGTGGATGGAATTCGTCTGTTAGATCTAATTGTGCCAGTAAGAAAAGTCCCCATGCACAACAGAGCTTTGGCCAGTTCAACAGATGTGAAAAAATTAGCACCAAAAACATGGTATCCACGCCCCAAAAGTTCACTTTCCCTCAACAAGTCCAACACAATCGAAGTTCCCTGGCAGACTCCCGAAGTCACTGGCTGGAACTTTTTGTCAAGATAACAGGCCATCCTAACGATGTACCCCGTGGCATTCTCTGCTTCAGCCCAAAACTTCACGCCAAATTTTGAATGCTTCGATGGAATACATTGCAGCATTGCGGTGCTGTCTCTGGTCCCTACTAAAGTTTCATCAAAGCAGATGTCTTGTTGGGGTTGGTAATATCTCGTGTGTTCGCATAATCAAGAAGAGGCTTGAACTTGCTGTCTGGTCTTCAAAAAAAAAAAAAAAGATGTACAACATCTCATATTTGTCATAGTTAAAATCTCTAAATATATTGTGTATTATGATAATTTGTATTTGTAGATCAGAAAGTGCAACTTTGTGTACCTGTACTGAGGACTGTTCCGTTTAGGGATTTTTCGGTTGTCAACTACGTGAAAAAACTTCAAAATTAGTTGAAATCGATTCCTTGGAAAAATTTTCCTGAACCAAGGCGTTCATTGGCTCCCTCTTGTTGACCAATATTTAGCAAGGGTTGGCTTGCGTACGAGTCCCATGTTAAAAACAACAGACAGAAAATCCATCATTTCGGCAATTGTTACTGGTTTCCACCGTTTCAGCCGTGAATTCAACGAGGGAACTCTGTTCCGCAGGAACTGCCTGGCATATCTTTAATTAAGAACCCTACAGCTAGTAGTTTTATATAATTTTTTAATGTAATAAAGATAAGCAATCTATACTATTGTGATTTTTTTTTAATTTTACCGTATAATGTATCAGATTCTTTGACTTTAAAATTCTATATATAGAGGAGATAATGAGGAAATATCGAAATATTTAATTATTTTTTGGGGGGAGGGTGGGTTGTTAAAATAATCTTCATCTCAAAAACTGTTTGACGAGAAAAACTGAAACATATTGGAAGCATCGTAAGGTGGTGTAGATTCAAATTGATCTCTTGGGTTGGTTGGGTCCACAATACGGAGTCGAAACTTAACATAGTAATAGAGTAGTGAAAATCTTCGGAAACCTTCTCAATTATCATTTGGCCAGAAAAGCCGAAACTGATGTGGAAGTAGCCTAAGGTGGTGTAGATTCAAAGGGTCTAGATTTGCCATTGTTAATAAGGTGAGCGATGTTGCCCATGGGCTTCTTGTTTGCGTTTTTAATATATTTTGGATCATTGCGAAAAATACCGGATATACGGTGAAATGTGCGTATATGTAAACTTCTCAAAATTAAAAATATTCCCCAATTTTAATGGGTCCATAAAGTTGTTTATATCACAGTTGTTGGTTGTGTTTGCTCAGGTGAGTGATGTGGCCACTGGACCTCTTGTTTTGGTATTGTTAAGATGGTTGTCTACACCTGGAAAATGTCCCTCAAAATAGCAGAAAATTGATTGCGAAAGATATATGAATCAAAGATAAATAAACTGTAGATATGTCAAATAAGCGACATTTTTGCTTTTTGGGGATAAAAATTAATTATTTAATTAAATCATTTAAGTAAATAAAAACAAAAGCTCGGAGGGATTCGAACTTGGGTATGTGCGGTTCACAAGTCCGATACGATAACCACTTTGTTAAAGTAGTTAAATGATGTAGTCGATATAATCAAACAAGGCCAATGCATGGTGTTTCGAACAGAAATCAGTCATCTTGATGTCGGTATAGGCTTCCACCTTAACAGATCTTTAGAAAGTATGTGCAATACAGATAGAGACATAGAGGCTATATCTTAAAAATCCTTGTTTGCATGTAATCCAGAATGCATAAACCCTCTCTCTCTCTCTCTCTCTCTCTCTCTCTCTCTCTCAATTAAATGAAATTCTATTATATAATCAAAAATAATAGATGTAAAATACTTTAGAGCAGTCTCGTCATATTGTAGTAATAATCGATATACATTATTTACATCGGGTTCGGGGTTTGATAAATTAGTCAGCTGATCAGGTGCGCGGAATCAACAGTTGTATAGTTACCTCGATTACAGACGGACGTCCCAGCCGATCCTGTGATATTAGTATTAATAAAACTCAGCTCGGTGAGTGATACATTGATTCACCACTAACTGGGCATATTGCATGTTAGAAATATATACCTTCACAATAATGGTGTCAGAAGTGAGATCCCTTATCTAAAGTAACTAATGCAGCTCTCTTTTCCAAACAGCCCCTTAGGAATGCATCGATAGTAATGGTGCTTCTGAAAAATTCTGGACTGTCTGGATAAGCCTCAGTGGATAAATCCTCTATCCTTTCGGCAAATTCTTTAAGGTTTCGTCTGCCTTCTGTTGGATCTCTTGCAGTTGGCGACGAATAATATGAGGTTGGTCCTTCCTGTCAAACTTTTCTTTGAATTTCTGACATAGCAATTTAAAATCCTTTTGCACATTTCCCGGTCTAGAACTAAAGAATCTTAACGCTTTCTCTCTCAAACATTCAATCATCTTGTCTAGCTTTTCTCTCTCATTCCACATGTATTTTTAGCAATATGATTAAAATGAATGTAGTAAGGCTTCCACTCTGTTTTTCCATCGTAAGTTGACAATTTGGGTGGTGTTGGACTGTTTTGTATTTTTGAACAACCTTTTCTGTCCTCAACTTTTTCACTGGTGGTGGTGTGATAGATACTATGTGGGGTCAACCTAGTTATGTTTGAGATAAACTCTTCATGCTCTTTCTTTTTTCATTTGTCTTATATCTATCTCTCTTTTTTCTATTTCTTTCTCTCTTTGATTTATTTCTCTTATTCTTTTCCTGGATGAATCTTCTCTTTCTGTTCTCTCTTTCTCTTTTAATAATCTCATTTTCTCTTTCTGATCTTCTAAAGTCTGTGGCTGTTCATCAAATTCTCTCTCTCTGATTGCCAATTTTTAGCAAGTCTTGTTCTTGTGTACTAGACCCTTCTGTGTCCCCCGTGTACACAGATTGTTCTACATTACTGGTTTTGACTAAAGTTGATGGTACAACAATTAAACCTTCGTCTAACAAGGGATCCTAAATTGAGCTGGGAATGCTGGGAATGATTTTGAGATCTAGAGTAATCTTACCTTTGATGTTTCTGATATCAATAATTTTCTTTGCTCTTTTTCTTTGCAAAAAAAAGCAGAGAAAAAGGAGATAAAATAGCTGATGAGTTTAAGTTTATGTTTGATAGGAGAGAGGAAGATGTGAAAGAAAAATTGGCAATCAGAGAGAGAGAATTTGATGAACAGCAACAGACTTTGGAAGATCAGAAAGAGAAAATGAGATTATTAGAGGAGAAAGAGAGAACAGAAAGAGAATATTCATTCAGGAAAAGAATGAGAGAAATAGATCAAAGAGAGTAAGAAATAGAAAAAAAGAGAGAAAGATATAAGACAAATGAAAAAAAAAAGAACATGAAGAGTTTATCTCAAACATAAATAGTTGGCCCCACATAGTATTTATCACACCACCACCAGTGAAAAAGTTGAGGACAGAAAAGGTTGTTCAAAAATACAAAACAGTCCAACACCACTCAAATTGTCAACTTACGATGGAAAAACAGAGTGGAAGCCTTACTACATTCAGTTTAATCATATTGCTAAAAAATACATGTGGAATGAGAAAGAAAAGCTAGACAAGATGATTGAATGTTTGAGAGAGAAAGCGTTAAAATGTTTTAGTTCTAGACCGGAAAATGTGCAAAAGGATTTTAAATTGCTATGTCAGAAATTCAAAGAAAGGTTTGACAGGAAGGACCAACCTCATATAATTCGTCGCCAACTGCAAGAGATCCAACAGAAGGCAGACGAAACCCTGGAAGAATTTGCCGAAAGGATAGAAGGTTTATCCACTGAGGCTTATCCAGACAGTCCAGAATTTTTCAGAAGCACCATTACTATCGATGCATTCCTAAGGGGCTGTTTGGAAAAGAGAACTGCATTAGTTATTTTAAATAAGGATCAAAAAACATTAGACGAAGCGGTTCAACATGTGAAGAGCGCAGTTACGAACCAAAAATTGATCATGGGGACAAAGAAAGATGTTAGAAGAGTGACATTTGAAGAAAAAGATGATATACCCAACCCAAAACATTAGACTAGTCAATAAAGTCCTTCTCAAAACAACTCCATCCCTAGAAACCAGAATTTCGACCCTCGAAAACGACAAGATTATTGAGAGAAATATTGGAAAGAATAAAAATGAGTGAGGTAGAGAGAGAGTCAAGACCCAGATTTAAGTCAACACAAAGATCTCCCATAAGATACAATAGGTCAAGATCTAACAGTTCAGAAAGAGGGAGTGAAGGTTTCAAATCTGGGGAGATATGGCATTTTGCAAGAAACTGTACAATGCAAAATAATACATTGTTCAGATCAAGATCGCCATCACAAAAGAGACCACCCCCACAATCACCAATAAAGTCCCAAGGAAATTTAAACTCTCGAGAGCTGAGGAAATAGGCCATTCGTCAGCTCAAAGTAATACCCCAGGCCACAACCACATACTAAATTTAAACATCAAAAACCATCTGAGTACAAAATTCTTTATGTACCAATTCAAATTCAAAATGTGATGATAGATGCTGTAGTTGATACTGCAGCACAAGTTTCTGTTATCAGTGAAAACTTTTACAAAAGGTTACATCCTAATCCCAAGATCAAAGGTCATGTGCTTCTCAAAGGTATAAGCGGAACTAATATAGATTCTAAGATTTTTCAGAATGTTCCCTTATTGTTAGGAAATTTCAAAACCATGTGGAATCTTGCTATAGCACATATAAATGATTCTGTCATATTAGGCCTTGATGTTTTAGAACATAACAAGGTAGATATCAATTTACATAATTTTTGTTTGTCTATTGCACAAAATACCATTTCTGCCAAATGTGTTGCTAACAAAAGCAAAGAAAGAATTGATATTTTGAGAGTTCAAATAAAAAATAAGAGTTGTTATACCACCAATGTCTAGTGTATATGCAGAAATCATGTTTGACAAATCACTGAATTTTGATGTTGTTATTAACCCATGTAGAGATCTAAATGGTCTATTATCACCTAATTGTGTCATTAGTTGTGATCAAAGATTCATTTTGTTGAAGAACCTCACAGATAGATTCATAACTGTTAACAGAAACTCGGATGTGGGTATTGGAATGCAATTAGATCAAGTTATTGAATTAAAAAATTCAAAATCAAGAGTTGCAAATGAACAAGTAGATGTCAGATCTTTAGAAATTGACAATATCAGCTAAGATCAAATTAAAAGAAAAATTCCAACTTATTTAACAGCTATGTTTGAAAGATCTATTCAAAATCTTACTGAAAAGCAATCTATTGTATTTGCAAAATTCATCATTTCTTATCAAGAAGTTTTTGCAAAGAAAAATTTTGACATGGGTTCATTTAATGGTGAAATACAGCATAGAATTGACACTGGTAATGCAAATCTTATTAGACAAAAGTTACGGAGATCGCCCTTATGTTTTGAAAAAGAAGAAAAAGAACATTTAGATCAATGCTAGAAAAGGGTATCATAGAACCATCCTCATCAGACTGGTCATCATCTCCAGGACTTGTCAGGAAAAAAGATGGTAGTTTAAGATATTGCATTGATTTCAGAGGTTTAAACAAAGTAACTACTAAAGACGCTTTTCCATTACCGAATATGAATGATTGCCTTGAATCATTAAGGGGAACTTATTTTTTGAGTACCCAATATTACCATACATAAAGATGACAAACATAAGACAGCATTTATTACAAAATATGGTTTGTTTGAACACAATAGGCTACCTTTTGGTCTGTGTAACAGCCCAGCAACGGTTAGTAGGATCATTCAGCTGGTATTACAAGGTTTAACATGGACTGAATATTTAGCTTATTTGGATGATTTGATTTTGAAGATCATTTGAAGAAACTGGGACATGTACTGGCACGTTTCAAACAATACAACCTAAAATTTAAACCAAAGAAATGTAGTTTTTTTTCAGAAAGAGGTTAAATTTTTAGGTAAAATTGTCAATGGCAATGGAGTTATGATTACACCCGAGAATATTGAAACCATGAAAAATTGGCCTGAACCTAAGAATGTGAAAGAATTAGAGTCTTTTTTTAGGATTTATGAACTATCATAGAGATCATGTAAAAAAAATTTGCTGAATATGTAGAACCATTGCACAAGTTAGTCAGTAAAAAATCAGAATACAAATGGACTGACCAACATCATGAAGCATTTAAAAACTTAAAAGATTTTTTTTATATGTTACACTTTTACACCATCCAGATCCTGATGAAATGTTCATATTAGATACAGATGATTCAGACAAATGTATTGGGGCAGAACTGAGTCAAGTTCAAGATGGTATAGAAAAAACAATTTGTTTTGCTAGCAAAGTTCTAACATCACAACAAAGAAAATATTGTACAACAAGGAAGGAACTTTTGTCTATTGTTGTTTTTACAAGACAATTTAGACATTTTTTTATTAGGAAGACCTTTTATAGTTAGAACAGATCATAATAGTCTTGTTTGGTTGACCAATTTTAAAAACATTCAAGGTCAGTTAGCTAGATGGTTAGAAAAATTATCACAATACAACATGATCATTCAACATAGGTCTGGTATAAAACATCAAAATGCAGATGCATTGTCTAGAATCCTTGATTCAATACCATCATGTAATGACTATAGACCAAATGTCTCATTAAGTGCTCTTCCTTGTGGAGGTTGCCCATTTTGTACAAGAGCTAGAAAACAATGGGAAACTTTTGAAGATGATGTAGATTATATAGTCCCTATATCAATCCAATCAACAACAGTAGATTCAATTAGTCCATATTTGGACCAGTCCAATGAGTCTACAAGTGTACTAGGGGATAAACAAACTTAAACTTGCTCAAGAACAAGATCCAGACATTAAACAAATTGTATCATGGTTAAAAAATAATTATGAACCATCAAGTCAAGAACTTCAATTATCTATTAAGACTGTTAGACATTTTGGTTGTGCAAATCCCAATTACAAATAAGTAATGGCATTCTATACTATCTATGGGAGGATCCTATAACACCAAAAGTACTGTATGTTGTCCCACAATGTTTGCAACAAGAAGTTCTGGAACTCTGTCATGACATTTAGGTCATACAAACACATATAGGTCAAACAAACACATTTGAAAAATTTAGAAAATATACAATCTGGTATCACATGCGTTCAGATTGCAAATAATATGTCAGATCATGTGAAGTGTGTAACAAAAACATAAAATCTAATGTCAGAGCTAAGTCACAATTAGGACAATATCATTCTGGTGTTCCATTAGAAAGAATACATATTGACATTTTAGAACCTTTACCTGAAACAAAGAATGGAAATAAATAAATTTTAATGATTATAGATCAGTTCACAAAATGGATTGAATGCTTTCCTTTACCTAATCAAAAGGCAGAACTTATTGCTAAGAGCTTTGTGGATAATATTATTTGTAGATAATGATGCCCATTAGAGTTACATACTGACCAGGGAAAAAAATATGACGGTACTATTATGCGTCAAATGTGTGAACTTCTACAAATTGCTAAAACAAGAACAACACCATATCATCCTGCATCCAAAGGACAGGTAGAAAGATACAATAGAACACTTCTACAAGCTTTAAGGTGTTACATTAAAAACAAACAGGATACATGGGATGAATATTTACAACAATTAGCAGGTGCATAAAGGGCTTCCAAGAATAGACAAACAGGGTTTACACCTAATGAAATGATGTTAGGAAGGGATGTTATTCAGCCATTAGATATCTTCTTAGGTACTGTAGATCACGAGGAAGAGATAGATTTAAACACATATGTGAAGGATCTTAAATCAAAGTTAGAATCTATTCACAGGAAAGCTAGAGAAAATCTTAGAACTTCTCAATGTAGACAAAAGAGAGATTATGATTTAAAAAATGTTCAAAAGACCTATGAGATAGGGGATATTGTCTACAAGACAAATCCTGCTACAATTGTAGGTACAAGTCCAAACTTAAAATCTCCATGGAAAGGTCCCTATGTGATAAGAAACAAAATCTCCAGTAGTGTACAAAATTCAAGATCGAAAGAACGAAGTAGTGATACATCATGACAGAATAAAATTGTGTCAAGATAGAAATAACCCTTTGTGGCTGTCAATATTAAGAAATCAGATTCTTAAAGTTCATTACAGTACGAATTCATGTAATTCAGAATTTGATGAGTTAAATCTTGATACACTATTCAGATTACCAGAAAATGGTGAATTATCTGTAGCTCCGCAGTCAATGACGTCGGATAGTCTGAAGTCATTGTCTAGTTTAGATCTTGGAGTCCCATCTAGTCCACTAACTGGTAACACCAATTTAGGAACGTTAAATAAAAGGGATAAAAGAAAGCCAGAATATTTGAAAGATTATGATCTAGATATCTAAATCATTCTGGTGTTGGTTTTTTTAAAATACTTTTAATATCAAATATCATTACCAGTATTTACTATATGACATATTTTATAATATTATGTAGCTCATGATGGAGGATGAATTCGTTTCCGACTATGAATTTGGATCAGACATCGAGCCACCAAGTCCGCCTTAAATTCAAGGAGCCACCAAAAGTAAAAAAGGCAAACCATGTCCTGTATGCTTGGCAAAATTTACACATGTTAAACGGCATATTATTAGAGATCATTTACCTTGGTATGCTTCACCATCTACATGTTGTTCAGTTTGCCATATTAACAAGAACATTTTTTGGAATTACACAATCAGAATAATCACAACAACAATTACACTTCTCAACATCTGGATATTTTTTAGGTTGATTTCATGTTTGGTCTTTTGTTACGCTTGATTCAGATTCTTAAATTGGAAAACTTTGAAAACTTGTTCAAATTTATCAACAGTGATGAGCGCTTTGAATGTTGCCCGGGATCAGTGTTTAGTGTTAAAGATGTAGTAGTTGGAGAAAAATTTCTTAATCATAAGTTCTCTGGTGAAAAATTACCACTGGTTCCATATCCTGTTACAAATGCAGCTTGTCTGTTACATTGGAAAATTTTAAGTATTTTAATTAATTTGTCAGGTAGTGCTGAATTACTTGCAAAAGTGTTCAAAAAATATGTTGTGTGGATTTTAGGTTCTTCATTTGTATTTTGGAGTGAAAATAGAGCAACGTTAACTGAATTAGGAATCAGAAACTTAGAGTTTGATAAAGGTGTTCTTGAGATTTTTTGGAAAGGTGTTAGAGGAATGAAGTGGGAGATTTTAATAAATATTGTTGAATTTTGTTAATCAAAATTTCCATGCCCAGATTTCATTATAATCCATCTTGGCTCCAATGATATCAAATTTGCTAGCTCAAAAAGGTTATTTGAACAATTCAGAGGGATTTAAATGCTATTATGAAAGAATTTTCTCGGAGTCACATTTTATTTTCAGAAATACTTTCTAGGCTTGTTTGGCGGAACTTAAAATGGGAAGAAGGGAAGAAAGAAAGAACGATTATCAATTCAGAAGTTAAAAAGATCTTAGATAGGGAACATTTCATACATCATCCAAAAGTTATTGCAAGAAAATCATATTTGTTCAGAGATGACGGTGTTCATCTTTCTGACATAGGAAATGATTATTTGATAGAGGATTTTAAGCTTAGGATAAAGCAATTCATTTTGTGTGTTTGATCTGTTTATGTTTTCAAATTTAGTTTTTATGCATCACACTGCTATGACACACTTATATACTGCTGTGTATTCAGTCGGAATGTCTGATTGTTAACAGTTAAGTGTACTTTGTGTCATTTGGCGAACTAGATTGTTTTACTATATTTTTATAACTTTTACATACCAGCACATTTAAAAAAAATGGGGAGCAATGTAGTAATAATCGATATACATCATTTACATCTGGTTCGGGGTTTGATAAATTAGTCAGCTGATCAGGTGCGCGGAATCAACAGCGCAGCTATGTTAAGGCTGTCCGAAGCTAAATTTATATCGGAAAACGATACTGTTTTAATTATCAAATAAACACTTTAAACGGGCGATTTTCTTTAAATCTTTGTTACATTAATAAACAGCGATATCCAACAATATATTTGATGCATTTTTGTGACGTCATATGTTGTTCTTAAGCACGTGACGTGTGTATCCTAACACAGCGTATGATCTATATAAATCGCTTTGGCGCAAGTGATAAATGACATTAAATCAAATATATTTTTATTAAAAATCCTTCGATAAGTAATGTATTTTGCAGTTCTTGCTGGGGGTTCATATAAATATTTCGTTTATTTGAAATTTTGTCAAAACATTTCGCCACATCATCGAAATTAGGCACATTTTTACTTTTTAAGCTCAAATTACACAACATTGGGTAAATTCGTAGGTTTCCCCCAGCATGATTCACATTGGTACTTATTTTCTCTACCAGTTTCACGCAAAAAATACAAAGATGGTATTGATCTTTCACTTGTGCCAGGCTGCTTTTACCTGCATAAAAATATATCCATTCATTAGTTTACACTTAGCAGGGCGAGTCTCCAAACCATTAGTTTATAAATAGTCATTTACCTAATACGAGGCTTTAAAACTGCCGATTTTTTTATACTAAATAATGATAAAATTAAATTTAGTATTACTAGTATTTAAAACAGCTTCTATGTAAAAATCACGCGGTTTTATAATATTCAGTAAAATTCACTTATTTCGTTACGATACATTCCCTGAGAACTATCGAAAGGAATGCAGATCGTGACGTCAAAGTTAATTATGACGTCATATCGTATGAAGTTCAGACAAGTGACTTTCTACACATCAATTCGGGCAGCCTTAACATAGCCGCGAGTTGTATAGTTACCTCGATTACAGACGGACGACCCAGCCGATCCTGTGATATTAGTATCAATACAACTCAGCCCGGTGAGTGATACATTGATTCATCACTAACTGGGCACATTGCATGTTAGAAATATATACCTTCACAATAATATCACGCTCTTACACGCGCACGCATGAGAAATCTACTACCAGTATACAGAAGGTTTATATATATATATATATATATATATATATATATATATATATATATATATATATATATATATATATATATATATATATATATATTAAATAAAGTTTAAACATTTTAAAAATATTTTTTTAATAACTACATTATATTATGTTTTGTTTAGAAACTCTCTCTCTCTCTCTCTCTCTCTCTCTCTCTCTCTCTCTCTCTTTCTCTCTCTCTCTCTCTCTCTGGGATTTGTTGGATTTGATTACTTTTTGCCTGTGTTTATCTAAAAAATAACCCTCGGATAATGATTTTTTATTCCTTAATTAGACGCTAAAATTATATCGATAGTTTCCTGTTAAACTTTAATCTCTCTCTCTCTCTCTCTCTCTCTCTCTCTCTCTCTCTCTCTCTCTCTCTCTCTCTCTCTCTCTTTTACAGTCATCGTCATCAAGAGAGGAATTGCGCTTACAGTTATACTTTGATACAATAAACAATTCATGAGGATCATCACTGGCTTCTTCCGGTACTCATTAACGCATAATTAAGGTGCTAAGCTATGTCAGAATATTTGATTGTTTGATATGAATATTAGAAATAAAACCTCATTATACATGCATGCATTGTATTTTAATACAAACGAACACGGAATATTTTATGTATGATTATGGGGAAAAAAATAATTTTACTACTGTGTACGGAAGCAAATACAAATATATTTTATTGGCTTTAAAATAAATTTAGTAATTGTAATTAAAACGACCGGTTATTATCAAAGGTTAAATAATGATCTCTATATAGACCAATTTTAAATGACATATAGAGTCAATGAAGTGGTAGTGTGTTGTATGAAAAGGAAGGGGTTGTAACATAAAATAATTTGTGTTTACTATGAAATTTTTTATCAATTTAAAAGATTGTAAGACAAATGATAATTTATTCATTTAAGATAAATGTTTAAAATTGTGGTACTGTAATTTTATTTCACACTGAGTTTTACATTTTGTCGTACCTGTTTGTTTGACGAACCATTTCCCTGATCAGGTTCATATGACAGAGTAGGAAAAAGTAAGCGATTGGTCTTGCTCTTGAGGGGGGGGGCATTTCCTTTGGTCCAGGACCATACGCCAGCCATGGTTTGACGCATACAACGAGTTGGCGCGATGTGACGTAATAACGTTATTATGATGTCATTTTTTTACGTTGTGACGTTATCCGTAGTAAACCACTAAACACCTAGATCATACCATCAAACAATGTATAGTGATACAAATTTCAAAAATCAATAATGAAAAACAGAACCTGAATAAATTTATTACTTTTTTTAATTTTAATTTACATTTTTTCAAATTGTCATAAACCCAAATAGGCCCTGTGGCACTTAACGTAGATATTCAAATAGGCTGAAATAGGCCCTGTGGCACAGAAATGGCTAAGAAGGTTGGATCCTGCGTTCATAAGTCTTTAAGTTTTTTTCTAGAGTATTTTTTAAAAATCTACATACAAAGCTACACCAAAATACAAAACAAAATGTTGGGGTCTATGTGCTCCTTTCGGTGCTACAGTATTCAATATGACCTTTTTGCACTGAAAGTGCAAATTGCACATAAATCGCTTTTTTCTCAATAATTTTTAATCGGAATAAACCATGGCATCAAATACAAATTTATATTATTTAAAATTAATAAAATTAAAATAATCATATAAAGAAAAACTTTGCAATTTCTTCACCTAATTGATATTTTGACCTTTTTGCACTGATAAAACGCTGTTTTTATCCATTAACGATTCAACCTGCAATAAAATTATTTAAAAGTCGCAAACTTTTTTCTCAACTTTTAATAGTCTCGTCAATAATATCTTAAAAATTCAAAAAATAAAACCAAAAGTATGGGTCTATGATGTATTTTGAGATATAGCATGAAATAAGCTAGTTTTAGGCAAAAATTGGAGTTCATTTTTTCTTGACTTTAATGAAATATTAGTTAAATGTGTCAATATACGTCGATAGAAATATTGAAATATTGTTAAAATTTGTTTTTTGAAACAACACGTAGATAACCCAATGCATAAACTAGCTGGAAATTTGGTCTGCACTGAAAATAAGGAAGCTAAAATTACAGTACTCTAAAACAACTGAGTTATGAAAAATGTTCATTTTCTTCTTAAAAACCTTCCGCCACAAAATATAGTCCCTTACTTAACTCTGTAAATATGTAATTTTCCCTTAACTATTTTATTCAATATAGTTTATTTGGCATTGTAAAATAGGAATTTACAAGTAGAGCTAATATATGACATAGAATTTCCAAACAAGAGGTGACCCAAAATGACTACCCAAAATCAGAGGAACGAACCTCTTTAAGACGCAGGAAGTGTGCTAGACGAGGCGACCGGCAAATCCAGCGGTATACCCACGGATTATCAGTGATAATAACAATATAACATCGAATAGTCCAAAGTCCAATATTTGAAATGCTTGAAAGAGACGAGGAAAACTTTTTAAAAAAATTGAATTATTCTGGAGAATTATCTTTGAGTATACTCCAGCGTTTTAATGGCTGAGATTATCAGTGACGGCCATATTTCACAGGAGTAGAATGCAGAGGGTAACACCACGCGTTTCCATATTTTTGAAGACACAACTGGATGGATTCCATAGTTATTAACACCAATATAATATAAAGAATGAAGTTTGGATCTTGCAGTTTTACATACACGTTCTGTTAATTTGTTACACTTCATGTTTGATTGTAGAAGGTAGCAAGCATATATAGTACTGTCAGATTGAGGAATGTCACTTCCAAATAATTTTATACTATGAGAAACAGATCATTTCTTAGTTTTGTTAAATACAATGAAAACACTTTTAATCGGGTTGTTATGAAGTATCCAAGTTAATGCATATTTATCTACATGATTAAGTAAACATTGTAAAGACTTTGGTTGGTTGCTCATTAGACCACTATCGTCTGCTAGTAATATGTTAGGCATATGCAAATTACCAAAGAGAAGACCATGAGTACCTTGTTGACAAAGCTCAGATAACAAATCGTTTATATAAACAAGAAACATAAAAGCACTTAGAACTCTTCCTTGCCCAACACTATGAGAAATTTTAAACAAATTGGAATTTACACCACAAAATGATACAAAGCATTTGCTGTCATCATACAAGTTTTTTATAATTCGCCAAAGTCGAGTATCAACATTAAGATTATACAATTCATATAAAAGATCATTGTGCCAAATTCCGTCAAAGACTTTTTCATTATAAAAGACAACAGCAGAACACCAATTGGAGATTTTGGTCATGGCTTATTTATTTTACAAAATTTACCAATAGTTTAACAACCGACCTGCCACCAACTTGGTGAGCAGGTATATGGCTGTACTATAAACGAAATCAAGTGTACAATCAATGTCAATCAATCATGATAATCAATGCAAACAAATGTTCAAGCAATATAATAAACACAATAATGCAGGCAATCAATAGTTAATGTCAATTATTGAAAATAGTCAATGTAATCAAATCCATAAACAATAATGTATCATATATGTATATGATTCAGGCGGGTTAATGGCTAGGTTAGGCGGACCCTGGGAACAGTTGACCACCTAATCCCAAGCTTTGAGCAGGCCCTGGGAACAGTTGCCTACATCAAAGACGTGAGAAATCCTGTCATGGTGCAAATTCCGCCGTACAGAATTCATTCGCGTACAATTTACCAACACTGAGCCAGTCCACTGTTGAAGCACAAACGGAAGATGAAATAAGCCATGACGAGTTCGTGGATCTTTGATGTACCATACATAGTTGATTTATAGTTGAGTCCTCATAGTAAACTGAAAATACAACGTTAAACGACAGCAGTATCTGTTACCAACAAACAAACCATACTAGCTATTAGTATAAATTGCGAATTAACATTTGGATAATTACAATTACTAACCACAAACGTATGATCGTAAGACAGTTGTTTTAAAATATTGTTTTGACTTTAAAATAGCATTGCAACAAATATGCAAATAGATTTCAAATAGCAAACTGTTTCAAAAAAAAAGTTATATAAAATAAATTTAATATGATTTAATAAAAATTATATGCGTGTACAATGTCTGAGGGTTGGGTGGGTTTGGGCAAAATTTTAGAGTTGATGGTTGCTGTTTCACCAGTTGGAATAAAAAGGATGCTGAACCCGATTATATTTGAGTTTACAAACTCGGTTAAAAATAACCGATCAGAATTGAAAACAAGTTGAATGCGTTTAAGATTGAAGCTAATCGAGTCTGCTACTTCTAGTATAAATGAATTTATCCTTAGGGATAAATTCCATTATAAAAGATAACAGCAGAACACCAATCGGCGATTTTGGTCATGGCTTATTTATTTTACAAAATTTACCAATAGTTTAACAACCGACCTGCCACCCGCTTGGTGAGCAGGTATATGGCTGTACTATAAACGAAATCAAGTGTTCAATCAATGTCAATCAATCGTGATAATCAATGCAAACAAATGTTCAAGCAATATAATAATCACAATAATGCAGGCAATCAATAGTTATTGTCAATTATTGAAAATAGTCAATGTAATCAAATCCATAAACAATAATGTATCATATATGTATATGATTCAGGCGGGTTAATGGCTAGGTTAGGCGGACTCTGGGAACAGTTGACCACCTAATCCCAATCTTTGAGCAGGCCCTGGGAACAGTTGGCTACATCAAAGACGTGAGAAATCCTGCCATGGTGCAAATTCCGCCATACAAACAGCTATATTATAGGTGTTTGTTCGCCATACGATTTGCACCTAACCCTGAGAATGAAAAGCCTAAGAATTAAGAAGGATTAAGGAAATTTTTAAGGGTAAGCCATGACCAGTGGAGGGGTGAATGAAAGGAAAGGGGTAATATATAAGGGACTAGTTAAATATGATTTGTGATCTAATATTTTAATACATGTAATCTGGGTAAACTGATGAAAGAGTTTGTGAAAATAAGTAAAGAGCACCCTGCAATGTGTCGAGAAAAACTGAATTACCAAGTTCGGACAAGTGAATTCCATCTAAACAGAACATTTTTTGTTGTGCTTTTTCAGTTCTTGATGCTCCCAAATTCAATGTATGTGTTGCAATGGTATTGTTTAAGCGAATTCTGGAATCCTCTGCTGCAATATTGCTAAACATGTAGCGCCAGGTTGTACGTGGCAATATTTCAGACCAGATTAAAAATGTATTGAGTAACAATGTAGCTAACTCATAAACTGTGTTAAACATTTGGATGCGGAGGTCATACAAAGTTAGTAATCCTATGCTATTACCACCGCAATGAATAACTAGCATGTCAGGAGGTTCACTGTGTTGTAACTGTTCTGTTATGCGTGGCAAAACTTCCCCCCACTTCATGCCGGGTCTACTAATCTATAGTATTTCAGCCCCAATCAGTTCGTGGAGGCCAAGTGTACTGCCTCCAGCTAAGGTTAAACTGTGAGCCTTTGCTTTCGAAATAATTGAAGATCCTATAATCCATATAATTGGAGCTTGACCTGCAAAATCTTGGTTTGTGTTAGCATTGCAGCTGATAATACTGGTCAAAAGATTAAACTAACTATAATCTTATATAGTTTTTATAACACATTGACTTCCACCGTCCTCTAGCTTGTATTTCATGTTCAGGCATACCTTTTACAAAAGCTGCAGTTGCAGCACCAATACGAAACGAGTGCGACTTGAACGTTGCCTGAGGAATTTTAAAATAACCTAGTGTCTTTGCAAGTATTGCTGAGAATTGGTAAGATGTAGGAGGTTTTTTATCTAAATGGCAAAGAAATGGACCAGGTGTACGTGGTCGAATGGAAATAATTTTTTCAGAGCTTGTTGTAAGATTAACGATTCATTGTCGATGGGAATAACTATGGTAGCTCCCTTACCATCTTGATCAGTTGTTGAAAAATGAAGGAATAACTGTATGGAATTATTTGCAAATGAGACAGCACTAAATTGCAGAACTCTGTCTTGGGAGGCATCGGATGTTATGGCTAATTCGCCTACCCGCAGAAAACCAAAATATGCTAACAAGTAAGCAGAGGTGAATAATGTAGACTCATATCTTGACTTATATGTACTTGGAAGCATCTGAATTATTCTATGTAGAAGTTCTAATGTGATGGGTCTACGAACGTCAACAGAAGGCTGCTTCCTCATAGGCCTACTAGGAGCTTCTGAATGATGAAGGATCTAGTGGTGTCTGGCAAGTTGTTTATTTTGAGATGAAAGGCTATACCTGTATGTTTTAATAGTGGATGGAGCGGTTTTGACTGAAGACATGTATGCAATAAAATTAATCAAGTGATCTAAAGGTGAAGGATTTGTATCTGGTAATTGATAAAACTTTGAAATTGCGAAAAGGCCAACATGCCTTTTGAGTACGTAAGCTTGGTGTTAGTTGATATTGATGCTGATAATAGTGTCTGAACTTCATCTATAAAAGGCTCCAAAATTCTGACGGGATGGGTGTTGGGTTGGGTAATGCTGTTGGTGCAAGCTGACGAAAACGGTCCCACTGAAATCGTGAAATAGAGTCAGCTACTTGATTACACTTTCCTGATATATGTTCTGCCTTTATTTGCAGATTTAATTGCAAGCACTTCAATACTAATGGCCTAATAAGAGACATGATACGTTCAGAATTTGACGATTCAGAATTGATGATAGAAACAAGAGCAATGTTGTCAGTATGAAGCAAAAGCTTAGAATTCAACAAACGAGAGCCCCAAATGTAAATGCCCATTATTATTGGAATCATTTCTAAGTAAAATATGTCCTGTCTTGTTTCAAAGTCCAATGATTTGGCAATGGTATATAATCCCATTCCCCATGAAAATAAACACCGCCTCCTGTTAACTTAGCGCTATCTGTGAAAAATTCCAAGTCGTTGTCAGAAGACCATAACTGGTCAGGAAATTGACAGGGTACCATTAAAAGAATGTAAAAATTTCAGCAATGTCATTGCATCTTGCTTCATCCCTGAATTAATACGAATCATGTGGTGCGGTTTATGACCACCTGCCATAGCACCATAGAATCTTCGAAAAAATGCACGGGCTGCTGGTAATGCTCTAGAACAAAATGCTAGCAACCCACATAAGGATTGCAACTGTTGTAAAGTGACCTTTTTGTGCATTAATTTGGCGCATTCATCAGAAGTACTGGGGCCTACAAACAGAGAGTCGTAAGGATAATGAAAAAGATTGTTAGAATTCGCACAATAACTTTCTGCCCAATGCAAAAATTTAGAAAATTTTTCGAAAAGTGCGCACGAGAGTGAGCAACCAAATGGAAGGCATTTGTCAAAATAGTAAAATTCTCGGAATTTTATACCAAGTAGGCAAAAGTCTCTAGGACGGATAGGAAGTAGTCGAAAAGCTGATTTTTAATCCATCTTTGCTATTAAGCAAGATGGGCCCTGGGACTGAATTAATGTAAATGCTTCATCAAAGGAAGCATACTTGACTGTACAAAAATAGGGATCTATAAAATCATTAATACTGTAACCTCCAGGAGCAGAAATGTTTGTAATGAATCTCCAACCACCAGACTTCTTAGGAACGATACCAATAGGCGATGTGCACAAATTTGAAAAGGGTCTGGCTACATAGGAGCCATCCATTCTACCTAATTGAATTTCTTGGTCTAAAATGTTTTGGATTTGATCAGGATGTTCTTGAGCAGATTTTAAGTTTTTGGATTCAATAATGATCATTGGGCCCGTGAAGTTTAGCCTGAAGCCATTGGAAAAACCTTGCAGTAAAATTTGTTTGTCTTGATAATTTGGATAATACATAATGTAGTGTTGGAGCTGCTCCAAAACTATTGGAGTAGTTCCAAGTTCCCATTTGTTTGGGTTGTCTGGGACCAAAATTTCTTTGGACCGACTGGGGTCTGATAGAATTGAACCGTTGGGTTGTTGGAACAGAATTTCTAAATCGTGGGGAACTGGGTCCACGAAAGGGCGAGTTTGATGGAGCAGATGTGTGAGTATATGCATCTCTGGTATAGCAATGGCAATATGCTTGAGGGTGAGAACCAGAGCAAGACATACATGTGTGGACATAAATACATGACTGGCGAGCGCAAAAGCCCTTATAACTGTAATCGTAGCACTTAGATGGTGAAGTAAGTTTGTTGAATGTTGGGGCCATGTAAATAAGCCATAATTCAGAATCTAGGGCTGACCAACTTATGGAAGGATCTACAGCCTTCCGCAGCCTAAACTGTTTATCGTAGACGATCCAACCTTGGCTGTTGGGATTACGTTATGCCCCTGTTCGAATAGTATTAATGTATTTCAGCAAATGTGAGGCTTGATCAATATGGCATGAGATATGAATGCTGGCCAACACCAGCATAGAATCAGTCCACTTCTCTATGGAAGTGATTTTGTTTGTTTTAGGTGTGTTTGGGACAATAGACAATTGACCATCCCTAATTGAAAATGTGTGTTGCTCAGCCTCTGGAGCACTGTTGCTTGACTGTAACAATGTTGACAAATCTACATATTCTCCTTTCATAATCTTATCTTTAATTGATTGAGGTACATGAGTATCAAGTGATGCGCCCACACTAACTAATGGCTGTGGAAGAGAAAGAATTATTGGTGTACCTGACACGTGGAGACGCTGAGGCTCGTAATCTTGAGTTATCAATGGGGAAATGGCCATTGGAGCTGGAACCATCTGTGGTGCTGAAGTGGCAGCCTCTAAATTGTGCGTTTGGCTGGGGACACTGGAGGATGTTGGGAACCTGTGGCAGCGCTAGTCAGGATGTTGGTAGTGGCGTTGTCCAAACCCGTCTGAGTTGCGACCATGGGGTCATTGCGAGTCGTCTGAGTTGCGATCATGGGGTCATTGAGCGATCTCCTTGCAAGCGTCCGTTTCCTTGCAGATGGAGGCCTGGTGGGGGTGCTACGTGATTTATCTTTGGCATCGTACTACAATGTTGTATGACACACTAAGCTGGCTTGTAATGAATAAGTACACACATATAGCTCTATTGAATTATAGTGCTCCTTGTTTGATAAATTGTTGTAGTTTTATAAGAACCTGATTTAGAGTTTATTTATTATCGTAACATATTCTTGATATTTAATTGCAAAAGTAGGCATTATTATGCTCCGTCCAGAGATTCAACCTCCATCGCTTTTGAAATTATCTTAGTAATCAATGAATATCTTTGGACAAAAATTTCTTGCATAATGAAAAGAAAAGAGAGAAAGGAAAATTATTAACCGAGTAAAAACGATTTTTTTTAATTTCCATTAACTATCATAAAAAATAGATAGAAGCGACAACCCGGGACAGGCTATGATATGTTTGATATATATTGAGATTTTTAATCAAATAACAATAGTATGGTGCACGTACACGACCCGCGTGGGGATGTACACATGTGATTTGAAAAATGTCCAAGAATTTGCTGAAATGTGGCTTAAATCACAAAATAATGTATGAAACGATACGTACAATAGTTTAACTCATACTTAGCCCAACTGTATCCTTGGATGACTTGTGATGTTGAGTATTTAGTTGGATTTGTTCTTCAAAATTTTAGAGTTGATGGTTGCTGTTTCACCAGTTGGAATAAAAAGGATGCTGAACCCGATTATATTTGAGTTTACAAACTCGGTTAAAAATAACCGATCAGAATTGAAAACAAGTTGAATGCGTTTAAGATTGAAGCTAATCGAGTCTGCTGCTTCTAGTATAAATGAATTTATCCTTAGGGATAAATTCCATTATCTTAAAATGCACAGTAAACAGGAGAGCCTTTACGTGTATCTACATAAAAACTTATGATTTCTTTTAAAACAAAGCAAGCAGGTAAAGCACCCTAGTCACTTCTAAATCCAAACTGCAGATTGTGAGGAAACGATACATCTATCTACAAAATCATTTTTTCAAAGAGTTTACTCACTACATATCTCAGGATAATACCCTTGTAGTTTGTAGGTTCACATTTATCTTTATTTTTGTCTTTGTATGTAGAAATGATATTTCCTATTTTAAACATTTCAGGTACATATTTGTTGTTAAAATGGCATTAAATAGAGAACCTGACCTTTCAAAAAGGGTATAACCACTGTGTATAAGATGTTCATTTGTAAGAAAATCTGGTCAAGGAGCCTTTGGTCATTTTTTGGGGCATTTTGTTGTGTTTTTTTAATTTTCTTTAGTTTACGAATAATTTCACTATTTGAAGTATTTGTGTCCTCGCATGACTTGAGTTTTTCCTCTTAAGTATTGTATGTCAGACTTAAGCTGTGATGTAGAGCCTGCTAGCCTATTTTTCTCCTTCATGCATGTTGAATTTTCCGTTTGAAGACGATTTTTTTCAGCTCGTAGCAGTCGATTTTCATTGTTTTTTGATTTTATTTCATTTGTAAAAAGTTCTTTGAGTTCTTTTAGTGTCTCTCTAATTGGAATAATTTCTCTACTTAGCCAATTTTTTATGATTTTGGTCTGAAAAAGTGGTTCAATTTCAGTTCCTTCACTTTTGTCATTTATAGACATGTCTTGATTTGAAATGTTTTTCATTTTGTACTTGCTCATTACCTCTTATTATTTATAAGTTGCAGCAATAAAATACACAATTTTCAACATATGACAACTCACTTATATGGCAGATATGTGGTTTAGTTTGTAGTATGAATTTTATTTAATTCTATAAAATGATATATTAAGTCATATATTATTAAGTCAATATGTCGACAAATTATAAAATACTTTTTAAGCCTTAAGCGTACGCAGTACGCAAAGCGCTTATTGGCACTGCAATATGGGGATGAGGCTTCCGATTCCACGCCATCTATATTCAGTAAAAATAGACTGATGACTCGATCTCTAATAGCGAGCGCAGCTCGCCGGCGCGAAGCGAGCTCTAACGGCAAGGCGTGTGTGAATAGAAAATTCGGACCAGTTGCACATTCATTCAACGGATTTTTTTGGCGTCAGTAAATCGGACCAGTAATGCATTGTTTTAATAGTCCCAGTAGTTCCCTGTAAACATGGCAATTTTTTTCACTTCACACTCTCACGAGAATCAGCAAGACAATCAAAACAATAACGATGTATACGACATACAGTCAATGTTACCTCTAAAGTTCACCTCAGTACACTCTCAATCAAAAAAAAAAAATAATCGAGTGACGTCACAAAGGTTTGCACATTGATCCGATAGATTTTTTCGGCATCAGTAAATTTGGACCCACAATTCATAGTACCAATGGTTTCCAAGTCCTCACGTTCTCGCGAGAATAAAGTAAAACTTTTGAGAAGCATATAAGATGCATATGTGTAATTTTAAGAACATCATGCTTTTTAAGTAAATAAAACAGTATACTTCGCTTACTTTTATTTCTCAGAGGAGTTTTAAAGAGTCAGACGACACTAGTAACGTGAACTTTGACGTTACAATAAGGGGAAATTACTCTAACTGAAGTTATTGTAAATCTGCTGAAATTACCAAAATCCTCTCAAAATCTTGCAAAGCTAAAAAATGAGGACATTTCTTCGGATACAGGAAACAGTTGTTACTTGCACTCATTTGGATGAATGCTCACATTTATTTTATTCACTATAATTATGGCAGCCTCATCCAAAAAATCTTTACAAGATAATTCTCAAAATTCTGAAAATTCTAATCCTTCAGCTTTTTAGCAGTTCAATGGTTTCTTTATTTTTACTTCCATTTATTACATGCTCCAAATCCCAAGGGGGGGGGGGGCAACTCCATGTCCCTTTAATATGATAAGCAAATATTTTTAAGCGTAAATTAAAAAATAATAATAATTAATAAGAAAAAATGTCGACTGCAAAAAAGGGGATGAACTGACGTTACAATCACTTTGAAAGAGAGATACAGTGCAATGAACATTTATATTAAAATCTTTATTATTCAACAACATTTTATCTGATCTGAGATTAAACTATTGTTCTACTTATAAATAAATAAATAACAAATCTTATAACATATGAAATCTTATAAACTATGCATGGATAATGGAAATTTACTGAAAAAATAGGTATGCATATTTTGATTTTTTTTTTTTTTTGCAATCAAATTTATTTACGTTGTTAATTTTATTTTTATTGATTTATCATAATTCATTGTTTGATCACATGCTGCGCTCGCCCCAACGGTCGCACCGTAAAACATATTAATAGAACGCAGAGAAGTGGAGCAGCTGAGCAGGCGGTATCGGGGTTAACCCCAGGCCGTTTTTAAGCGCTAAGCGCATGCGCTAGCGCTTATTAGGGATGCAACAAATCTCATGATCTTTTTATAAGCGCCACCTAGTGATCATGCTGACCGTCTGCTCGTATTCTAATAATAGCAAGATCGAGGTATTCTGAGTTTGTTTTTAGATCCCACGTTTTGCAAAAGAACGTAGAGTTGTGGTTTTATTTAATCAAGATCAGAAAAAAATGCAAACTTTCACAATATCAGTGAAGTCTGAGGATGCATTGTCGATTACACAACTAAACATGCCAGGAGACATTCCATGCTGCTTATATTAGACGCATGTTGGGTGACCGCTGTGCGATGTAAACAAAGAATGGCCAGTGGTTCTGATCTCGGAGTGTCAAAGCATGCAATCAGAGATATTGCCTTGTTTTGTTGTTATGTCAAAAGTTTACATAGACAAAATTTGGGACCCTCAAAGGCCGACAAATTTATCAACATGATATTTTTAAAAATATTTGTTGTGTAACTTTGAACTGTTGATTTATGTCGTGATTTTCTCATGCATTTTGTCGATTTTAAAATTCAATGACATTTAGTCATATTTTACGGTCTTAATCGGTGAAATGGTACGGTCAGTCTTGTTTTCACCCACTGAGTAAGTGTATTCAAGACTTGCCGTTTACTGTATGAATGAACAAGGTTAGCATTTTAAAAAGGTAATAAAGTCAGCCAGTGGAATATTAATTTTAAATCAAATGTGAATTCACAATCTATAAATATACAAGATACACATGTATATATAGTTTCCAGAACAATAATATTATGCGGGTGTATATTGAGTTTGCACACTTTACTTTTATGACGTAGGGTAGGAGACAGGCGTGCAGCGGTACAATGTATGACTGCACACCTACTTATTAATTAGACTTTATACTTTGCAAAGATCGCTTTCTGAATTTCATGGTCCCGTCGCAAACCACTGTCAATATACATCCTCTTAAATTAGGGAAAGATATATATGAGGACGCTGCAAACGATACCCAGGGACAGTCTGATGCGCAGTTTGACCTATTTAGAAACTGACCAGTTTCATAACTTCGAATTTCATTAACACGGACTGTCTAATTCATTCCCAGAATTCCAATGTACACAATCGCAATCGAATTGTCATCCCAACTTAATTAGTCAGTCTGTGGACTGACTAATAATTAATAAACATTACGAACTCCTCTCTTCAAATTGATTAAAATGGTATGGTCAGAGTATCATACATATCATGCATTTCCATGAAATCTATTTTTTTCTACTTTCTGTATAATTATGATTTAAAAATATTAACAATTGACATTTGAAAAAAAAGTAGCAATGAGGCTGGCTTATGGCTTTCCAGTACTTTGAGTACTTTGATTTATTATTCAGTCTAACATACTATGCTTTTATAATTATTGACGTATAATGGATAAATCATATTTAAAAAGTGTCAAATTCAAATCGGCCCAAAATCGGCCCCGTGGCACTCTAAGCCACTGTGATTGGCCCAAAATCGGCCCTGTGGCAGAAAAGTGGTGAAAGTGTTATTTTATTATTTATTGAAAAAGATAATAATATATAAGATCTCCAATATAGTGAACTTCCCTGTGCTTTATGTATATCTATATCATTCACTATGGGCAGGTATATGTCAATTTGAGAGTTATTGCAATGTTTGTGCTTATAATATGTATATATCTATGCATTGTGTATCGTCCCGATCCTCTCAAATTGTCGTTTAACTGTATTCCACCTGTATCTCAAACGACCGTGTAGTGAGCGACCAGCGCGCTAGGTTCCCTCCGTCATCGAAAGCAAGATTTGTTGTCTTGCCTAGATGGTCGAGTGGTTAGCGCGGTGGCCACTCACTGCTAGGAGAATGGGTTCCAGAGGTCGTGAGTTCAAGCCCCGGCCGGGGCGGAGGTGGAGCTCCAATAAGGTGAATTTCTTTGTGCTTTATGTATATCTATATCATTTACTATGGGCAGGTATATGTCAATTTGAGAGTTATTGCAATGTTTGTGCTTATTATATTATATATATATATATATATATATATATATATATATATATATATAAAGTTGTTATTGAATATAAGTTTGGTCTATATAACTATGATTTTACGAGTAGTACACAACAATGTTCATACGTCATGTACCGATAAAGCTTTTATTAGTTATACCTAATAAAAGGTAGTGAAAATCCCTAAAAAAAAGAATATAACACACACACACACACACACACACACAATATCTTTATATATATATTTATATATATATATATATATATATATATATATATATATATATATATATATATATATATATATATATATATATATATATATATAAAGCGCTAACGTTTTACAATTAGTGTTGCTTCTTTTTCTTTTTTCATATTTATTACCGGACACTGTGAAAATAGTTTTGTGTTTTGGATATATATATATATATATATATATATATATATATATATATATATATATATATATATATATATATATATATATCCAATATCTTTTTCTTGGTACCGGGGATGAATAAACATAAAGAATATGCTCAAACAACTTTTATTTATAGCGCTTTCGCTTTACCGGGCTCTTCAGTAGATTTAAACAAAGTCTTGCCTAGATGGCCGAGTGGTTAGCGCGGTGGCTGCTCACTGCTAGGAGGATATGTTTATGTGTGGTTTATTTGTACAGTTGTAATATATTTAATTTTACCTTAACATTGTAATTTTGTTAAAATATAAACCATTCGAATCAATTTATCCACCTACCTTGATTTTTTGTTCATGTTTTCATAGGCAACCTTTATGGACACTGCTCTAACTGAAAATGGACATTTTACCTATAAAAAATCTAGTGATGTTGTAACTATCTTATTATTTTGATATTAATGGGATCACCTTGGACAAATCTATCATGAGAATCCCCAAGAACTCCTGATTCGCGAAGCCAAATACCTTTAATTAAAAGTAAAACAAAATGTTATAGAGAGTGAGAGAGAAAGAATAAAATTTACAATGGTATCTTACATACATGATGGCTTGCACTGAGTATTCAAGTACTCTTCACTTGTAAGCTGGTTCTCAATACAATAAGAAATGCTAGCATTTCCTCACTTTCAGGCTCCTTCGAAAAATATTTAACCCATAGCTGCAAAAATAAATCATATCTACCCAAAAGATCTAGCTGACCATACAATTAGAATATATCGGCATCCGTCATCTCTCTTTTTAATGCTCTGAATTTACATTTATACAAATAAAATCATTATTGATTGATATAATCGTGTTGTTTTGGGTGGATGCATTTCCGCCATGGTTGTTGTGGCTTTCTGAAGTGCCGATTTTGGATGCTTGATCCAGCTGCAATTCATACCTGTCTTACTTGCGCTTCTATATCTTGAATATTATCATTAATCCTAAAGGTAAGCAAAACTAGCATATAGATTGATTTTATTCTTTATATTTAACTTGAGACGAAAATGCACAAAATCAGCTGACAATATTCATTAACCACTTAACAACCAAATGACTGACAAAAGAATGCTGATTTACTTATGTATGAGAGGACATAACCCAAACAGAAGTGCAGCGGCCACAATGTGAAGATAGGGCATTCACAGGTTACTGATACAATTGTATCATCATCATAATTTTCATTTTCCAGAAATATATATATTTTTTTTTAATTAGGGAGGATTCCTTTGAACAGTATGTAAACTAATCTTACGTGTCTGACTATATTGACATATTGTACATAAAGTGGGAAAGTATTATTAAACGACTACTAGTATATCTATGAAATACTAAAGGGTTGGGGTAGGGGTTATTAACAATGGCAACGAAAACGAACTATATAGATTAAAAACAATTTCGTGCATGTTGTGATCGAGGAAACTGATATTGGTAACTTGTAGAAAACGTCGATGCATAGTTGCACCCTGATGGATTGTTTATGGCGATGAAGACAACTGGTTATTTTGTACATACCTGAACTTTGTAGGAAGATTTGAAGTTTTGACCACCGCCAATATCACATGGCATTCTTTGACTCAAATAAACTTTTACGCCCTATTGCTATCCATAGTATTCTCACTCTTCCTGGTAAGTTTTGTTTGACCATCTTCGTAACGAGCACAGTGTATTGATGACAACGCTAGTTATACTGCAGCTGCCCGGAAGTACGTTTCTCGTTATGTTTCGCGGGTCACAAGACGAAACTTACCGACCAGTATTTACAAATGATAACTGATGTTTTTTAATGTTGTTATCTTAATACTATAAAACAATTTTATATAAAAATACATGCAGCAAATATATCTTACAAAAAATAATTAACCCCAATGAGTGTTCGGGTTCACTCTGCACAAGTTATTATTGATTCTATAAATTTTCATGTATACCCTGTTGTGTTTTATCTGTTGTGATCAGCAAGCAGCCATGGACGTGATGACATGGAGAACATTCACATTTTGTCACACATCCGATACCATAATATGATGCCAAACACACATTAGAGCAGTTGGTACCATAATATCCAGCTGGACACTCTAGCAATTACAAAATAATCCTTAAAACCTTTCAACCACTATTGAAAGAAAACCTTTTTTGAAATAAATTATTTTAATAGTGGTTTGAAATGTTTTTCATTAGTAGAATCACTTTACAACCACTATTGAAATAATGTTTAAGAGGTTTGAACATATTTTATGGTATATATTTAATATACAGGCCGTTTCAATAAATGTTCTTGCAACTAACAAAGTATTCCACCTTGTACTAATAATTTACAATATATAAAACATGATATATCTATAGAAAAAGTAAGGTAAAAAAAACATATGTAAGCAATTTTATTTGTATGTAAATATGCGAGAATTGGTTATTTATTTCTGCATAGCAGTGAAAATCCTAAAATTAGTACATTAATTTCATAGTCTCAGTTATTATTACCGTTAAGTCTATAATACCTTAATTGTGTATTTGGAATTATTCGTTAGATAAAGTGTTTCTTGCATTTGAAAAATAAAATTGTAAAATTGATACACAACTTCTGTTTTTCCAAATGTTTTTCAATAATGATTACAAAGTGATATTTATAAAGAAATTCATTCCCAACCACGATTGAAAAAATAATTTAAATAGTAGTTGTATTTCAATGGTGGATGCAAAGTGATTCTTCTAATGAAAGCATCCACAACTACTATTGAAATAATTTATTTCAATAGCGCTTTCATTTCAATAGTGATTGCAAAGTGATTCTACTAATGAAATACATTCCCAACCACTATTGAAATATTTTTTTTCAATAGCGGTTGCAACATTGATCCTTTATTTAGATAATGTTTTGAGAATTTTTATTTTATAAACCAGACATACATCAGTGAAGAACAACTAAAATTGAAAGGGGGAAAGGGGAAGTGGTAGAAGATAAGCTTCCTTAAATATTTTCTTTGACCCATTCAAATTGACAAAAAATTAAACAAATTATTCACGAGGATATTTGATTAAAAAAATTACTAAATTATATATTACTTTCCAAAAAAAGTCATGATAAGGTGATTACGTTTTAAATCATATGTGTTGAACTTGTTTATTTTAGTCAAAGAATATTTTTGGCGCTAAGTTAAATCAAATACCAATGAACATGTGCAGGAAAAAGACCATGTGTTAGACTGAACTGCTCTGTTAGCCTATGACAACGCGTTGACAAGCTTAAAATTACAAATTTACCCTTCCTGAATTTAATTTTACTGTTTAAGTTTGAACATTACAATTGTATATTGCTAATATTGTAACAAAGAGATTGGACGTCATACCTTTGCAAGATATTCCATCGTTGTAGTAATTAACGCAACAAAAATCTGCACCATCCGTCAAAGCTCTTTGCAAATAGAATTTATTAAACATGTTTATACTTTTTATAATCTCAAGTGAACGGAAATAGCATAATTTTATCAAATTTTCACAGTCTGTCTATATCTGTCTGCCTGTTGGATTTTCATATTTTTACCTCTATTTCCTCTAGAACCACTGGAACTATTTTAACCAAAATTCAAAAAATATTAAAGGATAACATTTGGTCATGAAAGAATAGATATTTAGAAAACAGTAATATAAGATTCGGGTCCTTTGTTTTTATTAATTACTGTGCCACAATGGCCATAATTATAAGAGTATTGCTTTAATGTTTAACATATACTTAAGTAAGCATTGTTTCCGTTAACTTCTGCCCAGTTTTAATTCTGTTTCGGTTGGTATGTTTTGACTCAATATTGACATTCAACGTCTTAGTAGCGTGGTGGACTCGTTAGCGAGAAGCCAGTGGGGGTCGCCACCTGGTCTTCTCTTGAAGTTTTCTGATTGTTTTTCTGATTTTAGTCATGAATACAAGTCTGTCTATAATTGATGATAACATTTATCTTCATGCCATATGTAACCGTATCAGGACTACAATGCTGAAAATAACTTATTCTTGTCTTAATGTGATTCAAATTTTGGCAGGGTTTTACCTATTCCAAAGATTTACGTTTTTAGAGAAATGTATATGTAAAAACATTTTCAATATATATATATATATATATATATATATATATATATATATATATATATATATATATATATATATATATATATATATATATTATATATATATATATATATATATGTAAAAAAAATCACAACACCGAAATAAACTCAACTAGTTTCATTTTAAATCATCAGGAGTTTGACAACATGTTGATAAGTTACACAATTACACATACATACAAATTCATAGTTCTTATTGTGACGTCATAAAGCGCCAATTTTATGTAACGTTATGTAGCTTAACTGATATATAATTTTCACCGTAACCAGCGCAACGTATGACATAGATAAGGTTTGAACTATTCTACGCACAATCCTAGAAATCCAGAAGTGTTTAACATAATTAGAAATAACCTGCCTATCCTAGAGGAGGATCTAGACATGAAGAAAATATTAGATACTTCACAGATCATTAAAAGTAAGCGACAAAGCCCTTCTCTAAAATGTATTCTTACCAGAGCATCGTTTTCCAGTAAAAACCAGGAACCACCCATCATCAAAAATTGCCACAAACCCAAATGTAGTACATGCCCATATCTGACAGAAGGATCCACATTTCATTTTAAAACCGGAAGCGATTTTTCAATCAAAACCTCCATGTCATGCACTAGTTCAAACCTTATCTATGTCATACGTTGCGCTGGTTGCGGTGAAAATTATATTGGTCAGACAGGAGACACCTTGAGACACAGGATGACCGTACACCGACAGCAAATCAGGGAACCTAAATACCACGGCCGTCAGTGAACACACAAGGAACTGTGCAAGGAATAAAAGTCCAAATTTTGCCGTTTTTCCTTTTTACAAGTTTCTGAGAGATACCACAGAAAAAGAGCATGAGGCAAAGGAAAAACTGTTTATTAACAAATATAAACCTGTTTTAAATGCCTAATAATTATATTATGTGTCATATAAAAACTGTTTACCGCAATAATTTTATATATTTGTATTATTTGTATGGAGAATTTTATTTTCCCGTACTTTATGAATATCTTTATATCATGACGTCATAATCAATTAAGCTACATAACGTTACATAAAATTAGCGCTTTATGACGTCACAATAAGAACTATGAATTTGTATGTATGTGTAATTGTGTAACTTAGTAACATGTTGTCAAACTCCTGATTATTTTAAATGAAACTAGTTGAGTTTATTTCGGTGTTGTGATTTTTTTCATATACTACTACGTGTGTGGATTTATATAAGAGATGAAATGCAAGCGAAATTTGATAAAACAAAAGTTAAAGTATCTTCATAGCAGGATCAATTGGTATTAGAAAGAGACCACTATTGGCCAGCTAAAGGGATACATCAACGTGTATACACTCCCAATAAGAAATAAAGGTACTTTGTACTTAACCATTAATTTGCCATTAGCTCAAGCTGTCGATCAAAACTAACGATTTTTTTTTTATATTACTCATAAAATTAGATAAGAGTAGACAATGGTTTACAAATGAGAAGAAAATACTTTCTTTCTAAATATGATTGTATTATATTACAAATGAAATTTTAAACGCAAATTAACATTCGTTTAGGTATTTCTGAAAAACTTCAAAATACTTGAAATTCTACCCAAACAACATGAAATTACATATAAAAAGAAATAATCTAGACGAACGATATGAAATTTGAAATTAAAATTTTCATTTAATATTACTAACAATAAACTGACAAGTGTGATGACACATTATTGAACAGATCAGGCAATAAATAAAGCATACCCAGTTGAGCAGGATTCTCCATTGATCATGACTGGCCATATTAAAATAACAGCAAATATAAAAAGACATACAAATGTAAAAGGCATCGTTTTCCAGAAAACTATCGTTAAGGGTATTATAAAGCTACATCAATTATGCCTAGATCAAGCATCGATGAGTGAATCAACGTTTATTGAGTTCCTTCCTTAAATACTGCTCATATCAACGTTCTGAATCAGTCATAACAATCGCATATGTTGTCTCACGAACCTGTTGCAATATTTTATAACCTGGTGGGAATGACAAAAGTTAATACAGTTTAATAACAGGTGTTTTTTTTTAAATACACACATTTGAAGGGAAAAATCTGAGAATGTATTTCTACATAATTTGGTATGTTTCTAGGCGTTGTTTAACGTATATAAATTTTCAAGGTTAATTCTGATGTGATTTCATGCAACAATTGTTCATGTGATTTATCAATAAATGTAAATAATAAATTGAATGCTCTTTTTTACGTTTACGAATTAAGTTAAATCATCCAAAAGTACCAGAGATAATATAATAATATTAAAAGAAAACTAAATCAAAACAGAAATAAAATAAAAGATTAATGGAATTTTGATTGATAAAAATATCATGTTGATTTTTATCATTGCCATTATATAAATTGTGTGCGAGTATTCTTAACGAGATTGATAACTGTTTCCGACGTCAAGATTTAAATGACTGCATTACAAGTGGCCCTGGCCTTCTTCACAGACGACTTCCGGCTCCTTCATCATAAACAACTAAAGAAGTCTAGTTCAAACAAATGAAGAACCACACTGTTGGTTTTATTTCAAACCAACAAAGGTTCCATATGATCTCTTTATTGTCATATATATCTATGTGTCGTTTGCCATGCCTTTTTATTCTGGGCTGTAACTGTAAACACAGTATTACGTCCTCTGTGTTGTCGGTTCACAGATATTTAGGGTCTTCCGTCTTCAGCGGAAGACCCTTCTATTATTCTATTGTTTCTTTTTCACTTTTCTTATTAGGGTCTTCCGTCTTCAGCGGAAGACCCTTCTATTATTCTTCGGTTTCTTTTTCCCTATTAATTAGGGTCTTCCGTCTTCAGCGGAAGACCCTTCTATTATTCTTCGGTTTCTTTTTCCCTATTATTAAGGTCTTCCGTTTCCAACGGAAGACCTTATTGTTATTCTTCGGTTTCTTTTTCCCTATTATTAAGGTCTTCCGTTTCCAACGGAAGACCTTATTGTTATTCTTCGGTTTCTTTTTCCCTATTATTAAGGTCTTCCGTTTCCAACGGAAGACCTTATTGTTATTCTTCGGTTTCTTTTTCCCTATTATTATTATTAAGGTCTTCCGTTTCCAACGGAAGACCTTATTGTTATTCTTCGGTTTCTTTTTCCCTATTATTATTATTATTATTATTATTATTTTTCTTTTTTTTCTTACAAATTTTGTGCACGCGATTTCTCAGAAACGGCTCGACCGATTTTCATGAAACTTTTAGATCTGATAGATAGTTATCTGAACCTTATAGGTTTTTGATTTTATTGATGACGTCACTTCCGTTTATGAGAAATGGACGTTTTAGCGATTTTCAGAGGGGTGGCTTGTCCCTCTAAGATCTCCTAAACTATAAAAGATATTGAACTCAAACTTTCAGGGATAGTAGACGAAAGATTGTAGATTTGTAATTCTATTCTCAATTTGATCTAGCTTGAAAGTCGCCGAAGCTCGCCTGGACCCGAAAATTGAGATTAAAAAAACGTCGTAATTTTTTCGGGTTTTCGTTGTTTATCTCTTTTCTGAAAAATATTTTGTTAAAACATGTAATGCAAAAAACGTTTTTATTTACAAGACCTTTCATTTGATATCAAGAAAAAGGGGCTGGCCCCTTAAATTAGGGGACCAGAGGGCTCTAAAGTCTTTAATCTGTAGTTCTTTACTGAGAGATATTTTGTGAAAGGTTATAGAAGCAAATATGTTTATCTTACAGTTATGTTGCCTTACAATATAATGATTTTCTAATGTGTTACGTAATTAGGGGTTTTAAGGGGTCAAAAGTCCAAAATTTTGATCACCTATATCTCAAAAAGAAAAAATATTTTGATAAGCAGTATAGAAGAAAAGATGCTCAAAATGATCTACTAAACAGTATGCAACCATCAAAATTTCGTTTAACGGCCTCTATAAGGAGATAAGGGGTCGGCCCCTAAAACCTTCTTTCTCTGATATCTCAAGAACGGTAACGAATTTCTAAACACTTGTTGAACAAAATGTGTTTAGAATTAAGTGACCTTTTATTTGATATCAAGAAAAAGGGGCTGGCCCCTTAAATTAGGGAACCAAAGGGCTCTAAAGTCTTTTATCTATAGCCCTTTACTGAGGGATATTTTGTGAAATGTTATAGAAGCAAATATGTTTGTCTCACAGTTATGTATCCAAGCAATGTAATGATTTTATCATGTGTTATGTAATTAGGGGTTTTTAGGGGCCAAAAGTCCAAAATTTTGATCATCCATATCTCAGAAAGGAAAAATATTTTGAAATGCAGTACAGAAGAAAAGTTGTTCAAAATGATGTTCTTAACAATATGCAACCTTCAAATTTTCGTTAAACGGCCCCTATAAGGAGATTAGGGATCGGCCCCTAAAACCTTCTTTCTCATATATCTCAAGAACGGTAACGAATCTCTAAACATTTGTCGACAAAATGTGTTCAGAATTAAATGTCCTTTCCTTTGATATCAAGAAAAAGGGGCTGGCCCCTTAAATTAGGGGATCAAAGGGCTCTAAAATCATTTATCTGAAGCCCGTTACTGAGAGATATTTTGTGAAAGGTTATAGAAGCAAATATGTTTATCTTAGAGTTATGGATCCAAGCAATGTAATGATTTCATCGTGTGTTACGTAATTAGGGGTTTTTAGGGGTCAAAAGTCCAAAATTTGATCTCCCATATCTCAGAAAGGAAACATATTTTGAAATGCAGTACAGAAGAAAAGTTGTTCAAAATGATGTTCTTAACAATATGCAACCTTCAAAATTTCGTTAAACGGCCCCAATAAGGAGATAAGGGATCGGCCCCTAAACTTTCTTTCCCATATATCTCAAGAACGATAACGAATTTCTAAACACTTGTTGACAAAATGTGTTCAGAATTAAATGACCTTTCATTTGATTTCAAGAAAAAGGGACTGGCCCCTTAAATAAGGGGATCAAAGGGCTCTAAAGTGTTTATAGCTATATCTATAGCGTTTTACTAATAACTATTTTGTGAAAGGTTATTTAAGCTGAATTAGGTATAATACGTTTATATATCCTTACAATATAATGATTTTCTTTTGCGCTTCCTAATTAGGGTTTTTAGGAGGCAGAGGTAAACAAGCTTAATCTTTTCTATCCTAATTGGAAGAAATGCAAGTATTTAAAAAAGCAATATAAGAGAACTTATAAAATGCAATACAAAAAAGCATTAGTTCTTTACTCTTTTTTCCATATCATGTTTATTTGTCGAAAATCAAAGTCGATAATGTCATATTTTTTTTTTCTTCCGATTTTTGTGCACGCGATTTCTCAGAAACGGCTCGGTTGATTTCCATCAAATTTTCAGATATGATATATATTGGTCTGAACCTGATAGCAAATTTTTTGCATTGATGACGTCACATCCGTTTTTGAGATATTGAGATTATTCCAATTTTTATATGTGTATTTTGTCTTCAGTCGTTCTCCTAAACTATAAGAGATATTGAGCTCAAATTTCTACGGTTGGTAGAGGAAAGATTGAAGTTTTGCATGGTTGTTGTTTTATATGTCTATCTCTAAATGCGCCAAAGCTCGGTAGGGCTCGAAAGTTGAGATAACAAAAGCGTCGTGAATTTTCGTGCTTTTCTTTGTTTATCTCTTTTCTGGAAAATATTTTGTTAAAACATGTAATGCAAAAAAAGTTTAAATTTACAAGATCTTTCGTTTGATATCAAGAAAAAGGGGCTGACCCCTAAAATTAGGGTTCTAGAGGGCTCTAAAGTATTTCATCTATAGCCCTTAACTGAGAGATATTTTGTAATAGGTTATATAAGCAAATATGTTTATCTTACAGTTATGTTGCCTTACAATATAATGATTTTCTAATGTGTTACGTAATTAGGGGTTTTAAGGGGTCAAAAGTCCAAAATTTTGATCACCTATATCTCAAAAAGAAAAAATATTTTGATAAGCAGTATAGAAGAAAAGATGCTCAAAATGATCTACTAAACAGTATGCAACCATCAAAATTTCGTTTAACGGCCTCTATAAGGAGATAAGGGGTCGGCCCCTAAAACCTTCTTTCTCTGATATCTCAAGAACGGTAACGAATTTCTAAACACTTGTTGAACAAAATGTGTTTAGAATTAAATGACCTTTCATTTGATATCAAGAAAAAGGGGCTGGCCCCTAAAATTAGGGGACTACAGGGCTCTAAATTTTTTTATCTGCAGCCCTTTACTGATAGATATTTTGTAAAAGGTTATAGAAGCAAATATGTTTATCTCACAGTTATTTATCCAAGCAATGTAAGAATTTTATCATGTGTTACATAATTAGGGGTTTTTAGGGGCCAAAAGCCCAAACCTTTGATCACCCATATCTCAGAAAGGAAAATAATTTTGAAATGCAGTATAGAAGGAAAGATGCTGAAAACGATGTACTTAACAATATGCAACCTTTAAAATATCGTTAAACGGCCCCTATAAGGACATAAGGGGCCGGCCCCTAAAATGTTTTTTCCCATTTATCTCAAAAACGGTAACGATTTTCTCAACACTTGTTGAACAAAATGTGTTTAGAATTAAATGACCTTTCATTTGATATCAAGGAAAAGGGGCTGGCTCCTAAAATTAGGGGACAAGAGGGCTCTAAAGTTTTTTATCTGTAGCCCTTTACTGATAGATATTTTGTGAATGGTTATAGAAGCAAATATGTTTATCTCACAATTATTTATCCAAGCAATGTAATGATTTTATCATGTGTTACATAATTAGGGGTTTTTAGGGGCCAAAAGTCCAAAATTTTGATCACCTATATCTCAGAAAAGAAAAATATTTTGAAATGCAGTATAGAAGGAAAGATGCTCAAAATGATGTACTTAACAATATGCAACCTTTAAAATGTTGTTAAACGGCCCCTATAAGGAGATAAGGGGTCGGCCCCTTAAATGTTTTTTCCCATATATCTCTAGAACTGTAACGATTTTTTAAACACTTGTTGAACAAAATGTGTTTAGAATTAAATGACCTTTCATTTGATATCAAGAAAAAGGGGCTGGCCCTTACAATTAGGGGACCAGAGGGCTCTAAAGTTTTTTATTTGTAGCCCTTCACTGAGAGATATTTTGTGAATGGTTATAGAAGCAAATGTGTTAATCTCACAGTGATTTATTCTAGCAATGTGATGATTTTATCATGTGTTACGTAATTAAGGGTTTTTAGGGGTCAAAAGTCTTAAGTTTTGATCACCTATATCTCAGAAAGAAAAATTATTTTGAGATGCAGTATAGAAGGAAAGATGCTAAAAATGATGTACTTAACAATATGCAACCTTCAAAATTTCGTTAAATGTAAGAGAACTTATAAAAAGCGATGCAAAAAAGCATAAGTACTCCACTCCTTTTTACAGATCATGTTTTCTTCTCGAAAATCAAAGTAGATGATGTCATATCACCTTCTTAAAATCGGACGGAAGACCTCCTCGTTGCTCGCAACGAGATCGCGTCTAGTTATTATTATTATTTTTCTTTTTTTTCTTACAAATTTTGTGCACGCGATTTCTCAGAAACGGCTCGACCGATTTTCATGAAACTTTCAGATCTGATAGATAGTTATCTGAACCTTATAGGTTTTTGATTTTATTGATGACGTCACTTCCGTTTATGAGAAATGGACGTTTTAGCGATTTTCAGAGGGGTGGCTTGTCCCTCTAAGATCTCCTAAACTATAAAAGATATTGAACTCAAACTTTCAGGGATAGTAGACGAAAGATTGTAGATTTGTAATTTTATTTTCAATTTGATCTAGCTTGAAAGGCGCCGAAAAAGGGGCTGGCCCCTTAAATAAGGGGACCAAAGGGCTCTAAATTCTTTAATCTGTATTTCTTTACTGAGAGATATTTTGTGAAAGGTTATAGAAGCAAATATGTTCATCTCACAGTTATGTATCCAAACAATGTAATGATTTTATCATGTGTTACGTAATTAAGGGTTTTTAGGGGCCAAAAGTCCAAAATTTCGATCACCCATATCTCAGAAAGCAAAAATATTTTGAAATGCAGTATAGAAGAAAAGTTGTTCAAAATGATGTTCTTAACAATATGCAACCTTCAAAATTTCGTTAAACGGCCCCTAAAAGGAGATAAGGGATCGGCCCCTAAAACCTTTTTTCTCATATATCTCCAGAACGGTAACAAATTTCTAAACATTTGTCGACAAAATGTGTTTAGAATTAAGTGACCTTTTATTTGATATCAAGAAAAAGGGGCTGGCCCCTTAAATTAGGGAACCAAAGGGCTCTAAAGTCTTTTATCTATAGCCCTTTACTGAGGAATATTTTGTGAAAGGTTATAGAAGCAAATATGTTTGTCTCACAGTTATGTATCCAAGCAATGTAATGATTTTATCATGTGTTATGTAATTAAGGGTTTTTAGGGGCCAAAAGTCCAAAATTTTGATCACCCATATCTCAGAAAGGAAAAATATTTTGAAATGCAGTACAGAAGAAAAGTTGTTCAAAATGATGTTCTTAACAATATGCAACCTTCAAATTTTCGTTAAACGGCCCCTATAAGGAGATAAGAGATCGGCCCCTAAAACATTCTTTCTCATATATCTCAAGAACGGTAACGAATCTCTAAACATTTGTCGACAAAATGTGTTCAGAATTAAATGTCCTTTCTTTTGATATCAAGAAAAAGGGGCTGGCCCCTTAAATTAGGGGATCAAAGGGCTCTAAAGTCATTTATCTGAAGCCCGTTACTGAGAGATATTTTGTGAAAGGTTATAGAAGCAAATATGTCTATCTTAGAGTTATGGATCCAAGCAATGTAATGATTTCATCGTGTGTTACGTAATTAGGGGTTTTTAGGAGTCAAAAGTCCAAAATTTGATCTCCCATATCTCAGAAAGGAAACATATTTTGAAATGCAGTACAGAAGAAAAGTTGTTCAAAATGATGTTCTTAACAATATGCAACCTTCAAAATTTCGTTAAACGGCCCCTATAAGGAGATAAGGGATCGGCCCCTAAACTTTCTTTCCCATATATCTCTAGAACGATAACGAATTTCTAAACACTTGTTGACAAAATGTGTTCAGAATTAAATGACCTTTCATTTGATTTCAAGAAAAAGGGACTGGCCCCTTAAATTAGGGGATCAAAGGGCTCTAAAGTGTTTATAGCTATATCTATAGCGTTTTACTAATAACTATTTTGTGAAATGTTATTTAAGCTGAATTAGGTATTATACGTTTATATATCCTTACAATATAATGATTTTCTTTTGCGCTTCCTAATTAGGGTTTTTAGGAGGCAGAGGTAAACAAGTTTAATCTTTTCTATCCTAATTGGAAGAAATGCAAGTATTTAAAAAAGCAATATAAGAGAACTTATAAAATGCGATACAAAAAAGCATTAGTTCTTTACTCTTTTTTCCATATCATGTTTTTTTGTCGAAAATCAAAGTCGATGATGTCATATTTTCTTCTAAAAATCGAACGGAAGACCTCCTCGTTGCTCGCAACGAGATCGTGTCTAGTTATTATTATTATTATTATTTTTCTTTTTTTTCTTACAAATTTTGTGCACGCGATTTCTCAGAAACGGCTCGACCGATTTTCATGAAACTTTCAGATCTGATAGATAGTTATCTGAACCTTATAGGTTTTTGATTTTATTGATGACGTCACTTCCGTTTATGAGAAATGGACGTTTTAGCGATTTTCAGAGGGGTGGCTTGTCCCTCTAAGATCTCCTAAACTATAAAAGATATTGAACTCAAACTTTCAGGGATAGTAGACGAAAGATTGTAGATTTGTAATTTTATTTTCAATTTGATCTAGCTTGAAAGGCGCCGAAGCTCGCCTGGACCCGAAAATTGAGATTAAAAAAACGTCGTAATTTTTTCGGGTTTTCTTTGTTTATCTCTTTTCTGAAAAATATTTTGTTAAAACATGTAATGTAAAAAACGTTTTTATTTACAAGACCTTTCATTTGATATCAAGAAAAAGGGGCTGGCCCCTTAAATTAGGGGACCAAAGGGCTCTAAAGTCTTTAATCTGTATTTCTTTACTGAGAGATATTTTGTGAAATGTTATAGAAGCAAATATGTTTATCTCACAGTTATGTATCAAAGCAATGTAATGATTTTATCATATGTTACGTAATTAAGGGTTTTTAGGGGCCGAAAGTCCAAAATTTCGATCACCCATATCTCAGAAAGGAAAAATATTTTGAAATGCATTACAGAAGAAAAGTTGTTCAAAATGATGTTCTTACAAATATGCAACCTTCAAAATTTCGCTAAACGGCCCCTAAAAGGAGATTAGGGATCGGCCCCTAAAACCTTCTTCTCATATATCTCCAGAACGGTAACAAATTTCTAAACACTTGTTGAACAAAATGTGTTTAAAATTAAGTGACCTTTTATTTAATATCAAGAAAAAGGGGCTGGCCCCTTAAATTAGGGGACCAGAGGACTCTAAAGTCTTATATCTATAGCCCTCTACTGGGGGATATTTTGTGAAATGTTATAGAAGCAAAAATGTTTATCTCACAGCTATGTATCCAAGCAATGTAATGATTTTATCATGTGTTACGTAATTAGGGGTTTTTAGGGGCTGAAAGTTGAAAAATTTTGATAACCCATATCTCAGAAAGGAAAAATATTTTGAAATGCAGTACAGAAGAAAAGTTGTTCAAAATGATGTTCTTAACAATATGCAACCTTCAAAATTTCGTTAAACGGCCCCTTAAAGGAGATTAGGGATCGGCCCCTAAAACCTTCTTTCTCATATATCTCCAGAACGGTAACAAATTTCTAAACACTTGTTGGACAAAATGTGTTTAGAACTAAGTGACCTTTCATTTGATTTCAAGAAAAAGGGGCTGGCCCCTTAAATTAGGGGACCAAAGGGCTCTAAAGTATTTTATCTATAGCGTTTTACTAAGAGCTATTTTGTGAAAGGTTATTTAAGCTGAATAAGGTATAATACCTTTATATATCCTAACAATATAATGATTTTCTCCTGCGTTACCTAATTAGGGTTTTTAGAAGCCAGAGGTAAAAAAGTTTAATCTTTTCTATCTTAATTGGAAGAAATGCAAGTATTTAAAAAAGCAATATAAGAGAACTTATAAAATGCGATACAAAAAAGCATTAGTTCTTCACTCTCTTTTCCATATCATGTTTTTTTGTCGAAAATCAAAGTCGATGATGTCATGTTTCCTTCTAAAAATCGGACGGAAGACCTCCTCGTTGCTCGCAACGAGATCGTGTCTAGTTATTCTTATTTTTTTTCTTCCGATTTTTGTGCACGCGATTTCTCAGAAACGGCTCGGCCGATCTCCATCAAATTTTCAGATATGATATACATTGGTCTGAACCTGATAGCAAATTTTTTTCATTGATGACGTCACATCCGTTTCTGAGATTTTGAGATTTTTCCAATTTTTATATGGGTATTTTGTCTTCAGTCGTTCTCCTAAACTATAAGAGATATTGAGCTCAAATTTCTACGGTTGGTAGAGGAAAGATTGAAGTTTTGCATGGTTGTTGTTTTATATGTCTAGCTCTAAATGCGCCAAAGCTCGGTAGGGCTCGAAAGTTGAGATAACAAAAGCGTCGTGAATTTTCATGCTTTTCTTTGTTTATCTCTTTTCTGGAAAATATTTTGTTAAAACATGTAATGCAAAAAAAGTTTAAATTTACAAGATCTTTCGTTTGATATCAAGAAAAAGGGGCTGGCCCCTAAAATTAGGGTTCTAGAGGGCTCTAAAGTATTTCATCTATAGCCCTTAACTGAGAGATATTTTGTAATAGGTTATATAAGCAAACATGTTTATCTTACAGTTATGTTGCCTTACAATATAATGATTTTCTAATGTGTTACGTAATTAGGGGTTTTTAGGGGCCAAAAGTCCAAACTTTTGATCACCCATATCTCAGAAAGGAAAACAATTTTGAAATGCAGTATAGAAGGAAAGATGCTCAAAACGATGTACTTAACAATATGCAACCTTTAAAATTTCGTTAAACGGCCCCTGTAAGGAGATAAGGGGCCGGCCCCTAAAATGTGTTTTCCCATTTATCAATAGAACGGTAACGATTTTCTAAACACTTGTTGAACAAAATGTGTTTAGAATTAAATGACCTTTCATTTGATATCAAGAAAAAGGGGCTGGCCCCTAAAATTAGGGGACTAGAGGGCTCTAAAGTTTTTTATCTGTAGCCCTTTACTGATAGATATTTTGTGAAAGGTTATAGAAGCAAATATGTTTATCTCACAGTTATTTATCCAAGCAATGTAATGATTTTATCATGTGTTACATAATAAGAAGTTTTTAGGGGCCAAAAGTCCAAAATTTTGATCACATATATCTCAGAAAAGAAAAATATTTTGAAATGCAGTATAGAAGGAAAGATGCTCAAAACGATGTACTTAACAATATGCAACCTTTAAAATTTTGTTAAACGGCCCCTATAAGGAGATAAGGGGTCGGCCCCATAAATGTTTTTTCCCATATATCTCAAGAACTGTAACGATTTTCTAACCACTTGTTGAACAAAATGTGTTAAGAATTAAAGGACCTTTTATTTGATATCAAGAAAAAGGGGCTGGCCCCTACAATTAGGGGACCAGAGGGCTCTAAAGTTTTTCATCTGTAGCCCTTCACTGAGAGATATTTTGTGAATGGTTATAGAAGCAAATATGTTTATCTCACAGTGATTTATTCTAGCAATGTGATGATTTTATCATGTGTTACGAAATTAGGGGTTTTTATGGGTCAAAAGTCCTACGTTTTGATCACATATATCTCAGAAACAAAAATTATTTTGAAATGCAGTATGGAAGGAAAGATGCTAAAAATGATTTACTTAACAATATGCAACCCTCAAAATATCGTTAAACGGCCCTATAAGGAGATAAAGGGTCGGCCCCTAAAACGTTCTTTGCCGTTTACATTAAAAACGGTAACGAATTTCTAAACACTTGCTGAACAAAATGTGTTTAGAGTTAAATGACCTTTCATTTGTTATCAAGAAAAAGAGGCTGGCCCCTCACATTAGGGGACCAGAGGGCCCTAAAGTCTTTTATCTGTAGCCGTTTACTGAGGGATATTTTGTAAGGGTTATCAAAGCAAAATAAGGTATAATACTTTTTTATATCCTAACAATATAATGATTTACTTATCTAATTAGGGGGTTTTAGGGGCCAGAAGTAAAAAGTTTAATCCTTTCTATCTAAATTGGAAGAAATGCTAGTATTTAAAAAAGCACCGTAAGAGAACTTATAAAAAGCGATGCAGAAAAGCATAAGTACTCCACTCCTTTTTACAGATCATGTTTTCTTGTCGAAAATCAAAGTAGATGATGTCATATCACCTTCTTAAAATCGGACGGAAGACCTCCTCGTTGCTCGCAACGAGATCATGTCTAGTTATTATTATTTTTTTTCTTCCGATTTTTGTGCACGCGATTTCTCAGAAACGGCTCGGCCGATCTCCATCAAATTTTCAGATATGATATATATTGGTCTGAACCTGATAGTAAATTTTTTGCATTGATGACGTCACATCCGTTTTTGAGATATTGAGATTTTTCCAATTTTTATATGGGTATTTTGTCTTCAGTCGTTCTCCTAAACTATAAAAGATATTGAGCTCAAATTTCTACGGTTGGTAGAGGAAAGATTGAAGTTTTGCATGATTGTTGTTTTATATGTCTAGCTCTAAATGCGCCAAAGCTCGGTAGGGCTCGAAAGTTGAGATAACAAAAGCGTCGTGAATTTTCGTGCTTTTCTTTGTTTATCTCTTTTCTGGAAAATATTTTGTTAAAACATGTAATGCAAAAAAAGTTTAAATTTACAAGATCTTTCGTTTGATATCAAGAAAAAGGGGCTGGCCCCTAAAATTAGGGGACTAGAGGGCTCTAAATTTTTTTATCTGCAGCCCTTTACTGATAGATATTTTGTGAAAGGTTATAGAAGCAAATATGTTTATCTCACAGTTATGTTGCCTTACAATATAATGATTTTCTAATGTGTTACGTAATTAGGGGTTTTTAGGGGCCAAAAGTACAAAACATTGATCACCTATATCTCAAAAAGAAAAAATATTTTGATAAGCAGTATAGAAGAAAAGATGCTCAAAATGATCTACTAAACAGTATGCAACCATAAAAATTTCGTTTAACGGCCCCTATAAGGAGATAAGGGGTCGGCCCCTAAAACCTTCTTTCTCTGATATATCAAGAACGGTAACGAATTTCTAAACACTTGTTGAACAAAATGTGTTTAGAATTAAATGACCTTTCATTTGACATCAAGAAAAAGGGGCTGGCCCCTAAAATTAGGGGACTAGAGGGCTCTAAATTTTTTTATCTGCAGCCCTTTACTGATAGATATTTTGTGAAAGGTTATAGAAGCAAATATGTTTATCTCACAGTTATTTATCCAAGCAATGTAAGAATTTTATCATGCGTTACATAATTAGGGGTTTTTAGGGGCCAAAAGCCCAAACTTTTGATCACCCATATCTCAGAAAGGAAAACAATTTTGAAATGCAGTATAGAAGGGAAGATGCTCAAAACGATGTACTTAACAATATGCAACCTTTAAAATTTCGTTAAACGGCCCCTATAAGGACATAAGGGGCCGGCCCCTAAAATGTTTTTTCCCATTTATCTCAAGAACGGTAACGATTTTCTCAACACTTGTTGAACTAAATGTGTTTAGAATTAAATGACCTTTCATTTGATATCAAGGAAAAGGGGCTGGCCCCTAAAATTAGGGGACAAGAGGGCTCTAAAGTTTTTTATATGTAGCCCTTTACTGATAGATATTTTGTGAATGTTTATAGAAGAAGATATGTTTATCTCACAGTTATTTATCCAAGCAATGTAATGATTTTATCATGTGTTACATAATAAGGGATTTTTAGGGGCCAAAAGTCCAAAATTGTGATCACCTATATCTCAGAAAAGAAAAATATTTTGAAATGCAGTACAGAAGAAAAGTTGTTCAAAATGATGTTCTTAACAATATGCAAACTTCAAAATTCCGTTAAACAGCCCCTTAAAGGAGATAAGGGATCGGCCCCTAAAACCTACTTTCTCATATATCTCCAGAACGGTAGCAAATTTCTAAACACTTGTTGAACAAAATGTGTTTTGAATTAAGTTACCTTTTATTTGATATCAAGAAAAAGGGGCTGGCCCCTTAAATTAGGGAACCAAAGGGCTCTAAAGTCTTTTATCTGAAGCCCTTTACTGAGAGATATTTTGTGAAATGTTATAGAAGCAAATATGATTATCTTAAGAGTTATGTATCCAAGCAATGTAATGATTTCATCGTGTGTTACGTAATTAGGGGTTTTTATGGGTCAAAAGTCCAAAATTTGATCACCCATATGTCAGCAAGGAAAAATATTTTGAAATGCAGTACAGAAGAAAAGTTGTTCAAAATGATGTTCTTAACAATATGCAACCTTCAAAATTTCGTTAAACAGCCCCTATAAGGAGATAAGGGATCTACCCCTAAAACCTTCTTTCCCATATATATCAAGAACAGTAACGAATTTCTAAACACTTGTTTACAAAATGTGTTCAGAATTAAATGACCTTTTCTTTGATTTCAAGAAAAAGGGGCTGGCCCCTTAAATTAGAGGATCAAAGGGCTCTAAAGTCTTTTATCTATAGCGTTTTACTAAGAGCTATTTTGTGAAAGGTTATTTAAGCTGAATTAGGTATAATACGTTTATATATCCTAACAATATAATGATTTTCTCTTGCGTTACCTAATTAGGGTTTTTAGGAGCCAAAGGTAAACAAGTTTAATCTTTTCTATCTTAATTGGAAGAAATGCAAGTATTTGAAAAAGCAATATAAGAGAACTTATAAAATTCGATACAAAAAAGCATTAGTTCTTCACTCTTTTTTTCCATGTCATGTTTTTTTTTGTCGAAAATCAAAGTCGATGATGTCATATTTCCTTCTAAAAATCGACGGAAGACCTCCTCGTTGCTCGCAACGAGATCGTGTCTAGTTATTAGGGTCTTCCGTCTTCAGCGGAAGACCCTTCTATTATTCTATTGTTTCTTTTTCACTTTTCTTATTATTAGGGTATTCCGTCTTCAGCAGAAGACCCTACTATTATTCTATTGTTTCTTTTTCACTTTTCTTATTAGGGTCTTCCGTTTCCAACGGAAGACCCTCTTGTTATTCTACGGTTTCTTTTTCTTTATTATTATTAGGGTCTTCCGTTTCCAACGGAAGACCCTCTTGTTATTCTATTGTTTTTTTTTATTATTATTATTCTTTTTCTTTTTTCTTCTGACTCCGTTTTGGCTTTATATCTCAAAAACTACTCAACCGATTTTCATGAAATTTTCAGAGATTATGAGGAATTCTTGTCCCTCAACGCCTTCAAAAGCTGAAAGATGACGTCACTTCCGTTTTCATATTACGTCAATTTTAAATTTTTCAAAAAGCGATTTTGTCCAGGCATTTTCTTTTAAACGGTTATATATAGAGATTTGAAATTTTCACTGATTGTATATTTCTCGATTTACTTAGGGCATTTTGACAAAAAATCAGAATCCGTCACTTCCGGTCGAAACCGGAAGTGAATCAAATTTTTCGAAAAAATAAATTTTTTGATCAATTCAAAAACGTGTACGTGTTTTGTAGAGCTTATTTAGCTGAATCTAACACTGAAATCCGTTTTTAAATCGGATGATGCATCGCTGACATATAAGCGTTTGAAAATTGATTTTTCCGGAAATTTTGATTCCGCGTTCTTGGTTAAAAAAATAGTCTTATGTTTAAAGTTAAATTAACTCGTACCTAAAATATTTCGAAAAATTGCTAAGTCGTACTTGAACACATTCGGATTTTTTTGTTAAGTCGTTCTTGAAATCGCAAATGTTTTTGTCAATTCGTACTTAAAATCATTCGGATTTTATTAAGTCGTACCAAGAATTATTCGATTTTTTTACCTTTTTTTTTGTTTCTTGTATATTATTGGTTTAAGAACTCTGGTTCTTACAGGAACTTTAAGCTCTACTTTCGACATTAACGGAAGACCCACTCGTTGCTTTGCAACGAGCTTTGCTCTAGTTAGGGTCTTCCGTTTCCAACGGAAGACCCTCTTGTTATTCTACTGTTTCTTTCTATTATTATTATTATTCTTAATATTCTTTTTCTGCCTCCTTTAAAGCTTTATTTCTCGAAAACTATTCATCCGATTTGCACCAAATTTTCAGGACTTATACAGCATCGGAGGGGACAAATCTTTTTAGTTACAATTTTGATGACGTCACTTCCGGTTTAAGATATTGACGATTTAATGAAATTTTAAGTGTCATTTTGTCCACGCAACTCCTCTTAAACTATTCACGATAGAAAGTTGAAATTTTCAGGGATTGTAGATGAAAGTCTGTAGATGTACCGCATTGTTTTATAATATGGATAATACGCAAGGCGTTGAAGCTCGCCTGAGGTCGAAAATTGACACCAATTTTTTTTACAAAAATTTTGCACATTTTCTGAAATATTTTTAAACATGTAAATATTTTGTTAAAACATGTAATGTAAAAGTTGTTTCTATTTCCACGGGCTTTCATTTGATATCAAGAAAAAGGGGCTGGCCCCTCAAATTAGGGGCCAAGAGGGCTCTAAAGTCTTTTTGCAATAACTCTTTACGGAACAATAATTTGTTATCAATTATAGAAGCAAAAATGTTTATTGTACAGCTGTTTATATATACAGTACCACACCTTAATCATATGTTACGTAATTAGGGGTTTCAAGGGGCCAGAAGTCCAAAACTTTGATCATTAATATCTAGAAAAGGAGAAATATTTTGAAAAGCATTGTAGAACAAAAAATACTTAAAATAATGTTCTAAAAAATATGCTTCCTACAAAAATTTTTTTGGTGGCCCCAGTAAGGAGTTTAAGGGTCGGCCCCTAAAACACATTAGTTCAGATATCTTTAGAACGGTCAACAATTCCTGAACACTTGTTGAACAAAATATGTTTATATTTGCGAGATCTTTCATTTGATATCAAGAAAAAAGGGCTGACCCCTTAAATTAGGGGCCAAGAGGGCTCTTAAGTCTATTAATACTACCTTTTTACTGAAAAATAATTTGTTATATATTATTGAAGCAAAAATATTATTTGTACAGTTATTTATCTATACATTACAATACCTAAGTCATATGTTACGTAATTAGGGGTTTCAAGGGGCCAGAAGTCCAAAACTCTGATCAGTAATAGCTAGAAAAGGAGAAATATTTTGAAAAGCATTGTAGAAGAAAAGTTGCTCAAAATAATGTTTTTAATAATATAATACCTAAACCTTTTTTGTTGGTGGCCCCATTAAGGATTTTAAGGGTCGGCCCCTAAAACACAGTTGTTCAGATATCTCTAGAACGGTTAACAATTCGTGAACAGTTGTTGAACAAAATATGTTTATATTTGCAAGACCTTTCATTTGATATGAAGAAAAAGGGGCTGGCCCCTCAAATTAGGGGCCAGGAGGGCTACAAAGTCTTTTAATAATAACTATTTACTGAAAAATAATTTGTTATATATTATTGAAGCAAAAATGTTCAACTTATTAAGCTTAATTTAAATCTGAAATCCGTTTTAAAATCGGACGATGCATTACAGAGATATAGGGGTTTAAAAATTGATTTTTCCGGAAATTTTGATTCCACATTCTTGGTTAAGAAAATAGTGTTATGTTCAAAGTTAAATTAACTCGTACTTTGAATGATTCGATATTTGTTAAATCGTTCTTAAACACATTCGGATTTGTTTTGTGAAGTCGTTCTTGAAATCGTAAGTCATTCGGATTTTGTTAAGTGGTACCAAGAATTATTCGATTTTTTTATATCTTTTTGTTTTAAAACTCCTGGTATTGGTTTTAGAGCTCTGCTTCTTACAGGAACATCTAGCTTTTCTTTCGACATTAACGGAAGACCCACTCGTTGCTTTGCAACGAGCTTTGCTCTAGTTATTCTTAATATTCTTTTTCTGCCTTCTTCAAAGCTTTATTTCTCAAAAACTATTCACTCGATTTGCACCAAATTTTCAGGACTTATAGAGCATCGAAGGGGATAAATGTTTTTAGTTAAATTTTTTGATGACGTCACTTCCGGTTTAAGATATTGACGATTTAATGAAATTTTAAGGGTCATTTTGTCCACGCAACTCCTCTGAAACTATTCATGATAGAAAGTTGAAATTTTCAGGGATTGTAGATGAAAGTCTGTAGATGATCCGCATTGTTTTAAAATATGGATAATACGCAAGGCGTTGAAGCTCGCCTGAGGTCGAAAATTGGCACCAATTTTTTTCACAAAAATTTTGAACATTTTCTGTAATATTTTTAAACCTGTAAATATTTTGTTAAAACATGTAATGCAAAAGTTGTTTCAATTTCCACGGGCTTTCATTTAATATCAAGAAAAAGGGGCTGGCCCCTCAAATTAGGGGCCAAGAGGGCTCTAATATCTTTTTGCAATAACTCTTTATTGAACAATAATTTGTTATATATTATAGAAGCAAAAATGTTTATTGTACAGCTGTTTATCTATACAGTATCATACCTTAATCATATGTTACGTAATTAGGGGTTTCAAGGGGCCAGAAGTCCAAAACTTTGATCATTAATATCTAGAAAAGGAGAAATATTTTGAAAAGCATTGTAGAACAAAAAATGCTTAGAATAATGTTCTCAACAATATGGTACCTAAAAAAAATTTGTTGGTGGCCCCAGTAAGGAGTTGAATAGTCGGCCCCTAAAACACATTACTTCAGATATTTCTGGAACGGTAAACAATTCCTGAACACTTGTAGAACAAAATATGTTTATATTTGCTAGACCTTTCATTTGATATCAAGAAAAAAGGGGCTGGCCCCTCAAATTAGGGGCCAAGAAGGCTCTTAAGTCTATTGATAATAACTTTTAACTGAAAAATAATTTGTTATATATTATAGAAGCAAAAATATTCTTTGTACAGCTGTTTATCTAAACAGTACCATACATACGTCATATGTTACGTAATTAGGGGTTTCAAGGGGCCAGAAGTCCAAAACTCTGATCATTAATATCTATAAAAGGAGAAATATTTTGAAAAGCATTGTAGAAGGAAAGTTGCTCAAAATAATATTTTTAACAATATGATACCTAAGAAAATTTTGTTGGTGGCCCCATTAAGGAGTTTAAGGGTCGGCCCCTAAAACACAGTTGTTCAGATATCTCTAGAACGGTTAACAATTCGTGAACAGTTGTTGAACAAAATATGTTTATATTTGCAAGACCTTTCATTTGATATCAACAAAAAGGGGCTGGCCCCTCAAATTAAGGGCCAGGAGGGCTACAAAGTCTTTTAACAATAACTATTTACTGAAAAACAATTTGTTATATATTATTGAAGCAAAAATGTTCAACTTATTAAGCTTAATTTAAAACTGAAATCTGTTTTAAAATCGGACGATGCATTACAGAGATATAGGGGTTTAAAAATTGATTTTTCCGGAAATCTTGATTCCACATTCTTGGTTAAGATAATAGTGTTATGTTCAAAGTTAAATTACCTCGTACCTAGAATGATTCGATATATGTTAGGTCGTTCTTAAACACATTCGGATTTTTTTAGTCAAGTCATTCTTGAAATCGTTAAGGTTTTTGTTAATTCGTACTTAAAGTCATTCGGATTTTGTTAAGTCGTACCAAGAATTATTCGATTTTTAATATCTTTTTGTTTTTAAACTCCTGGTATTGGTTTTAGAGCTCTGCTTCTTACAGGAACATCTAGCTTTTCTTTCGACATTAACGGAAGACCCACTCGTTGCTTTGCAACGAGCTTTGCTCTAGTTATTCTTTTTTTTCTTTTTCTGACTTTTTTGGAGCGTCATTTCTCAAAAACTATTCAACCGATTTGCACGAAATTTTCAGGAATGATTAAGCATCATCGGCGCTACATATTGTCAAATTTTCAAATGATGACGTCACTTCCGGTTTCAGATATTGACGATTTTGTAAATTTTTAAGGGTCATTTTGTCCACGCATCTCCTCCGAAACTAATCAAGATAGAAGCTTGAAATTTTACCAGGATTGTAGATTAAAGTCTGAAGTTGTACCCCCTTGCTTCCAATTATTAAAATTGCGCAAGGCCTTGAAGCTCGCCTGAACCTGAAAATTAGGACCAAATTTTTTCACGAAATTTTCGAACATTTTCTCTAATATCTTTAAATGTGTATAAATATTTTGTTTAAACATGTAATGCAAAAGTTGTTTCAATTTCCACGGGCTTTCATTTGATATCAAGAAAAAAGGGCTGGCCCCTCAAATTAGGGGCCAAGAGGGCTCTAAAGTCTTTTTGCAATAACTCGTTACTGAACAATAATTTGTTATCAATTATAGAAGCAAAAATGGTTATTTTACAGATGTTTATCTATACAGTACCACACCTTAATCACATGTTACGTAATTAGGGGTTTCAAGGGGCCAGAAGTACAAAACTTTGATCATTAATAGCTAGAAAAGGAGAAATATTCTGAAAAGCATTGTAGAACAAAAACTGCTTAGAATAATGTTCTCAACAATATGCTACCTAAAAAAAATTTGTTGGTGGCCCCAGTAAGGAGTTTAAGGGTCGGCCCCTAAAACACATTATTTCATATATCTCTAGAACGGTCAACAATTCCTGAACACTCGTTGAACAAAATATGTTTATATTTGCAAGATCTTTCATTTGATATCAAGAAAAAAGGGCTGGCCCCTCAAATTAGGGGCCAAGAGGGCTCTTAAGTCTATAAATAATAACTTTTTACTGAAAAATAATTTGTTATATATTATAGAAGCAAAAATATTCTTTGTACAGTTATTTATCTATACAGTACCATAGCTAAGTCATATGTTACGTAATTAGGGGTTTCAAGGGCCCAGAAGTCTAAATCTCTGATCATTAATAGCTAGAAAAGGAGAAATATTTTGAAAAGCATTGAAGAAGAAACGTTGCTCAAAATAATGTTTTTAATAATATAAAACCTAAAACTTTTTTGTTGGTGGCCCCAGTAAGGAGTTTAAGGGTCGGCCCCTAAAACACAGTTGTTCAGATATCTCTAGAACGGTTAACAATTCGTGAACAGTTGTTGAACAAAATATGTTTATATTTGCAAGACCTTTTATTTGATATCAAGAAAAAGGGGCTGACCCCTCAAATTAGGGGCCAGGAGGGCTACAAAGTCTTTAAAAAATAACTTTTTACTGAAAAATAATTTGTAAATAACTATAGAAGCAAAAATGTTTAACTCATAAGGCTTAATTTAAATCTGAAATCCGTTTTAAAATCGGACGATGCATTACAGAGATATAGGGGTTTAAAAAATTGATTTTTCCGGAAATTTTAATTCCACATTCTTGGTTAAGAAAATAGTGTTATATTCCAAGTTAAATTAACTCATACCTAAAATAATTCGATGATTGTTAAATGTACTTAAACACATTCGGATTTTTATTTGCAAAGTCGTTCTTGATATTGAAAAGGTTTTTGTTAATTCGTACTTAGAATCATTCGGATTTTGTTAACTCGTACCAAGAATAATTCGATTTTTTTTTAGTTTTTCATGTATATTGGTTTAAGAATTTTGCTTCTTAAAGGAACTTCTAGCTTTACTTTCGACATTAACGGAAGACCCACTCGTTGCTTTGCAACGAGCTTTGCTCTAGTTATTATTATTAGGGTCTTCCGTTTCCAACGGAAGACCCTATTGTTATTCTACGGTTTCTTTTTCTTTATTAGGGTCTTCCGTTTCCAACGGAAGACCCTCTTGTTATTCTACGGTTTCTTTTTATTATTATTTTATATTATTTTTCCTCTGACATTTTTCGAGAGCTATAACTCAAAAACTATTTGGTCGATTTTCACCAAATTTACAGGACTGTTAGAACATAACACGTGCTTGCGATTATAAAATTTTGAGCTGATGACGTCACTTCCGGTTTGAGATTTTGAAGATTTTGTGAATTTTTAAGGACCATTTTGTCCACGTAACTCCTCCGAAACTAAAGGGTATAGAAACGTGAAACTTTCAGGAATATGTAGATGGATGTCTGTAGATGATCCTCTGTATTTGACATTGTGGAAAATGCGCACGGCGCCGAAGCTCGCCCGAGGTCGAAAATTAGCACCAAATTTTTTGGCAAAATTTAACACGTTTTGCAAAATATCTTTTAACCTGTAGATAATTTGTTATAACAAGTAACGCAAAAGTTGTTAAGATTTACACGAGCTTTTGTTTTGTTTTAACAAAAAGGGGCTGGCCCCTTTAATTAGGGGCCAGGAGGGCTCTAAAGTCTTTTAATTTTAACTCTTTACTGAGCAATAATTTGTTATTAATTATAGAAGAAAAAATGTTCATTGTACAGTTGTTTATCTACACAGTACCTTATTTTAAACATTTGTTACGTAATTAGGGGTTTCAAGGGGCCAGAAGACCAAAACTTTGATCATTAATATCTTGAAAAGGCGAAATATTTTGAAAGGCAATGCTGAATAAAAGTTGCTTTAAATAATGTTCTTAAGAACATGGTACCTTAAAATTTATGGTTTATGGCCCCAGTAAGGAGTTTGAGGGTCGGCCCCTAAAATACTGTTGTTCAGATATCTCCAAATCGGTCAACAATTTCTGAACACTTATAAAACAAAATATGTTTATATTAATGACATCTTTTATTTAATATCAAGAAAAAGGGACTGGCCCCTCAAATTAGGGGCCAGGAGGGCTCTAAAGCCTTTTTATTATAACTCTTTACTGAAAAATAATTTGTTATTAATTATAGAAGCAAAAATGCTCATTGTACAGCTGTTCATCTATACAGAACCATACCAAAGGCAAATGTTACGTAATTAGGGGTTTCAAGGGGCCAGAAGTCCAAAACTTTGATCATTATTATCTTGAAAAGGAGAAATATTTTGAAAAGCATTGTAGAACAAAAGTTGCTCAAAATAATGTTCTTAACAATGTGATACCTAAAAATTTTTCGTTGGTGGCCCCAGTAAGGAGTTGAAGGGTCGGCCCCTAAAACACAGTTGTTCCGATATCTCTTTAACGATTAACAATTCGTGAACACTTGTTGAACAAAATATGTTTATATTTGAGAGACCTTTCACTTGATATAAAGAAAAAGGGTCTGACACCTCAAATTAGGGGCCGTAAGGGTTACAAAGTCTTTTTATAGTAATCTTTTATTAAAGCGATAATTTGTTATTCATCATAAAAGCAAAAATAAGAGCTTATTAAGCTTAATTTAAAACTGAAATCCTTTTAAAAATCGGCCGATGCATTACAGAGATATAGGGGTTTAAAAATTGACTTTTCCGGAAATTTTGATTCCACATTCTTGGTAAAGAAAATAGTGTTATGTTCAAAGTTAAATTAACTCGTACCTAAAATAATTCGATAATTGTTAAATCGTACTTAAACACATTCGGATTTGTATTTGCTAAGTCGTTCTTGAAATTGATCATGTTTTTGTTAATTCGTACTTAGAATCATTCGGATTTTGTTAACTCGTACCAAAAATAAATCAATTTTTTTTCTTTTTGTTTTATTTACTTATGTTTATTGGTTTAAGAACTTTGCTTCTTAGAGAAACTTTTAGCTTTACATTCGACATTAACGGAAGACCCACTCGTTGCTTTGCAACGAGCTTTGCTCTAGTTATTATTATTCTTTTTTTTCTTTTTCTGACTTTTTTGAAGCGTTATTTCTCAAAAACTATTCAACCGATTTGCACGAAATTTTCAGGACTGATAGAGCATCATCGGCGCTACATAATGTCAAATTTTTAAATGATGACGTCACTTCCGGTTTCAGATATTGATGATTTTGTAAATTTTTAAGGGTCATTTTGTCCACGCATCTCCTCGGAAACTAATCAAGATAGAAGCTTGAAATTTTTCCAGGATTGTAGATTAAAGTCTGAAGTTGTACCCCCTTGCTTCCAATTATTAAAATTGCGCAAGGCCTCGAAGCTCGCCTGAACCTGAAAATTAGCACCAAATTTTTTCAAGAAATTTTCGAACATTTTCTCTAATATCTTTTGATGTATAAATATTTTGTTAAAACATGTAATGCAAAAGTTGTTTCAATTTCCACGGGCTTTCATTTGATATCAAGAAAAAAGGGCTGGCCCCTCAAATTAGGGGCCAAGAGGGCTCTAAAGTCCTTTTGCAATAACTCTTTACTGAACAATAATTTGTTATCAATTATAGAAGCAAAAATGTTTATTGTACAGCTGTTTATCTATACAGTACCACACCTTAATCATATGTTATGTAATTAGGGGTTTCAAAGGGCCAGAAGTCCAAAACTTTGATCATTAATATCTAGAAAATGAGAAATATTTTGAAAAGCATTGTAGAACAAAAAATGCTTAAAATAATGTTCTCAACATTATGCTACCTAAAAAAAATTTGTTGGTGGCCCCAGTAAGGAGTTTAAGGGTCGGCCCCTAAAACACATTAGTTCAGATATCTCTAGAACGGTGAACAATTCCTGAACACTTGTTGAACAAAATATGTCTATATTTGCGAGATCTTTCATTTGATATCAAGAAAAAAGGGCTGGCCCCTTAAATTAGGGGCCAAGAGGGCTCTTAAGTCTATTAATAATAACTTTTTACTGAAAAATAATTTGTTATATATTATTGAATCAAAAATATTCAACTTATTAAGCTTAATTCAAATCTGAAATCCGTTTTAAAATCGGACGATGCATTACAGAGATATAGGGGTTTAAAAATTGATTTTTCCGGAAATTTTGATTCCACATTCTTGGTTAAGAAAATAGTGTTATGTTCAAAGTTAAATTAACTCGTACCTAGAATGATTCGATATTTGTTAAGTCGTTCTTTAACACATTCGGATTTTTTTTGTCAAGTCGTTCTTGAAATCGTTAAGGTTTTTGTTAATTCGTACTTAAAATCATTCGGATTTTTGTTAAGTCGTACCAAGAATTGTTCGATTTTTTATATCTTTTTGTTTTAAAACTCCTGGTATTGGTTTTGGGCTCTGCTTCTTATAGGAACATCTAGCTTTTCTTTCGACATTAACGGAAGACCCACTCGTTGCTTTGCAACGAGCTTTGCTCTAGTTATTATTCTTTTTTGTCTTACAAATTTTGTGCAGGCGATTTCTCGGATATGGCTCAATCGATTTTCTTCAAATTTAGGGATAATGCCTCGTCATCTGAAGTTTATACCGCTGCGACAGTTTTTGAAAATTCACTTCCGGTCGGAAGTTATCGTCGTTAAAAGATTTTTAAAAGTCAATTTTGTCTGCGACTTTTCTAAAAAACTAGTAAAGATTTAGACCTGAAATTTTCAGAGATGATAGATCTAGATATTTTCTGGTGCACCTCGGTCCAGAGAATGTCCGCCGTCACTTCCGGTCGGCACCGGAAGTAAATTTCAAAAATCGAATTTTTCAACTTTTTTATTTTAAATTAATTTTCTATAGGTTTGATAGTGACCCTTTTACTGATTCAGAATATGTAATTTGTTTCAAAATCGGTTAACGCATTCTCGAGATATTAAGCGTCAAAGTCCTGAAGCGAGAGCCCGAGTAGCTCAGTCGTTATGGTCGTGGACAGTGCCCAGGCGACCCGGGTTCAAGCCCCGAGTGCCGAAAATTTTTTTTTCGTATTTTTTGCGTAGACTTACGATTTTAGCTTTAAAATGATGAGTTTTATCTCTTTTGTTCTAAAATCGGACGGAAGACCCACTCGTTGCTCGCAACGAGATCGCATCTAGTTATTATTAGGGTCTTCCGTCTTCAGCGGAAGACCCTACTATTATTCTATTGTTTCTTTTTCAATTTTCTTATTATTATTCTTTTTTTCCTCGCAAATTTTGTGCAGGCGATTTCTCGGAGATGGCTCGTTCAATTTCCTTCAAATTTTCAGGACTGATGCCTCCTTATCTGAAGTTTGTACCGCCGCGACAAATTTTCAAAATATACTTCCGGTCGGAAGTTATCGTCGTTAAACAATATTTAAAAGTCAATTTTGTCTGCGACGTTTCTCAAAAACGAGAAAAGATAGAGGGCTGAAATTTTCAGTGATGATAGATATACCGATTTTCTGGTGCAACATGGTCATAGAAAGGTCCTCCGTCACTTCCGGTCGTCACCGGATGGAAAGACAAAAAATCGATTTTTTCAATCTTTTTCTTTTTTTATATTTTTCTGCAGGGTTGATAGTGACCCTTTTTCTGATTCAGATTATGTAATTTGTTTTAAAATCGATCAACGCATTCTCGAGATATTATGCGTCAAAGTCCTGAGGCGAGAGCCCGAGTAGCTTAGTCGTTATGGTCGTGGACAGTGCCCAGGCGACCCGGGTTCAAGCCCCGAGTGCCGAAAATTTTTTTTTCGTTTTTTTTGCGTAGACTCACAATTTTATTTTTAAAACGATGAGTTTTATCTCATTTATTCAAAAATCGGACGGAAGACCCACTCGTTGCTCGCAACGAGAACGCTCTAGTTATTATTCTTTTTTTGTCTTACAAATTTTGTGCAGGCGATTTCTCGGAGATGGCTCTTTCGATTTCTTTCAAATTTACAGGGATAATGCCCCGTCATGTGAAGTTTATACCGCCGCGACAGTTTTTCAAAATTCACTTTTTGTCGGAAGTTATCGTCAGTTTACGATTTTTAAAAGTCAATTTTGTCTGCGACGTTTCTCAAAAACGAGTGAAGATATTGGAATTCAATTTCTAGAGATGATAGATCTACCGTTTTTCTGGTGCACCTCGGTCAAGAGAATGGCCGCCGTCGCTTCCGTTTGTCACCGGAAGCAAATTTAAAAAATTAAATTTTTCAACTTTTGTATGTTAAAATATTTTTCTGTAGGGTTGATAGTGACCCTTTTTCTGATTCAGAATATGTAATTTGTTTTAAAATCGATCAACGCATTCTCCAGATATTAAGGGTCAAAGTCCTGAAGCGAGAGTCCGAGTAGCTCAGTCGTTAGAGTCGTGGACATATGCCCAGGCGACCCGGGTTCAAGCCTCAAGTGCCGCAAAATTTTTCAACTCATTTTTCGCTTAGACCTACGATTTTATCTTTAAAATGATGAATTCTGTTCTTTTCCGTTTTAATTTTGTACAAGAAGTTACAATAATAGCGCTTTCCCCCGTATTTGTGTATTGAGATCTAGTTTAAATGTTCAGAAAAATGAATAGTTACATCTTTAATAACACGCTTATACATTGTTCTAACACATGTATATCATTTAGTAATTGTGTTATATGTAATATTTACAATTTAATATTTTAAGTTTAATACAGAAGTCACCGACACTCCACCCCCCCCCCCCACCCCAAATCAAAAAATCGTTTAGTTTTTCTGGCCTGCTTTTTCTTGATCTTTGATCTTGGACCTTTAATTTCAACCTATTACCATTCTAGATTACTGTACTAATGACCAGACCAATTCGTTCATTTTTAACAGAGATATGAATTTTGGGACATTTGAGTTTCGATTATCGTGCTTGACATGTACTGTAGAAAAAAATTCTAACTCCCGAACCCTTCACTTAATCCTAACGAAATTTCGTGTAAATGTACCTCGGACCCCATTCTTACCGTCTGCCAAATATGCAGAGGATTGAACAATTTTGAAGGAATTTCTGAGATCAAACAGCGCGTATTGTCTATACGGGGAATTCAAATTTACACAGTACACGCACCGACCCCCCCCAACCCGATTCACAAAATATTTTTAGTTTTTCTGGCCTGATTTTACTTGATCTTTGACCTGTACTTTCAACCTAATACTATTCTAGATTACTCTACTAATGACCAGGCCAATTCTTTCATTTTTAACAGAGTTATGAATTTTGGGGCATTTGAGTTTCAATTAGCGTGCTTGACATGTACTGTAGAAAAAAATTCTAACTCCCGAACCCTTCACTTGATCCTAATGAAATTTCGTGTAAATGTACCTCGGACCCTATTCTTATTGTCTGCCAAAAATGCAGAGGATTGAACAATTTTGAAGGAATTTCTGAGATCAAACAGCGCGTATTGTCTATACGGGGAATTCAAATTTTAACAGTACACGCACCGACCCCCCCCCCCACCCGATTCATAAAATCATTTAGTTTTTCTGGCCTGATTTTACTTGATCTTTGACCTGTACTTTCAACCTAATACTATTCTAGATTACTCTACTAATGACCAGGCCAATTCGTTCATTTTGAACAGAGTTATGAATTTTGGGGCATTTGAGTTTCAATTAGCGTGCTTGACATGTACTGTAGAAAAAAATTCTAACTCCCGAACCCTTCACTTGATCCTAATGAAATTTCGTGTAAATGTACCTCGGACCCTATTCTTATTGTCTGCCAAATATGCAGCGGATTGAACAATTTAGAAGAAATTGCTGAGATCAAACGGCGAGTATTGCATGTACGGGGAATTAAAATTTACACAGTACACGGGATGTAAGCAGCCGTGTAATATATCTGGTGCATGTATATTTCTTGTTTTCCGTTTAGTCTGTATCTACGATAGCGTGTGAACTACTTATGAATGTTAGAAATGTCAAAATTACTGTCATCGAATTTTTACCGGATAAATTTACATGTTATTGATTTCGTTATTTCTACATTTATAAAGATTTTATCAATCCTGTTGAAATAAAACAGTCATACATAATAGTAAACGACACGAAAAAAAATCTCATCGCTTGAAATACATGTGTGAAATGCATCAGTCATTGTTTTAGGACTTACCCTAATTGTCGTTAACCGAATCCGAGATCCACACCTCAGAATTCTACTTCCGATTTATTTACGACGAAAATCAAGTTCGGGCTATATAATTCTATGTAAGAAAAAAATTCGTAAAAAATCGAAATAATTTTCTCGTGAGAAAAATGATAGATAGCAGTGTTCTATGATACATTACGCATTATCTAACATCAAAAAATGCGCATGCGATACGGCATTTTCTCAAGTTTTCTAGCTGCGAACATGCCTACCCCCCAAACCACGTGTTTTCAAGCTGTTTGTAAACAGACTGCGCGCACCCCATGAAGTCGGCCTATATGCCCTTTAAGAAATAGTTCCCGATAAAAGTAGAATCAAATTTACAAACTACAGAAATTTCCCTAATCAGAGATATCATTTTTATTCAAATCAAATATGGGAAAATGCAAATTGCGGGCAAGAGAAAAAAATATTCCCTATAAATGTATGGAACTACAATTGACTAAGTTCATTTTCATTGGTGGATTACCGGTGTGATAACTCTAATCTCGCCGGAGCCAAGATTTGCTCTTTCTCTCCTTTTCTTTCTCTCCATTTTTTTTTTTTTTTTTTTTTTTTTTTTTTTTTTTTTTTTTTTGATTTTCTAACAAAAATACTCTTCACAAAGGGGTTGCTGGAATGTAGTACAAGTTGAAAAACACTATTCCATTTAAATTAAGACAAAAACAGACCTTATTTATTAGGGTCTTCCGTCTTCAGCGGAAGACCCTTCTATTATTCTATTGTTTCTTTTTCACTTTTCTTATTAGGGTCTTCCGTCTTCAGCGGAAGACCCTACTATTTTAGGGTCTTCCGTCTTCAGCGGAAGACCCTACTATTATTCTATTGTTTCTTTTTCAATTTTCTTATTAGGGTCTTCCGTCTTCAGCGGAAGACCCTACTATTATTCTATTGTTTCTTTTTCAATTTTCTTATTAGGGTCTTCCGTCTTCAGCGGAAGACCCTTCTATTATTCTATTGTTTCTTTTTCACTTTTCTTATTGTTATTATTATTATTATTATTATTATTCTTTTTTTTTCTTACCGATTTTGTGCAGACGATTTCTCGGAGATGGCTCGATCGATTTCATTCAAATTTTCAGGATCAACGCAGTTTTATCTGAAGTTGATCGCGTTTTAAACATTTCTGAAAATACACTTCCGGTCGGAAGTTATCGTCCGTTTACAATTTTAAAAAGTCAATTTTGTCTGTCAGGTTTCTCAAAAACGAGTAAAGATAAGGGGCTGAAATTTTCAGAGATGATAGATCTACCTATTTTCTGGTGCACCTCGGTCAAGAGAATGCCAGCCGTCACTTCCGGTCGTCACCGGAAGCAAATTTGAAAAATTTTAATTTTTCGACTTTTTTATTTTTTAATATTTTTCTTTATATTTTTTATAGTTGATAGTGACCCTTTTTCTGATTCAGAATATGTAATTTGTTTTAAAATCGATTAACGCATTCTCGAGATATTAAGCGTCAAAGTCCTGAAGCGAGAGCCCGAGTAGCTCAGTCGTTATGGTCGTGGACAGTGGCCAGGCGACCCGGGTTCAAGCCCCGAGTGCCGCAAAATTTTTTTTTCGTTTTTTTTTGCGTAGACTTACGATTTTATCTTTAAATTGATGGGATTTATCTCATTTATTCAAAAATCGGACGGAAGACCCACTCGTTGCTCGCAACGAGAACGATCTAGTTATTATTCTTTTTTTCCTCGCAAATTTTGTGCAGGCGATTTCTCGGAGATGGCTCGTTCAATTTCCTTCAAATTTTCAGGACTGATGCCTCCTTATCTGAAGTTTGTACCGCCGCGACAAATTTTCAAAATATACTTCCGGTCGGAAGTTATCGTCGTTAAACAATATTTAAAAGTCAATTTTGTCTGCGACGTTTCTCAAAAACGAGAAAAGATAGAGGGCTGAAATTTTCAGTGATGATAGATATACCGATTTTCTGGTGCAACATGGTCATAGAAAGGTCCTCCGTCACTTCCGGTCGTCACCGGATGGAAAGACAAAAAATCGATTTTTTCAATCTTTTTCTTTTTTTATATTTTTCTGCAGGGTTGATAGTGACCCTTTTTCTGATTCAGATTATGTAATTTGTTTTAAAATCGATCAACGCATTCTCGAGATATTATGCGTCAAAGTCCTGAGGCGAGAGCCCGAGTAGCTTAGTCGTTATGGTCGTGGACAGTGCCCAGGCGACCCGGGTTCAAGCCCCGAGTGCCGAAAATTTTTTTTTCGTTTTTTTTGCGTAGACTCACAATTTTATTTTTAAAACGATGAGTTTTATCTCATTTATTCAAAAATCGGACGGAAGACCCACTCGTTGCTCGCAACGAGAACGCTCTAGTTATTATTCTTTTTTTCCTCGCAAATTTTGTGCAGGCGATTTCTCAGAGATGGCTCGTTTAATTTCCTTCAAATTTTCAGGGCTGATGCCTCCTTATCTGAAGTTTGTACCGCCGTGACAAATTTTCAAAATTTACTTCCGGTCGGAAGTTATCGTCGTTTAACAATATTTAAAAGTCAATTTTGTCTGCGACGTTTCTCAAAAACGAGAAAAGATAGAGGGCTGAAATTTTCAGTGATGATAGATATACCAATTTTCTGGTGCAACATGGTCATAGAAACGTCCTCCGTCACTTCCGGTCGTCACCGGATGGAAGGATAAAAAATCGATTTTTCTATTTCTTTTTTTATATTTTTCTGCAGGGTTGATAATGACCCTTTGTTTGATTCAGAATATGTAATTTGTTTTAAAATCGATCAACGCATTCTCGAGATATTAAGCGTCAAAGTCCTGAAGCGAGAGCCCGAGTAGCTCAGTCGTTATGGTCGTGGACAGTGCCCAGGCGACCCGGGTTCAAGCCCCGAGTGACGAAAATTTTTTTTTCGTTTTTTTTTGCGTAGACTCACAATTTTATCTTTAAAACGATGAGTTTTATCTCATTTATTAAAAAATCGGACGGAAGACCCACTCGTTGCTCGCAACGAGAACGATCTAGTATGGATTATATTTATCCTTTTGCAATGAAAATTTTCAACGATTTATCCGACAAATGAAAAGGTAGGGTGTTATCGACGGAAATCGAGGAAGATATACTCAAACAGAAATCGGAATTTAATGATTTTACTGTATCGAAATGGAATCGAGCCTAATATGAATGGTGCATTAACAATATTACAAATTATAGCATACATTTGAATTCTTGTGAAGTTTTTCCATTAATATTATTTGTTGAACTTTTAACCCCTCATGGGGTTCTTATATTTTAATTTGGGTATTGTTTTACAAAAAAAGAAGGGCAATTTATTTATACACTGAAGTCAAGATGGTGACATAATGTTGTTAAATTGTTCAGTTTATACACAACAAAATGTGCCACATATCTTGTGATCAAACAAACGTATTACTCATGTGTATTATATGTGAATCATGCGTAATTGTTCAACAAGTTGAACATGAATTCAAAAACATATGGTAAACATATGTGTATAAACGCATGTATACATACACACATGTGTAACATATGATACTTTTTTCATACTATATACATATATTAATATACATGTGTTATACATGTGTGTGGTTTTTTCATATGTATTTCATACGTTATTTTAACACATGATATACTCAAAGCTCATTGCAAAGCAATGAAAGTTTTTATGCATTTTTTTTTTCGCTTATAAGATATATTTTTGTATTATGTTGATTTTAGAATAAATATTATGATTGTATTTAAGTTTGAATTCACATTTAAGAAAGGAGTGAAAACATGCCTCATCAAGGAAAACGTATTGAAAAGTGAGAAGTTGGAGTTTGGCAGAAAGCAGGCCAAATATACACTAGAGGAATATTTTTCATACATTAATGTTGAACTTTTCTGACTTTTTTGCCAACAACTCTCTGTCTCGGTCTGTCTGTCATTCTTTGTCTGTCTGTCTGTCTGTCTGTCTGTCTGTCTGTCTGTCTGTCTCTTTTTCTCTCTCTCTCTCTCTCTCTCTCTCCTCTCTCTCTCTCTCTCTCTCTCTCTCTCTCTCTCTCTCTCTCTCTCTCTCTCTCTCTCTCTCTCTCTCTCTCTCTCTGGGTAGATTTTAACTTAGATGAAACAGTAGATGAATTTAATGAGTAATACACATGAAACATATTAATACATCATGCGTTATATTACATATTGTTAGTCACACATATGTTAAAAAAACATATGGATAGAAAAAAACATGTGTTAAACATACATATAACATATGTAAAACGTGTGTTTTAATACGTATGTGAAACATACGGGGTGTGTTTTTTTTACGTTTACCAAACGTGAAGACACGTATGTTTAATATACGTAAAACATATGTTGCATATTTTGCCGTGTAGTATTGTAATTGTTATTATAACCTAATCAAAGGGATTTTATTGTTTTATTATAGAATAAAAATAGTTGCGTCTATTTTGTTTGTGTTTGCGGATATGCATATTTAATCTTTAATCAATGAAAACATGACAATAAAAAACCGTCAACCATCTCAAAATCCATAAAACGAAATACAAATTCAAAGCAGAGCAACACGGACCTCCAAAAAGATAGAGGTAGGATCAGGTGCCATGGAGGAGTGAGCATCCTCTGCTGACCGGTCACGCCGCCGTGTGCTCTTTGTCGTAATCGGGAAATACGAAACAGTCCGTAGACAATTAGGTGATTAGGTGATTATATTTAATCTTAGGCCTTTGGCCTCAGGCAATAGAACACACTGAGCTGTTCCCTGCACCTCGGGAAAATCTATTGACTGCTCAAGCATCAAATAATTGTATATTGCTACAAAAATAAAATGTTTAAAATGTTTCCATGACCCTTCCCCTGTTAATCATTGAACCCTCGTATTTCACCAAAAATGTTAAATTGTGTATAAGATTCCAAATATAATGATCATATGATGGCAAATTTATGTTCCTGTATGTAATTTATTTATTATTAAGTCAACATGCAGTATCATCGACCTGCAAAATAAAAATGTTAACATTATGCAATTACTAGCAACCTAAGCATTTTTCCATACGCTGTAATAGTGTTGACGTGAAATGTAATTATGCCGCTGCAACTTAATTCTTTCAACATAAATTTTTTATGAGGGTAAAAGATTCTAATAAGCATTCGTTAATAAGAAGTATTAATACAATGTTGACATGGCAATTGACATTTGAACACTAAGCTAAAACGTAATACTGTTCATGCTTTTGAACTGGCGGTCCTGAAAGTATATGGTTTCAATGTGCAAATTGTAGCATGTTCTTACAATTTGAATCAAAAGAGTCAAATCTGTAAACATGTGTTTACTACTAAAGAGTTTGCATGTAAAAAATGCAGTTTAATAATTTGAATATCACCATATGCATTGTGCAGTTCAACATCATGAAGTCGCACGTCAAAGTTACTAATATAATATCATGTTGATATAGATGTGAATACATATCTTTGTAGCAAATCGACAAAGATTAAATACTTTGAGATATAATTTGATTTCATGTCAATAGTTGTTTAATTGCATGTCAACATAAAAAAGCAATTTTGACTTATATATATCGCATGTCAAGATAAATGTTTTGCACCTAGCATGTTGGGAGTAACCTGTTTCGATGTTTTATCGTTTCTGAATATTTTCATTCTAATGATTTTTTTTTATTAATGTCAATATCGGGTTGTTGCATGTTGACGTAACTAGGTTTTCAATATATTCGATCAGTGTTTAGTATCTATTAAAGTCAAGTACTTTTTACACAATTGCGCTGAAAAATATAGTTCTATCCATGATCAGCAGATACAACATTACAACAAATGTTTTCAATATTGATGTATATGTAAAACGTGTTAAAAAAAATAATGTAAAATTAATTTTAAAAAAGCGCCTATTCAAGAAACACTTAATTAAATGTGAAGTATTTACTCTAGCTATATTCTTAATCTTTTTCGGGAAAATATAGGTCATTCTTCAAATCACAATTTTTTCACTAATTGATATTGCTTATATTGTTACAATAATTATATTATTGTCATGATTATTGTTCGTAAGTTATCACACAATCTCTCTTTATTATGTATTTTGTATAAGTGTGTTTTTTTTTCTTTTTTAAATAACGGAATGCTTATGCAACACATTCACCGTATTTCTCGTGTAGACTCTGTTTAAGGATGTATGCACTGTTTGTTAGTGATGCAAGTCTGGTGTCAGTTTTTGCTACGGGCATGAAGAACGATATACGCCAGTTCCTTATCAAGTTCCGTGATTTTAACTAAGAAATCGGCTAAGCACAATAAAAATTCAATTATTAAAAAGTCGAATATTTTTGATATGGGGGTAACACATATCTATTCTTGTAAATGTATGTTGACAGAATGATGTCAACGTTTTATAGGAAATTTATAGACAAACAACTTGTATTACGGTGGTAAAAATCTTACACTTTTGTCACACAGGTCAATGAAAATGAATATGATATTATTTCAACATACTACAGAGATAACACAGTACAATATATCATATGTAGCTTACAAAATGATATTTGATTGGCTTATAAGCCGGGTGTAAATTTCCGTACACACGACTTGAGCCGGTGGGGTAAACAACGTGACGTCACAATGCATTTTGTCTCTACTCGCAAGGAAAAGATGCAAACAAACAAAAATGAAATTAAAAAAGGGGATTCCATGTAAATAATTTTCAAAATAACAACAATAGTTTAGAAATCCGTTATCTTATAAGTATTATGACAAGTGCAAATGTCAATCAAAAAATCATACAAAGCGAAATAACTTATTCAAGCATAGTCTGTGATATTTGCGAAAGGTTTGCCTCACATACCCCTTCGAAAATAATATAAAAAGGACATTGTTGTACCAAAACTATACTATTAAATGGATTTTGTTTTAAAAAGTACTAAAATACTGAGGGTTTTTTAAAGAGAAAAAATCAAGACTTGAATTCTAAAAACTTTGACCCCTATTAATCAAACGAAGTACTTCGTCACTTCTACTAGGACTTAAGAAAAATTGACGGGGAACTGTACAGATCCTTATCCCTTGAAAATAAATGGCATGGATTATATCGCTATTTAAAATCCCCGCCTTCCTTGAAAACTGTTGACATTATTAAAGATCCTGAATTTTATTCATGTGATGAGAATTTTAAAACAGCGATTGGTCGAGTTGAAAAAAGAAGGAAATGGTGATATTGAGCATTATCCCAGTATTAAATATTGCGATATTTAAAAAACTGTTTTCTAGCGTGCATTTATCGACTGCAACTCTTGTAAACTACTACATAAGGTACAACAGGATATTCGCTTTTATTTTTGTAGCAGGGGGTTAGATAATAAGATGCAGATGACAAAAAAACGTGTTATGTTCATACCGATACGAACATTGGACTGAGATTCGTAAATACAAAAGCCAAGATGAACTTGTAAATAAATAAATAAAAAAAAGAAAATTTCAGAGGCTGTATAGTTTAAAAAAAGACTCACCTCTTTTTCCAGTAACATTCTTTCAAAAATATTTGAGAAACTTAATCCGGAAAATACCCGTTTGTGGCAGCGACGACGAGAAACATTCCTAGATATTGGCCCCTTATGGTACACAAAAACAACCTTGTGGAAAAGATTTCCTTAGTTCCTTCATGTCAAAACTCATCAAAAAGTATGATCTCTCCCAAATTTACACAAATCTCACAATCCTTTTTAAAAATAACTTCATTGATTCGCAAGTAATGTCCGTTACGGGTCCCGAATCTTTGCTGTGTATCATCGAGTTTCTTAACATAAAAAAATACAGATGAGTATGAATATTTAAAACACTGTAAACACCGTACAACCACTTTTACCAGCACCACCAACCAATGTTACCCACCCCGCCTACTCAAAATGACGTCAGCATTTTTTCGAGCGATACCGCATCAGGGGGCGACAATCTTCATGATGTAAACATTGATGGCCTTTCTGACAAATCAAGGATGGTTTCCACAAATAAAAAACCATAAATGTTGAAGTCCAGAAAAATAACAAATTGTGCACCTTTCTCTAAGAGTATTTTCCAGAACTGTTCAATTACAACTGTTAATATCATTTACAAATCGTAATTTTGAAAAGAACATAACCAAATTTTATTACGAATTGTTCATAATTTGTTTATTTATTTAAGATGCTGAGTTTTGAAACTTGACTCCGTTATTTAAATTTTTATGCACATCTCATATATTTAATGTTTTGAGGATTACATAAAAACCCGAGTACGTAAATGGGATATCTTGAAAGTATAATACACCCTTAATTTGACATAAGAAACCGATTTACAAGGATTTAGTTTTACGTAATAAATAGGTTCAATCAAGGGTGTACAGTGATTTACCCTGGAATGTATTCCATACACCCTGAGGCCGAATTCAATCTAGATAACAAATAATCTGCCTGCTTAAATATGACAAAGATAAAGTGGCACCTTTTACATAAAGCATTCGCATTCTGTTAAGAAAGTCTGTTGCGTTCACTGCATCAAAACGCTGATTTTACTTAACACTTTTGTGCAAAAAAATGTCGATTCTTAATTCTTGATGCCTCCAAAATGAAATTGAAGATTTTATGAAGGCGCTTTAGCGCCTGATATGAAATATAGATTATACGAAGAAAAGTCATAAGATATAACATTGCAATAGCTTCCAATAATAGCTCTAAAAATAAGAAAATCAGCTGTTCGTAGCCTGTATACCCCTATAGAAAATTTAGACTCGCCCACTCTCAGGTAACACACCTGAGTGACCAAATCGATTGCTTTCAATTTTTTTTTTTTTTTTTTTTTTTTTAAATAAATAACATCGAAATCTTACACAACTATTTATTTTCAGTTTATATACAAAATAATTCCAGGAATCTTTTCAAGGCGGAAAACCGGCTGCATCCACATCATCTAAAAGCATACAAAAGTAATTGCTTTAAACTAATATATATATATATATATATATATATATATATATATATATATATTGTATATTACAAAGTCAAGAGTTTATATAAGGGTTTGGGTGTGGCGGGATTGCAATGTTATATCTTATGACTTTTCTTCGTATAATCTATATTTCATATCAGGCGCTAAAGCGCCTTCATAAAATCTTCAATTATACTTCAGAAAAGTCATAAGATATAACATTGCACGTTCAAAGCTCACAATTTATAAATTTGTGCACTCACCACATGATAATACTGCATTCCCATATGAACCTGCAGATGTGACTGCTCTGCAATAAAAAATTTTTGAAAGTTGATACATTTGTCCAATCAGCCATATCCATATCTCATTTAACGAAACTCCTTTATTATTAGCCTTACTAGTGGACGCCCCTCTCGCGGAGTGCGCCTGAAACTTTGCAGTATCTATTCCAGATAAAGTCATAATGTTTTTTATCCAGTTTGAAATGGTGTTTGGTGTTAATCCTTTATGAGGCTTGACTACTGCACGAAGCAAAGGATCGCTTACCTCAGCATTGTCCCCATTCCTGAAACCTTTTGTGGCTTCCAAATAGACACATAAACACTCCAGAACACAGATGCGTTCGTCAGAAAATCTGTGATAGGTGACTTCTTTAGCGTTGCAGTCCCTCTGTGTTTTTGATATACCTGGTAAACGAAAAACAACATACTCAGGTGTTAATTTCATAAAACGTATATCTAAACGTGCCAATTCAGAGACACGTTTTGGGGCTGCAATAGCTAACAATATAGCTAATTTTTTGGATAATACTTTTAAAGATAAATCTTTGTTATCTGGCAAGTCTTTCAAATATGAAAGTACAAGATCTACATCCCACAAAACGGTATATTTTGGCAAGGGCGGGTTTTCTTTCAAAATTCCCTTCATAAGATGTTTGACAAGATAATGTTGACCAACAGGTAAATTATCTACAAAGGGAAGTACGGATGAAATAGCGGACCTATGAACGTTAATTGTACGATACTGATAACCGCTATGATGTAACCAGCTCAAGAATTCTAACACGGAACTTATAGATACCGAAAAGGGATCAGTTTGCCTTTCCAGACACCAGCGTGTCCACTTATTCTAGGCTGAGTCGTAAGAACTGTTTGTTCCTTTTGACCAGGAACTGAAAAGTAGTTTTTCAGTGTCCTCTGATTGCGAATACGATTTAAGACTATTCCTGAAACAACCCAGCCTACTAGTTGTAGGGATTCGTTCTGAAGAAGTGGGTGAATCTGACCGTCCGGGGCTATCAAAGTTTGCGGGTGGACCGGAAGGAGAACTGGGTCCTGTACAGACATCTCCAGGAGAGTTGCGTACCATGGTTGTGTTGTCCAAGCAGGGGCGATTAATAGAATCGTCGTCTCTTCCATTCTCGTCTTTTTGAGACAACGAGCTATAAGACAAAACGGGGGAAAGGCATATCCCTTGATATTGTTCCATGGATAGAGAAGAGCATCGTACGCTACTGCATGGGGATCTGGGACCCAGCTCATGTAAGTCGGTAGTTGAGCGTTTGTTCGATCGGCAAAAAGGTCTACATTGCAATCTATGGTCATTTGACAAAGTGTCTGAAACAATTGTGGGTTCAACATCCAACTGCTCGAATCCAAATGATGCCTCGATTCCCAGTCTGCTATTACATTTTGGTGACCTGGTATATGATCTGCTCTTATTATTATGTTTCTTTGAAGACACCATTCCCAGAGATCGAGGGCAATTTGATTGCATTGAGCGGATTGGGTTCCCCCCATTTTGTTTATATACGTCATAGCGGTCTTGTTGTCGGTTTGAACTAGAACTTGCAGATCCGATTTGTCTTTTAAAAATGCTTTCACCGCGTACGTTACCGCTAAAAGTTCCAAAACGTTTATATGGTTTTGAGACTCCCCTGACAGCCAAATCCCTCCTATGCGCACTTTCTCGCATACTGCACCCCACCCCTTTTTGCTTGCGTCGCTTTGAATTAAAACTGCGGGATTGGGATTTATAAGGGACTTCCTGTTCCACACCTCTACCTGATTTACCCACCAGTTTACCTCTTTTATGGCTTGATCGGATAACGTCACAATTGTGTTGTATCCCCCACCCTGTCTTAGGACCATGTTCTTCTCTGATTGCAAGTGGCGATAATGCAACGGAGCCGGGAATATCGCTTGAATTGACGCAGTTAAATTCCCTATCAGTTCGGACAGAAAACGTATCGACACATGATTGCTTTGAATAACTTGTCGACTCAGCTCCTTTATCTTTTGAAGTTTTTTCTTTGGAAGTGACAGTGTCATATCTATTGTATTTACTGTAAATCCTAGATATTCCATCACACTGGATGGGACTAACACTGATTTTTCGTAATTTACGACAAAACCCAGGCTTTCCAATACATTTATCGCGCACTTGCAATCGGTCAGAACTCCTTGTTTCGACTGATTCATAATGAGGATATCGTCCAGATAAACGACCAGACGAACACCCATTTTTCTCAAGCAACTGATTGGAACCTTCATCATTTTTGTGAAAACAAGGGGTGCTACCGATATTCCAAATGGAAGGCATGTAAATTCGTAAATTTCTTCTTTCCATCTGAATTGCAGAAATTTCTGAAAATTTTTGTGAATCGGTATTGTGAAATATGCATCTTTTAGATCCAATTTCACAAGCCAATCTTACTCCTGTATTATATCCTTTACTAAATGAATGCCTTCCATCTTGAAATGTTGGTATTTCAGAAACCCGTTTAATTCCTTTAGATTCACAACAGGGCGTTGTCCCCCTCCTTTTTCTGTACCAGAAATAGATAGCTTAAGAAACCCTTTTGATCTTTTACTACTTTTATTGCTCTTTTCTCTAACATTGATTTTATTTCTTGGTCGACTAGATCCGTTTTGATCTGATTGAAAGATGGTTGAAAAGGGGGGTGGGTTTGAAATGGGGTTTGAACAAAGTCCAAAGTTAAGCCTTGGACTACATGCAATACCCATTGGTCTCTCGTAAGAACTTTCCAATTCTGATAGAAATATTTTATTCTCCCTGCGATTGGCACTGATGATTGTTCTGGGTTTTGGGGAAATAAACAAGCTGTTCTTACCTGTATTAGTTCTTGATCGTTCTTGTCTGGTTCTGATCTCGTGGCCAAGACTTTCTCTGATATCGGCCTCTGCTGGTCTGGCCCCCAAACCGGAAGTTGTTGTTTGGGGGCCCGTAACGAAAAAACTGCTGTTGTTGCTGCTTGTTCTCTGAGCTGTAATGAGACTTTTGACCGAAAAAAAACATTTTTGTTAGGTACCCGTTTGCGTTGGGGAATCATCTCGTACAGTTCTTTGTAATCTTTTCCATCATTTGTCAAAATCTTACGAAATTTTTTACCAAACAGATAATTTTTTGATTTTAATAAGGCTTTCTTAGCCATGCTGTCGTCAACTAAATCTACACAGTCTGGTAAGATTCTACTCAAAAGACCCTTTCTTCTATCTGTCATGAAAACATAATGGGCATTCCCAATTAAAACTAAGGCACGTTGAACAATATTGATGACATCAACGGGATCAACGCCTTTGTCCCGTTTCTTTAATTTTTCAGCTTCATTCCATAAAATCGCCAACGGGCCAGTTGCGTCTAAAATTCGTGACTGAGTATTGATAATAGTTCTTTCTTTCTTATCTGATAGAGGCTGATTAAACTTTTTTCTATACATTTTCTTTACAAATCTGTCTGTTTGCTTAGGTTGTAATTGTTTACTTTTTGGAATTCCACAGTTTTTAGTGACTTCCTGTCGGATCTTTTTTGAGATACCTTGATTTGCATACTTAGCAATGTATTTTGTGATTTTTTTAGGAACCTTGGAACCTTTTTCTATAATGCTGGAAGGATCAAAATTAGTGTCCGAATCAAGACCCGAATTGGAGTCGCTAGAATTATTCGATTCTGATGATGATAAATTATCTGAACTTTCGTCACTGGATTCCTTGTACTTACGTTTGCGTTTAGTTCTCAAACGTTCACGTTCTGGACTTTCAGACGAGCTTCTTACCCCAATGTCTGTATTGTTTCTTGTGCCCTGAACAGGCGATTTTCTCGTGCCCCGAAACGGCGTGTTTTTACTTGTGCCCATAACTGGCGAACGTGTTCTAGTGCCCTTTCTTGGCGTGTAAGTACTTTCGTTCCCTGAAAATTCATTTTCCGTCTCCATTTGTTCAGATTCGGAAATATCAACTCGTAATTGGTCCCGAGCCGAGGAGTCTGCCTTCCTTCGGCGTATGGCGACGATAGCTGTGATTGAGCCATCAAACGCGCACGAAAAACTCATCGACTACACACCTCGAGAGCTAAAATTGAAAGCAATCGATTTTGTCACTCAGGTGTGTTACCTGAGAGTGGGCGAGTCTAAATTTTCTATAGGGGTATACAGGCTACGAACAGCTGATTTTCTTATTTTTAGAGCTATTATTGGAAGCTATTGCAATGTTATATCTTATGACTTTTCTGAAGTATAATTTAAGATTTAGTTTAATATCAAATGCTTTTTTTTTTATAAAAGTTACGATCTGATATTTCAGGTTTAGAAAAAGAATAGATAAAAGTTGTCCCATATCCATGATATTCGATTTTTAAATTACTTGAATGTTTACTGTGCTCAGATGATATGTAAGTTTATAACACTACACTTATCGAGAAACTGGTGTATATAGTTCTATAATTACATTCTACTGTGTTTTTCCATTAAATTTTGTGATCTTTCAATGCCTCTAAATGCAACAACTAATCACTGCGTATGAATTTACATGTAATTTACATAAGTAGTTCCCAAACAGTGATTTCTATGTTATCTGTTAAAAAATATATTTCATAAATGTTGTCAAAGCAACATGTTTTACAATTATTCAACAAAAGAGTTGATTCTATTGTTAAAAGCAAAATTTCAAGAGTTATTTTTCATGGATTATATTTTCATATTCATCGATCTCAACTCAACAGTCTATGTGATAACCAGTTTAAACCGGTTTTTATAAAACAGCTGTTCTTGCTGTTACTAACTTACTCCCTCCGTGATCTGCAATTTTTATCGATTTATGTAAGTAAATAATTGATTTCATCAGTAAGGGAATGTAAATATAAGCATTAAATGATTTATTTTTGACGTCGTCGTGTCAATAACTGCCGTCAGTTGAGCAGACAAATTATCATATCGCGCTAACGCGCGTTATTCAATTTGTCTGCTCACCTGACGGCAGTTATTGACACGACGACGTCAAAAATAAATCATTCAATGCTATAATTATGTCCGTAGCAAATACTGTCACCAGCGAACGATACAAACACATGTGCGTGCAAGACAAGAAACTCTGCATGGATGACAGAAAACTTCTCTCGTCGACATTGGGAGTGAAAATGACGGTAAACTAGCATAGAAATGTTCTGAACTATATTTTAACATACATATAAACTTAATATTTGTTACTTTACAATGAATGAAACTTAAGAACATTTTATATAGCTTTATCGTTTGAAAACCATCTCCGATTACAAAATTTTGGCACGCCATGCTGTACTACTGAGTATATTTTGTCGCTACTTTTCATTTGCATCCGCACCAAATAGCCCGGGTCTTCATGAAAGTCCGGTAAATATGACGCTTTTTTGCATGGCTTTCTTAACGATTTTGATATTTTACTTGCCAGGAAAACGCCAAAACCGGCACCACTACAAAAACTGGAAAAGCGCATTCTCGCCTCTATTTTAAATATTTGCGAGTTGAATTAATTGTTTCACTCACAACTAGTTCATAAAACAATGATTCTACTTCTCAATAATATCGCTTTTATGGGTTCTTACATCCCATAAACAAACTGTGGAACACATTTTATCGAACTGTTGAGATTTTGTTTTGATTTTGTGCATTTTTGAATACTCAAGAGAAAATAGGTCTGCTACAATTGTTTATTAGTATGATTATCAAAATGTGCAGTAGAATTCTATTTTAAGCGGTATTAGTGATTTAAATACAATCTTGAATAGAGCCTAGAATACCGCCTCCAGTTGGAGATGATTGATTCATTCAGTATGATAATGACTATCTTTTTCAAAATAATTGGTTGCATATGCCCCTCTCGTCCCCCTTAGCCACAACCCCCCACCCCACCCCCACCCCACCTCATCGAGAAACGGTAACGTAAATGGAACGTTTTGCAACGTCAAAATGCTCTAGCGAGGACGATTGCAGCTTAAAACTGATATATTATCTTGAAATTTGATCCAGAAATTTTGACTATTTGCAGTTTTAATGTATTTCAATGTAGTAGGACAAATTGTAGTTTCAGAAATCCCGGTTTTGTAGAATATGATAAGCTCAACGCCATATTGTTTCCTGATCGGCAACGGTATATTGCGTTGTCACAATCGCTCGCCGGCGACGCGCGTTCCAGCAATCGGCGACGAAGGCAACACAGGCAAATCCGGCGATGCCGGTTAAATGGAAAGCACCCTAAGGTACATAAATCATGGTATAGTAAGGAAGAGTTATCTTTTCTTGTACATTGAATTTTGTACAGGTAAATATAAAAATCAAACATTTTCGTTTTATTTAGGTACATTTTTATTATACAATACAAATAACATTTGTAATTGCTTAAAATAAAATATGAATAAAAATAGAATACATTGTATTGTATTTTAAACTTTAGATAATTTATATTAAACACCACATATTTTTGTTATTAGAAATATTCAGTATATATACGAGTAAAAATCGTACGCGTTTTATAATTGTTGAGAAATCAATCGCTATCAATTGCGTATACAGACAGAGCATATAATTAAAATGAATTCAATATTTATTAGCGAGCGCCGGCGCGAAGCGAGCTCTAACGGCAAGGCGTGTGCGAATAGAAAATTCGGACAAGTTGCACATTCATTCAACGGATTTTTTTGGCGTCAGTAAATATGACCAGTAATGCATTGTTTTAATCGTCCCAGTAGTTCCCTGTAATCATGGAAATTTTTATCACTTCACACTCTCACGAGAATCAGCAAGACAATAAAAACAATAACGATGTATACGACATACAGTCAGTTACCTCAGTACACTCTCAATCAAAAAAAAATAATAATAATCGAGTGACGTCACAAAGGTTTGCACATTGATCCGATAGATTTTTTCGGCGTCAGTAAATTTGGACCCACAATTCATAGTACCAATGGTTTCCAAGTCCTCACGTTCTCGCGAGAATCAAAGTAAAACTTTTGAGAAGCATAGAAGATGTGTAATTTTAAGAACATCATGCTTTTTTAGTAAATAAAACAGTATACTTCGCTTACTTTTATTTCTCAGGGGAGTTTTAAAGAGTCAGACGACACTTAAACGTGAACTTTGACGTCACAATAAGGGGAAATTACTCTAACTGAAGTTATTGTAAATCTGCTGAAATTACCAAAATCCTCTCAAAATCTTGCAAAGCTAAAGAATGAGGACATTTCTTCAGATATAGGAAACAGTTGTAACTTGCACTCATTTGGATGAATGCTCACATTTATTTTATTCACTATAATTACGGTAATTTTCAGGAACGTACACGTAGCATCGGGTTTTTTTAAAAGGGGGTGGGTGGTGGATGACAGCCTCATCCAAAAAATCTTTACAAGTGAAAAGAAAAAAAGATAATTCTCAAAATTCTAATCCTTCAGCTCTTTAGCAGTTCAATGGTTTCTTTCTTTTCACTTCCATTTATTACATGCTCCCAATCCCAAGTGTGTGTGTGTGGGGGGGGGGGGGGGGGGGCAATCCATGTTCCTTTAATATGATAAGCAAATATTTTTAAGCGTAAATTTAAAAAAAAATAATAATTAATAAGAAAAAATGTCGACTGCAAAAAAGGGGATGAACTGACGTTACAATTACTTTAAAAGAGGAGATACAGTGCAATCTTTATTAATCAACAACATTGTATCTGAGATTAAACTATTGTTCTACTTATAAATAAATTAACGTTAGTCTTACTATGACGTAGGCAACATTCTTTATACGATATAAAATAATTCTTTTGGCCAATCAGAAATCGCGTTACAACCAAAATTAAATTATAGTGGTTTAAACTCTGAATTATGATTTATAACGTCATGGAAATAGTCATATTTGGCCCCCATAATTCGCCTATTTTTTAAAGTGTTGTAGGTATATTAAATTGTTATGTTTTATTTTAAAAGAGTTTATATAACATAAACTTTTTTACCTAATTAATAATTTGTTTGCACTTACTGGCAGTTTATGACGTCATAACTTACGCAATTTTTATAATTTAATCAAAATCATTAATAATTTACATTTTTCTTATCTTTTTTGAATGAGAAATATAGAGTGACGCTTTGAACAAGGAAAATAGTTTTGGCAGCAGTTCTCATGATGAGGTACAGGAGTCGCAAACGCAATAATGCGATAATAATATATTATATCTACTAAATTTAATAATATTATGACGTTAAGTAACATAGCTATGGCAAAAGTCTTTGTATTTTTTTTATTGACCCTCGTAATCTATTACAGCTTATCAAATTGGCGCGGATTTTTTTTTTGGGGGGGGGGGGGGTGTCGATTTTTAACTTTTTATTTCCATGTAGTCTTGAGACAACTCTAATAAAAAAATGTTAAAAAGTGGGTACTTGTATTGGGTATCTAGGGGGGGGGGGGTATACATGTACATGCATAACTGCTATTTTTCCTCCAAGGTACCCACTTTTTAACGAAGCTGTTTTTTTCTACTGCACGAATTAATTTGTTTTTTACATTTGAGAGAGATAAAAAGACAAAAACAAGACAGTATTGAGTTTTATTTGATTAATAGTTGATGTACTCCGTATTTTTGAAAAACGACAAAGTGTCAGCTGATGTTATCTCCTTAAAGGCTTCGTAAACTGCGACTTTTAGGTCAGCATGCAAAAGTGTGATGTATTTATCTCCTTTCATAATTTTCTTTATTTTGCGAAACACTGCTTCGACAGGGTTGAGGTCAGGAGAATATGTTGGTAAAAAGAAATATTCGACACCCACTGTTGGCAAAAAGTTGCGAAGCTCCCTTTCTGCCCTGTTATGGTAAATTGCTGCGTTGTCAGCTATCAAGACATCCCCTGGGTGAAAAACAGGTTCACCCTCGTCTGTAAAGCTTTGTGCAGCTTCTGCAATAAACTGAACATATTCAGTCCCATTTGAAGGTCCATCAAATATCTTTACGTATTTAACCCCACTCATTCCAACTATTGCGTTTACAGTTACATTTGCATGAGGATTGTATCAAGATAATTCTATGCATGGAAGGCCTTTAACTGAATGACCGTAATTATTTTGCCCATCCGCAAGTTTAATTCCCATTTCATCCATGAATTTTAAAGTGAATCGATCTTTCTGATTGATGTGATTGATAAAATGTTGCGTATAATTCATATTCTGTGGAGTGAATCGGTTTTTATTTATTTTTGATATTCGTTTATAGGTCATGTTCAAGTCCTCTTTCAGTGTTCTAGAAATGGTACTTAAACCCACGATCTCTATAGAATTTGAATTCTTCAACAGTTCGTCTCTAACAGTTTGCAAGGGCATTGATGGTCTAACATGCTTCAAAAAACATCTTCTTCCAACAATTTCTTTTTTCTTCCTCGGTTAGTTTGAACTGGTACTTTTACGCACCCTCCATTACAATACTGAGTCCAAAATCTAGTAATTGTGGCAGGGGATACTTTAAACTGTTGAGATGCAGTTTTTTGCAGTCCTCGGGGTAGAGAGTATTCTCCAAGCCGCGCCCCATTGCTTTCCATATAGTCTATTATACTTCTCCGATAGTCAATTCCCGTTGGAATTCCCTTCTCATACACCCTTCCTGCAACATTTCTTCTGTTGACTGATAGCATGCCTTAAAATTCAAATGTTATAAATTAATAAGATTATACAGTTGATGAAAGGGAATTGGTAAGGAAATGTTATCGTCAACACCTACATGTATGTAAAACATGTATTTGAATTATATCCATCCATAATGCCGAGCTTCAAAAAAAATATAATTAATATTTATATCAGTCCAGAGAAGGGGCACGTCCCCTCTCCGGCGCTGTATCCCCCTACGGGTCCCCAACTCCCGCGTATGAAATAACTATAGGATTTTGCAGATAGAGTAAAGATTCAGGTAGTGGTTTGGTGTTTTTGCATTTTTTATATTGTGACAGTGTGTGATTTTTTTTATGTTCTTTTGAAAGGGTGTGTTGTTCGGAAATTGGGGTAAACATCCCTATGAAAATTCCCAGATCTTCGTCTGCCTTATTGTATCATATTTATGTAAAATTGACAGAAAATATCTTTTCTCGGATAATGCTAAAAATATAAACAATTCATAAGTAATAATTTCTTCTTTATCAGATGAACTGCTGAAATATACATAACTACACAACTGCATGTAGGGGCTGCCCCCTCGCTTCACTTTTTTATCACAGCAGACGTTTTTCTTAAATGTACATCTAAAAAATGCCCCCCCCCTTTCACAATTTTGGGAGCATGTAAAAATGGAAGTAAAATTAACGTCAGTGAAATTGAAGTTATGGGTATTGCGCACCCCCCCTCCCCTCCCCAACGGACTAGGATTTTCATGATTTTCGAATTTCCTTTTTTTTTTTTTTTTTGCTTGTCAAGAGTATTCGGATGAGTCTACCCCCCCCCCCTCCACACACACTTTTGAAAACGAAACTACGTGCCTGGAATGTAGGATTTATCATTGCCATCATGACGTCATGTACTAAAAGGCGGTCAAGATCCATCCAAAAACCGCATTTTTTTTATAATAATCAACTTAATGACAAGCAAAAAGATGCCGGGAATATGTGCCATGGGTTTAATTAATGTCATTATCAAATAAAAATATCTAATGTGTGCTAATGAAAAATTTCTTTCCTCTTTCTCTTTCTCTTGCAAGCTGCAATAAAGGTTAAAGGTCAACTTTTGTTTATGGAATTTCTACAACATAGCGGGAACTTTCTTGTTTTTTGGTTGGTCAATCAGATTGTGCACGAGATTTTAGCATTCATTTGGCCACTATTTGTAAAAAAAATATGGCGCTCGCGAAAGCTGTGCCGAATGCAGGTGATGAGATCGATTTAAAGATTCATTATTTGTATTACAATGAAAATCGTGTCTCGCCAATTTCGATAGAATTTACTGAGCTGATGTCCCTTGGATACATCGGACTGGAAGCTGTCATACAGTCTCAGATTAAATACATCAGCCGGATGCCGACTCTGCGAATGTCATACAAGGACAAAGAAGGGGATTATGTCGATCTTTCTCGAGCCAATTTCTCAAAGTTTCTCAGGACCGTTCGCACATCAAGTTCTGTTGAAGTTCCTGTTGTTAATATAAAAGTATCCGAAGGAACTTCCCCGGGACATTTCCAGTCGCCTATTATTAGTATTCCGCGATCCGAAGAAACGCCAGCTTGCAAGGAGTTGAATTTTCAGTCACAGACACCTACAGTTACTAATCCGGGAAGTGGTACATGTGGGGATGAAGTTCTTGATCTTTTTACTTATCGATCACCAATCGAACAATCAATAAACGAGTTACATGACGACATGAAAGAACTTCAGACAGAAGTGGAGAGTGCGAGGGAGTATGTGCTGAGCAGGCAGGAAAAATATTGTAGGGCCCCCGCTCGAAATATTGGCAGTGGAAAACAATGTGGAAATTGTCACTTGCGACTTGACCATACCGCGCGGCAGTGCCATATTGAAAAATGCGTGACAAGCCAGCAATGTGGGGATGTAAGTAAACAGCCGGAAGAGAAGTCTATCCTGGAAGGTGCGAATGATCATCTCAAACGACTAGAGAAAAATTTGAGAGAGAAAACGTTGGATTTAGAGATGAAGCAGAAGGCAATCGATTCTGTCAAAAATTCTTTTAGTCAGAAGATAAGAGGCTATTTGATCAATAGTGATAAAGAAAAATATCTACTGAAAACATCGAATGGAAACTATGTACCAAGATCGGGCCTTGTTAACATTGACACCGAGAAAATAGAAAAATATTTTCAGGGCAAAGTTCCTGAGAATATCGAATTAGTCGCCAAAACCTTTTTAATGATTATACAAAATTTCGACAGCGGACGCCCCATTGCTAGGTTAGGAAACCCTGCTCGACCTATTTTGGAGGCAAATTCTGTTAGATTTCCATCAGCAGCACTGGGAAGGCCTCCAAGCCCTAGAGGATCATGCTTCTGGGGTGAGTAAATGCTTCAAAAAATTCTATTTTAAACAAAGTAATTTAAAACAACTTTTATTGTTTACAAAATATATGTGCCGTACAATAACTGCCGATTGGATCGGGAAGAAGTATACCGATGTATATTTTTGTAGCATGACTTTCATACACTAGCGAAAAATACCCAATTCTGACAATCCTAAGTTAATCTTTTTTTTCAGATGAATCTGTACCACCAAAGAAGAGGCGTTGACGTTTCATGTATAAAACAGCGGTGCATGATTAAATATACATTTACAGTTGTGTTTTGTTTCATTGTCTGGTTATGTCCGTGCATAATTAAGTATGCTCAAGCAGCCAATCAGCGGTAAGCTGAATAGACCAATAAGAAAGTTTGTGGTAAAGGGGCGGGTCTTGTTTATACTCGATGCAGCTGTCATAACTGATCGTGACGCTATCGGAAAATTCCAACCAAAGCGGTTTTGATAATAAGACTTATTTAATACAGATACCCAAGATTTAGATGAGTGTCAGTTAGGGTAATATGTTTTACGGTGCTACCGTTGTGGCGAGCGCAGCAAGAATTACACATACCTTGCATCATCGTCAACTTTGTGATATTTTGACAGTTATCAATTAACATCAAAGAAATTTTTTTTTGAGAGAGAGAGAGAGAGAGAGAGAGAGAATTATATAATATTTCTAAGTTTTAAAAAATTCCTACAAAATACATAGACTTGCTTCCCCTAAAACCGTTCTTTACTTTTGGAGAAAATTGATCAGTCTGTAAAATGTTTGTGTTTAATTTAGTCAAAAGTGTAAATACAGTACATATGTATTTTTTTTCTTTTGTACCTTGTTGTCATCTGACTTTTATTTTTTTTTCATTCCTGATTCATAGTTTTTTTTACTGAAAGTTTAGTTTGGCATACGTTGTATCCGTGCCCCGGTCCCTGTTTGTATGTGTGTAATTTCCCATTTTCCAATTTAATGGTTAGAAAATATGCAATATCTGCACAGATTCTTTATTATTTAGTTCAAAATGACTTTTTTTTTAAATTTTTAATTTCCTCCCTACTTATACTTATTGTTCATGCACGAAAAAATTATCTTAACTCTTTTTTATATATATGATTATATAATTTCTCCATCAAAAAAAAAACTAATATAAACAAACACCACAAATCATCTAAGGCAGGTATCGAAGTTTATACTGAAATAGCTATATAGAACACGCATTATAGATGTTTGATCCACCTCTAAATTTATCGCGGGAAAACTAGCGCGAGATCACTGTGACGTCACACGTTCACTTATATATTCATTTGTTTACGTATCTCGACTCAAAACGAAGGAATGGAAGCATGTAAAAAATCTCTTGGGTCTCACCAAAGCTTGTGCGCTACTCAAAACGTGTCTTCAAACCTCAAGGCACTCTAGTTAAATGTTAGCCATTGTTGGCATACCACCACGGGAAAAAACATTAGAGAGCACAATGGGACGTAGACATAAATTTTTTCATGATGAATCTGTAGGTTTAGCTCGTTTTTTTTCCCGCGCGCACTGGTTCTTAGAGCTCGCTTCGCTCGCCGGCGCTATAACCAGGATAATACAGGCATGGATATTTTGTTTTATCAGCGAGTGTTATAAGGTAAGCAGATAGACATTTATGTGGCTTGACCGGCTTTCCTCCTTCAATGTGTACAAAAAAGACAAAGGTGTAACACTAACCCGAAGATTATGAAAGATGAATTTGGCAAATATCAAAAGCACATGACCTTCAATACATGAAAAATGCTGCTAGAATCCTTTGGTTTGTTGTTGTAAATGAAAAATATGTAGTATTTTCAATGAAATTGAAAAAGTTGAGAAGGTTTCCGGTAAATAATGACAATATTTATTTTATGCGATTAACAATAGGATTCTAGCAGCAATATTAATAAACATGAACTTATTGCCAATCGAATTATTGTATCATATATATACAAATAAACTTCGGGGAAGTGTTACACTTTTTGATTTTTGTTAAGGTACAAAAATGATATATTTTTAACTGTCACATGATACCATGGCACAGCAGCTTCAAAGATCGACTTGATTCCGAAGTAGAAATATAATATCTTGGTGAATATATTCAGTTGATATTAATATTCAGCATACTTGTCTAAAAATAAACAATTTTTAAAATGACCATAATATCGGCGATCAATAAACTCTGAGTTGCCTTAACCTACCCGCGTAGGTTTTATTGTCAACGACATATATTAAACGTACATGCCAGATGGTATTTTGCCAAATGAATTTTTTCTTTGCTTTTAGGTCAATGCTTTGAAAAGTTTAATAAATCTGTGGAATAAAACGGCTGTCTTTTGGATTTTCGTTTCATATAAACAATTTAAAGATTCATTGTGATTCTTAATCCGAAACAAAACAATTCTGTAATGTAGATTGATAATATATTTATGATTTAAGTTTTTAAGTTTATAAGATGTCTGTGATGTCATGATACGGTCATAGTTTGAGCTATAACCTATAATTGATACAATGAATGTTAGTTTCCAATTACAAAAAGTCTGGTCCGATTGAGTAAAAAAAGATTTAATGGCAAATAATTATTATTTCGTCCTGCATGGTTTTAGAACATAATTTAAGTGTGCGGAGTCCGAAGAAATATGCTGGCTTTCATGTACATGTTAATTGCGTTAAGTAGGGTCAAAATGGCAATTCATAAAGGCAGACAACCAAACCTCGTAGCTTTCCCTTAATGTCTCTTCATTATGGACAAACAATAATGAATTGGTCCAGCATTGTATTTTATCATATCTAAAGTGTGCTGAGTCTGAAAAACATGCTGGCCTTCCTCAAAAAGACGGTAACTGAGTAAACAAGTTGGGCCATAGTCTCGGGCTCTTTGATTTAATGAATAAAGCAAATTGAATCGAGTCATCAGTGGGCATTGCGTCTTGGTTGTGCATATAATTTCTCGATATTTTTTTTCCTGGTCAGTTAATTCCCCTTCTCATAGTTTATTCGTCGAATTCCTCCATATACTGTAGAAATAAGTTGTGTCACACTATATTAGTGAAGGACACCAAATCCTTATAAAGTTCTAGAGAGGGGAACAATTTCTGTACAACAGCATTGACAGGGATGTTTATTGGCTTTAAAGATGTTTGAACATCCATCCGCAAGCTTAATTGTGAAAATGCGTTGCAAATCGACATTGGCATGGTCTAACATAAAAAGCCTTAATTCTATAGATAGGTTATGTGGTCATTTTTTCCTCAGAATAAGAACACGCATCGTTTTTTTACGCACCCCTACACTTTCCTCAACACATTTGGGACAAACACGAGTTAACAATTTTGATTATAACGGTTGTTTTATCCTTAAGCTTAACAAAGACGTCGACAGCTTGACTCCTTATACCAGATACAAACTGCCCCGAATAATGTTGAAAAGAGTAAATTTCTTAGGGTTGCCCAAAACATTGCGCATACTTATTATATATAAAGCTGCAAGCTACACGGTATGTTAATTTAGGGCAAATTTTGAATTATGGGCTTTTCCATTAGTTAAATGATATATTAGTTAGATTTATTTACTATCATGCTTAAAGAAGAGACAAACACTAGAATAGTTCGTCTTGTACAATTTCCCAAGTATCCGATTGTACCTCTGTTATCATAAAAGCTTCTGATCATTCTATTTTATCGTTCTATTGAAATGAACTCACGCTTTTGAATGGTTGCTAGAACCTCTTTAAAGCCAAAAAACCCCATTTCCCCATTGTAGTACAGAAAAAATATCCCTTCTTCATAACTTTGTAAGCATTTTGTCACAATTCACGAACTGACAAAATGTGTCATATCTTTTGAAATATTTCTATGGCAGATCAAAGCATTTGGTCCATATAGTGTAATAAAAAAATCCAGAAAGATTCAGGAGATTTAAAATCATGAATACAGAATGTTTAAATACCAAATACGCCTAAATAAGATAAAACATTTTTAGTAAGGGTGGAACTGGGGTTTTTTCACTCGATTAAGTGTTCCAATTAATTCATTTGTCAGAAGATAGTCAGATTGGAAAGAGAATAATGAAATCAACAGCTTGAATAATGAAATCAAGCTGTTATCCATTTTAGAAAGACAGCTTTATCTAAATAATGCCATTTTTATAAAAGCCAACATATATCTACAGACTCCGTACGGCCTAATTATGAATATAAACTTTGTTGGAGCGGACTATAATTTTTGATATAAGGGATTTTTCCTATTTAAAAAACTTAAAAATAAGTTATGAAACCTGGCTGTCAGCCATTTTGAATCGCCATTTTAACCTAATTAACGCCATTTTTGTCACAGCCATATTTCTTCAAACAGCACGCCTTAATAATGTTGATTAACTTTGCTGGACAGAATTATAATTGTTGTTCTCGTGCTTTTCTCCCATTTAAGAAACTTAAACTTAAGAAAAATTTGAAATCTGGCTGTCCGCCATTTTCACATAAGCACCATTTTCGTGAAGACCAGCATATTTCTTCAGACTCAGCACGCCTCATTTATAATTTACTATACCCCTTTCATTTGTTTTAATTCATAAAGATGCTATAGGACAACACAATAGTCTAAATTCACTATAAGCGCAATTGTCTTCACATATGTATCCAGATTATGGATTTACACAACTGTTTCAGCTGACAGTCGGCGGTAAATGTATGTTTCTCGCACTATAATTGATATCAATACAAGTGATACAACGGATCCAATAGAAATGATGAGTATTTGTCCAATATTGTTTATGCTGCTTGTTGCTTTTATTGAGTTCAAAGTTCCTCCTGTGAGTCCATGAGTTGTTAAATCTGTTATGAATATAACGTAGATACACTTATAACCTAAAATCTTACTTTATTTTAAATCATTAATGGTAATATTGATCATTAATTACCTTTGTTGATAAAATTGCACAATTTTTACTAGATTAATTACACTACAACAATATTTTTGAAACTTGCTAAAGGTCAATAAAGTTCTGTAGATTGTGCATATTTCAGATACTAAGATCCATAAATTGTCACAAAAAACCTACTAGTCAATTATAAATTAGGATTTTCTTCCCTTCAATAAATCATTGGATATGTTATTTTAAAGTAGTCCAACCATGTAGCAAACACTATTTACAAATTATAGCTATTGTTACTTTAAAGGGACTTGGACACGATTTGAGCTAAATTTTTTCAAAATTTATTTTTCATTTTTAATGTATAGAATGGTCAATATAGATGTTTTTAATGTTCTGTCAAAATTTGAAAGTCAAATATCGAGTTACAAGCGAGTTACAGAGGTTAAAATTCTTTGTTTTGTAAACAAAGCTCGAGTCCTGTTATTGTTTACATATGTTTTGAATTGGTAAAAGTTTCAATCTAAGGTTGCATTTTGTTGTTGATAAACTTATTTATGAACACATTTAATAAGTTTATCTTGTTTCCACAAGTTATTTTGTCAAAGAAATTGTCATTTCTTTACTTTACATTATTTGTAAACAAATATAAGACTCGAGCTTTGTTTACATAACAACGACTTCTTTCCTCTGTATCTCGCTTGTAACACGACTTCTAACATTCAAATTTTGGTAAATCATTCAAAATACACAAGTAAACTATTTAATACATAAAAATCAAAAATAAAATGTTCATCTGAAATCGTGTCTAGGTCCCTTTAACTCAATATAAGCATTCAATAAAATCGACTATAGCAAATATATCTTACAAAATATAAATAATATAAATCAATGATGGGTCTCACTTTGTACTATAATAGGTTCGATGGAATTTGCATGTATACCCTGTTGTGTTTTATCTGTTGTTATCAACATACAGCCATAGACGTGGTGACATGGAGAACATTCGCATTTTGTAACACACCCAATACCATAATAGGATGTCAAACACACATTAGAGCAGTTGGTACCATAGTAACCAGCTGGACACTCTAGAAAAAAAACCCATATTTTTAAAAACAATATGAAACTAGATGCTGTCATAAGACAGTAATACCCATATCAAGAGTTTGCCCCTAAATAACACTTTTTTGTACCAGTTTTAGCAACAATGAAGGCCACGTGCACATAATACACATGAGCGGCCCTATATGTACAATTTGTGGTTGAACTGTTTGCATGTGAAATTTAAGTTAATCAGTAATCTTTTCATTTTATGTCATAGAAAGTATGGTCTATATAATTATTACAAACAAAATTAAATTATGCCCCCTCCCCTCGGCTGTTGTCGTCTTAATTTAGATTTGCTTCTACATCGTGTGCACAGATTTAGAGAAGGGTGGGAGTGAGGAGTGAGGGATCCAGACCCCCCCCCCTAAAAAAATCATTTATATTAATGCATGTAGTAAAATTACCAAGAAATACACCTCGGACCCCAATCCCCCCACCCCCTGCAAACACAATTACATGTACATGTATTACTTGCCCCCCCCCCCCACCACCACCACCACACACACACACTTCTCATGAATAAATAAATAAACATCAGATTATTTTGATAACAACAAAAGCCTGTACATGTAGTTCAGTGCGTTATAATAAAAATTCTTTCATATTGACGTTTTTTTAATTTTAAATTTTTACAATACATGTATTTGGCAAAAAAAAAATAAGTTTTTAAAATTTTTTGGAATCTTAAGTAAAAAAAAGAAAAGCCCCAGCAGCATTTGAACTCTCTACAGACACGTAGTTAACGCTCTAACCCATTGCACTTCACTGTTAGGTAACATTATTTTTGGGGAAAATATTATATTTATACGTTATTGTTTATTTCAATAGGAAGTACATCACAATATGCAGGTGTCCTGTACCACCTTAAAGCTGAAATGTGTGCTTTACATAGTTATTTACCTAATAAAATAGTGCAAGGGGTTTTAAAGAATAAAGTCATGAAAATACATGCATGTTACAAGTAAATGATCTTTGTCCGAAGTTATGTACACAACACAGGTCTACAGGTCGCATTTGTGGGTACTAGTTTTACCCAGCTCTTCGGTTATATGGGTTTCACGTGGTGTACATACTGGTATGTGTTTTTCATATGCACAATAGGATTAATTAAACGTTTCATTTGTAATGATCAGCTAAAGATGTGCTCTAATTGGATTATCATAATGATGTTAACCAATATAGGTAAGCATAATCCATGTACCTGGTAGAACTAGCACAATATAATGAGACACCGGCATACATAAGTATTACTTTCACTTTCTAAATAAGTGATCTCCCTTTGCCAGCATACTGTATCATCATCTTTTAATATTTATCGATAAATTAGCTCATCATTGTTACCTATCCTATCACATTTGTACAGTTTCCGTCATTTTAATTGCAAAAGATATTTTTTTCATTTGTCAGACTTACACTATTGAGTTGACCCCATATTGACCCTGTGACTTATTGTATTAAATTTGTGTATTACATGTAAAAATAAGTGTAGAGACTTATCATGTCTATATGAGTTATAATAGGGAGGAAGGGGTCTTTTTTTCTTAATGTATTATGATGCATCAAATAAAATGTAGGCTATGACCCTATGGGATTGTTATCTTTAAATCACCACCACCCACCAACCCCCCCCCCCTTCTGAAATAGGAAATGATGATATACTTTGATAATTTTTAACTTTCAAGATCCATCATCCTTAAACCATATTTATTCTTGCTCTTTGTGCGCATCAAATTGTATATAGGTTATACCCCCTTGGAGACACACTGACTTTCCAGAACTGGACATAATAAAGTATTTTATCTTATTCATATGTAGTGTTTGATCCATATGGGTAATTCCTAGCTTAATGATGATCCTGCTTTGATTAGGAGAAGTTACAATTGCAATTGCCCCGAATACATATAACATTTTGTTTATCTTATCGATAATATTCAAAAAGCAATTTCCAAAATCTGTATGTGCATCTAGAGAAAAATACCAATCAAGAAATGATTTAAAATTTGCTACTGTACACATGTAAGAATGTAAAAAGACTCTGAATCTGATGGGATGTGTGGAGGATAAACATTTAATATTAAACATTTATTGTTATTAATTTTAACTTCAATATTAGGCAGAAAATAAGACTTCTGATCATATATCAATAGATCATTTGTCAAATGTGATTTTTTTAACAAAAACATTATTTGCCAGTTTATAAAACTTTTTAGACCCCAAATTAATAGAGCATTCGACAATTAAGAAGAGTGTAAATGTAAGGTTTTTTTTAATTTTAAGCAAAAATGAATGCAAGGATTTTTATTTTAAGAGAAAAAACCGTCATTTTATTTACAGTCTAAGGAGAGATACGTACATGTGTCGATCCAGAAAATTTTTCCAGGGGAAAGGGGGGGTCCGAAGCATATTTTTGGCAATTTTAAAAATTAAATGTAATTTAAAGAAATTTGAATTTTGAAGGGGGAATCTTGTCCCCTGACCCCCCTCGAGATGCGCGCTAGGGATAAATGTTACTCTTTATGCTACTATTTGTCTAACAGGATTAAATTAAATTTTTCAAAATCTTATTGCACATCTATTGGACAGCCCCTATCATATCCCAAGATATGATGTGTCTATTCATTAAATCATAAGAGGAGTTCTGGGATATAGGTTATGTTTAGGAGTGATAAACGTCAATGTTCTGCTATTATTTGACTCCCTGGATGAAATTTAAATTTTTAAAACCTTACTGCACATCTATAGGACAGACACTATCATATCCCAAGATATGATTTGTCTATTCATTAAATCATAAGAGGAGTTGTGGGATCTAGGTTTTGTTAGGAGTGATAAACGTCACTTTTCTGCTACTATTTGACTCTCTGGATGAAATGTACATGTTTATAACCTTATTGCACATCCATAAGACAGCCCCAATCATATCCCAAGAGATGACATAGCTACTCCAAAAGTTGTAAGAGGAGTTCTGGGAAACATACTTTTTTGCAAAAAAACGTCATTTTTTTGTTGCCCACCGATCCCTGTGTTAAAAAGAATTCTGAAACCCGATCACACTTTAAAATGACACTCTCAATCATATTCTAGAAGATCATTTGTCTACTGCAAAAAATGTTGACGTTTTTAAAACCAGATTTTTTGTAAAAAAAAAAAAAAAAGAAGTCATTTTTCAGCCACAAAATGACCCCAGGACAAAATTGAAATTTCCGAAACCTTATTGCGCATCTATAGTATACCCCAAAACATATTCCAAAAGATGATTTGTCTATTGTTGAAAATGTAGGAGGAGTTCGAGGAAGAAGGTTAATTTGTGAAAAAACGTCATTTTTTACCAATTATTTGACCCCCAGACTACCAGAGAATTTTTGAAACCTTTTTACAAAACAACATGATACCCCATATCAATCTCCAAAAGTTCAGTTTGCTGGTTTATAAGATGTAAGAGCAGTTTAAGAAAGTAAAACGTGACAGACGGACGGACGTACAGACGGACAGACGGAACAGGATAACAACAATATATCCGAACTTTCTTCAGAAAGTGCGGGTATAATGAATATGGACATTTTCTTTCTTATTTATGCCAAAATTCAATATGCTCAAGATATTTGAAAACACATACTTTAATTTACGTGCTTTGTGAAATTATCTCTTTTATATCATTTAAAAAAATCTTTTCGTAAAACTGTTCGTAGCAAAACTGATAATTATAGTTTTATTTACCTGCGCACATAAAATTAACATTAAAAAAAATACCTGCATTAATACATGTAAACATAAAATTTATGAATGAATTATTGGATTTGAAATTATTGACCTTGTGTTTATAAATTATAGTGCATATATGAATATAAAGTACATGTATAGCTTATGTGTATTTAATATTCACATTGCCTATTCAATGACTAAGTTTTCAAATCTATCATCATCAAAAATTTTTAATATGTAGTGTCACGTTAAAAAATTGTAAAAACTAAGGTGGTTTGTATAGTTTGCAGCCATTTATTGTCATTGAAAAATTAAGATTTAATCTAAAAATAGTTTTCTTTTAAATTATGCCTGAAACATTGTTTAAATCCTTTGTAAATTCCTACATAGTAAATGGAATACAAAATCCAAACTACAACCATCGTATGTTCTTTTAAATTGTATTGTATTCTTGTTATTAAGGTGGCCGTCTTAGTTTTCATTGCGCATGTTTTTGCGTGAGCTAGTAAAATTCAGTGTTTTTGTACCTTTTAAGATCTTGTTCGATACCATTTATATAATTGAACGCAATAAACACAATACATTTTTTTAAAAAAATTACAAGAGAATTATTTTATATAAATGATCTTTCCGTTGTTCGGTAGGTGAGCGTTGCCATTGTGCTTTTATGATAAAAAGGTAAAAAGGATACGCCTTGGAAATTTACACACTGAATAATTTTTTCCTCTGTGTTACAATTCCAAATTTTTGAATGAAACCATTCTACCAATCTACATTTGTAATATTCCAAATATATAGCAAAATTTGATGCATTTTCATTTTTTGAGATGATCCTCATCGAAAACCAGATAGTAGAATTTAGTATTATTTACAAAAAGGTAGAAAATACTAACTCTAATCACATATTACAATTTGAAAAAAAAATCGCTGTTGTAATTTTTTTAATATGTTTGGAAATGCAGAAAATGACAATTTCTTCCTATAGTAAATGTACCTGAATTTTGAGATGGCCCTTAAACAGAACCAAATGGTAGATTTTTTCGAAACTTTGCAAATATACTAAAGATTGTGAATATAACATTAATTTTTTATTTGCTATTTCAGCTTTTAAGCAAAGAATACCCAATCAGTCTCCTTAAATAAAAAATGTCAGTTTAAGTTTTTTTTTTTTTTTTTAGCTAGTTTGATAATGCAACTATTGTCATTAATTATATCTATTCCATGCATCTTTTATTAAAATGATGTTTTAAGAAATCAGACATAGTTCAGTAAAGAACAATAAATATTGAAAGGGAGAAATAGTGGAAGATTACATATTATCTTTTACCCAGTAAAATTGATAAAACAAGAGGCCCAGGGGCCACATCGCTCACTTGAACAAGTTCTTTGTATCAATCTATATAAGTTTTAAAACATTATATATATATATATATATATATATATATATATATATATATATATATATATATATATATATATATATCACTGAATAGAATCAACAACTCAGGTATCTTTAATGTGTCGGATCTAATATATAAAGCACTAAAATGGCTAACGACACGACAAATTGGTATTGACAAATTTTCAGAACAACCAGTCCCTTCTTCAGGTCAAAAGAAATAAATTACATGGGTAAAAACAAAGAAAACAAAATCTACCACTACAACTAACACTACTAAAGAAACTATAAAAAGAACAACTTTATTTTAAACAGTTTTAGATCACAGTCTTAGAGAAGTTGTTGGCAATAAGGCCGATCGCTCTATTAAGTAATCAATCAAATGCCAAAGACAGGAAATACAAAGAGAAAAGAGACAAATATTTATTATCCAAATTGAGTAAAGTTAATCCACACAAGTAATAAATAATAAAAAATAACAGAAAGCCGATTAAAAACTTTACCGGTTTCATTGTAATCTTCAGGACTCATGAAGATTACAATGATTAGAGTTTTTAATCGGCTGATATATATATATATATATATATATATATATATATATATATATATATATATATATATATATATATATATATATATATATATATTGGTTCAGGAGTCACAATTTTAACAATTTATAATCTACATTATTTCAGGATTCTTGCATAGCAATATCTCTCATTGTAGCATTGCAAATCCATAACGCCAAATACGAATTTAAAGCAGAGCAAAACGGTCTTCTAAAAATAGAGGTGGGATCTTGTGCCTAAGAGCAGTAAGCTTCCTCTGCCGACCGGTCGCACCCGCCGAGTGCTCATTGTCAAGATCATGAAAAACCGAAGAAACCGTAATCATTCCGGTGTATAAATAATGGTCAACAAGTATGAAAAAGTCAATTAGCATGTGTCCTAATGAAACATTGTACTTGCTGCATGCAAAGTAATATTATATAAATAGTGCCTGCTTGGGAGGGTACCAGTTGAAATTGACACCCCGAGAAAACCATTGTCAACCGACGCGAAGCGGAGGTTGACAATGGTTTTCTCGGGGTGTCAATTTCAACTGGTACCCTCGATAACAGGCACTATTTATTTTAATTTATTATACTTTCATGTTAAATACTGAAATCTGATTGGTTTAGACGCAGTTGACAAT